>VWZE01020017.1:167986-185554 GCA_013396675.1 Eubucco bourcierii
AATTATCCCTATTAGAGAAGATTAGAAACACACAGAAAAGTTATCTGTTTCAATGGGGTTTTAATATATTTTTAGTAGCTCTCCTGAAGCACATTTCAATGAGCAGATTCATTGACACTGAAGTCAATGGATATTTTTACAGATATAATCTATATTTTTTATTTTCTAGGCAGATGTACAAAAAGGAAAATAGAAAAAAAAAAGTTCCTTGCTCAATATATCTAACTTTTGACTTTGGAAAGACCTTTTTGTAGAGGAAATACTTTTGGAGGCACACACACACAAAACCAAAATCCTCCTAAGCTCTAGAGCTGTCACTTTCTCCCAATTTCTCTGGGGCAGATGATGCTATGGGGAGGGCAAGTGGCAGACACACTTATTTGGGCTGCACCACCACACTGCTGAGACACAGAGGCTTGGCCCTGCCCTGACAGACAGGCAGCCAGGGGCTGATACAATTGCACAGTAAAGCAGTTTGCCCCTCACAAAAAAAATTTAATTAGGTCCAGTTTTGAGCTGAGGGTTGGTCCAGATGACTTCCAGAGGTCCCTTCAGTGAATTTCAAACACTAACTGTACTCAGAAACAATTCCTACATTTCCCAAAACCCTCCAACAGCACTGAAATTTCACTAGAGGAAGGGAAAACATCAATAATGTTTTCTTGTCTTTGTACTGGTAGCCATCATCTCAGTCCACTGAGCTGGAGGTTGCCTTACCCAGAGTATTCCACTCTATCCAGACACAAATCCAGGTTGGGTGCAGAATAGGGTCAGAGTAGCCCTGAAGAAAGAGATTTGGGGATGCTGGTTGATGAGAAGCTCACCATGAGCCAGCAGTGCCCTCGTGCAGCCCAAAATGCTGCACCAAGAGGAGTGTGGCCAGCAGGGCAAAAGAGCAGATTCTGCCCCTTTACTCTGCTCTGCTGAGATCTCCCCTGTGTCCAGTTCTGGTGTCTCCAGCATAACAAGGACACAGAGCTGTTGGAATGAGTCCAGAGGAGGGCTGCAATGATGATCTAAGGGCTGGAGCATCTCTGCTATGAGGACAGGCTGAGGGAGGTAGGATTGTTCAGCCTGAAGAAGAATTGGTAGGGACTTTGGAGCAGCCTTTCTGTACCTATAGGGAGCCTACAGGAAGTCTGCAGAGAGACTTTGCATAAAGGTGTCTAGAGACAGGACAAGAGGGGATGGTTTGAAGCTGAGAGTAGGTTTAGACCAGATGTTAGGAAGACATTCTTTAGTCTGAGGTTAGCGAGACTCTAGAACAGGTTTCCCAGAGTGGTTGTGGCTGCCCCCTTCCTGGAGGTGTTCAAGGTCAGGCTGGATGAGGTTGAATTTATTATAGTTGTGTAATTTTGGCACAGATGAACTCAAATTCCATGGTTTTTTACTATAATTTATGTAATCAAGTCCTGGTCTACCATCAGTGCCATAGTCACACAATCTTTTCCAGGTTCCTGTCCAGATACCTCTGGAATTTGAATTCTTCATTGTGCTTTCCAATTTTCCCTTTTAATTTAAAATTAATTAGAGCACATACTCTGTTGTCTTCTTTTTTGTTATTCCATTCAGCTTGCAGAGTGCTTTTTTTCTCCACCTCAACAGCAGGTCTGTGAAGACTTAACATACTGCCCTCATATCTGTGAGTGTGAAGTCAACAAAAGGAGTGCCACAGAAAGCATGGGCCAAAAATCATATGGAGAGAAATAAAAGAATCTTTAGGAAAAAACACAACATTCCAATATTAGAGTACCAGGCAGTGGACTGATTAATGAAGATAATAAAGTTGATGTAATTAAACATGACTTGGATTCCTTTTATTAGCCCTTCTGTTGTCAAATAAACCTTTCAAAGCTTGCAAATAAGCAAGCCAAATGACAGTTTCAATTGGTATGCAGGGGATTCAAGGTACTCAGTGTTGAGATTTTCTCCTGATTTTCACTTTTTTTTAGAGCATCAGGGTTAATGCCTGGCATAAACACATTGATTTGGTTGTATCATCAGTGGGTCACTAATCAGAGAAATCATTGATTAGACACTAAGCTGACAATTAAGTCTGACGCTGTCTCCAGTGCTGTGGCAATGAGTGGGCTGCATTCTTCAAAATCAGACCCTGACCTTGTTGTTTTCACTGTCTGGAGTCTGAAAATGAGAATTCACAATAAGGATAATGCTCTTATCCTGCAGCTTTTTCTTCTTCTGTTTTGTTTTGTTTGTTTCCCCAGCTCTGGGTTGATTGTACTGTGTTTTTCAGTGTTTACCTCTCTTACGGAGTTGTATTGCTATTAGCCAATGAGTCTCTAACTATCAGGGGTCAGTGCTGGGACCAGTGCTGTTTAATCAGGGGTCAGTGCTGGGACCAGTGCTGTTTAACATCTTTGTCAGTGACATGGACAGAGGAATGGAGTGCACCCTCAGCAAGTTTGCAGATGACACCAAGCTGTGTGGCACAGTCGACTTGCTAGAGGGCAGGGATGCCATCCAGAGGGACCTGGACAGGCTGGAGAGTTGGGCCCAGGCCAACCTGATGAAATTCAATAAGGCCAAGTGTAAGGTCCTGCACCTGGGTAGGCACAATCCCAGGCACAAATACAGGCTGGGTGGTGAATGGCTGGAGAGCAGCCCTGAGGAAAGGGACCTTGGAGTCTGGGTTGATGAAAAGCTCAACATGAGCCTGCAGTGTGCACATGCAGCCCAGACAGCCAACCGAGTCCTAGGCTGCATCAAAAGAAGCGTGGCCAGCAGGGCAAGGGAGGTGATTCTGCCCCTTTACTCTGCTCTCGTCAGACCCCACCTGGAGTACTGTGTGCAGTTCTGGAACCCTCAGCACAGGAAGGACATGGAAGTGTTGGAGCGGGTCCAGAGGAGGGCCACAAAGATGATCAGAGGGCTGGAGCAGCTCTCCTATGAGGACAGGCTGAGGGAGTTGGGGCTCTTCAGCCTGGAGAAGAGAAGGCTTCGAGGGGACCTGATAGTAGCCTTCCAGTATCTGAAGGGGGCCTACAGGAAGGCTGGGGAAGGATTATTTACAAGGTCCTGCAATGACAGGACAAGGGGCAATGGGCTTAAACTGGCAGAGGGGAGATTTAGACTAGATGTTAGGAGGAAGTTCTTTACAGTAAGGGTGGTGAGGCACTGGAACAGGTTGCCCAGGGAGGTTGTGGATGCTCCCTCCCTGGATGTGTTCAAGGCCAGATTGGATGAGGCCTTGAGTAACCTGTACTAGTGGGAGGTGTCCCTGCCTATGGCAGGGGGTTGGAACTAGATGATCCTTGAGGTCCCTTCCAACCTTACTATTCTATGATGATTCTATGATTTTACAACCAATTCTCACCATGGATCTCCTGGAAGAAAAGACATACGGAGAAGAAAGCTGGCTACAAATCTGCCTTGATTCCAAGGTTCTTCTCATTTCTCTGGCCATATCAAACTCTAAACTTTTATCACAGTTTCAATGGATAGATGGAATGGGATACTGTGTGTAAAGCAGCCTCACACACTGTTCCTGCACACAAGTGATATTTTGGCAGGATGTTAAAGTGCTTTGACAAGTTCTTTTTCCTTTTCATTTCCTGAAAACTGTTTTTTAGGATCCATTCATCTGAATGATGAAGTAACAAACTATAAACCTTCATTTTGGGGAGGTCATTCTGGTTACCTCCTGAGAAACTCAGGACTTCACTCCATGGCAAATCTGATTGTGCATCAATACTTCAGTGCTCCCACAGCCTATGGGCTCAGCCTGTCCAACATGTACTGGCAGCATTCATGGAGCAGGGGAAATGAAATGTGATGTTAATCTCCCTGGATAGTACTGCAAGGAGTAATTCTTCCAATCTAGCAATAAGACACAACTTCAGTCCTGAAATTAGACACTTGGGCTCCAGTCCATCATTAATCAGAAAAGCACCTGGGCATGTCTGTACCTTCAGGCATGTGCTTAAGTGTTTTGCTGCTGTGGGACAGGCAAAAGTTAAGTGCTTAAATAATTTGTGGAGTCTGTGTCTCCACAAGTTGTTGTCAACAGTTGTCTAGAGCAGCAGGAATGTTTCTCATTCGCTAAACAGAGACTAAGGACAGTCATCAGCCTCTCATTTCAACAGATTAAATCAACATCACTTGAAATTAACTCAGCTGCATGATGCTGTCAGTGCTGTCATGAGAAAAGATCCATTGTTAACTCCACGACCCAAGGGGAGTCAGTGGTACTGCATCAGCTCACTAGAAACAAGACATTACATAGTACTACGGGACTCAAAGAACAGTTCAGGTTGGAAAGGACTTCAAACATCATCTAGTTCCAACTCCCATGCCATGGGCAGGGACACCTCCCACTAGAGCAGCTTGCTCAAGACCTCATCTAACCTAGCCTTAAACATCTCCAGGGAGAGGGCATCCACAACCTACCTGGGCAGCTTGTTCCAGTGTCTCATCACCCTCACTGTCCAGAATTTTTTCCTAATCTCCAGTCTAAATGTGCCCTCATCAAGCTCCAATCCATTCCCACTCATCCTATGGCTACGAGTCTTTGAAAAGGTACTGGAAGCTCATCACTTGGGCTCCAGTCCGTCATTAATTAGAAAAGCACTTGGGCATGTCTGTACCTTTAGGCATGTGCTTAAGTGTTTTGCTGTGGTGGGACAGACAAAAGTATGTGTCAGGATGCTCATCACCACTCACTTCCAGAATGCATGTCTTAAAAATGTGAATGGAAATCAGAACTGTGTGGCCAGATTTTAAAAGGTTTTTCCCTTGATCTCGACAAGGTTGTCAACAAGAGAAATAATATCAACACTTCACTTGAGTGCCACTTCTATTTTTTTCCTGTCTAAGGGTACATATCAGAGTGGTGCCTCCTTATATATACTGATGGATCTGAAACCCAGGGGTAGAAGATAGGGTTAAAAACGTATTTAAAGAATTTTTAGTGTTGGGTGATGGTTTTGGTTTTTTTTTTTTTCATGTGTGTGTGTTTCCTTCTCTTTCCTTACCTTGAAAAGTTCCCCCATCAAAACAACTGTAACAAGAGAAACAATGTAGAAAACTTTTGAGGCATGCAGTAAATGCTCAGCCAGTGCAGTAAATGCTCAGCCAGTGCTTAACTGAGAAAATCTTCTGATAGTAGCAGAGTGAGAATTTAATAAAATAGTACTTATCTCCTAAGAAGTCAGAGCAGGAACTAATCAGTCTGTGTGAAGGATGTCTCCCACTTGGTTTAAGTCTCAGTTTGCATGCATTGTTCTCTTGAAAAGGGAAGGACTGGAAGGAGGAGACATGGCTCTTACTATGGGGAGCAGCTAAGCACAGCGAGGTGCTGCCAAAGGTTTCAGGGTGAGGCAAGAGATGAGGGAGTCACAGCAGGACACTGTGTCCTCAGGCAGTCAAGTGTCTTCTTACAAAGAAAGCAGCTGTAGCTCATCTGCTAATAAAACCAGGCTGTTCAGTCTGCTTTAAGGACTTCACTTTTAGATGGAGGTCTAAGCAGATCCACCTTGGCTGTCTGATTGATTTGGCTTATGCAACAACTGATGTACATGCTGAAGGAGTTCTGACTTTCCCCACCAGAAAACAAACTCCAGCACTACAGGATTGTTTCTTCAGTTCAGGGAATCTGCTCCAAGTTTATTAGAGGGCAAGGCAAAATACTCAGTTGCTTCACTGTTCTTTGTTATTACTGGAAAGCTATCTGTACAGTCCTAAATATTTGTATCCAGAAGGAATATGTAGCCTTGCTCATTACTAAGAAAAAAAATTCTAACTTCCTCTAAAGGACATGATCCTGCCCCTCTTCTGTGCTGAGACCTCACCTGAGACACTGCATCCAGTTCTGATGCCCCTAGCACAAGATAGACATGGAACTGCTGGAGTAGGTCCAGAGGAGGCCACAAAGATCATCAGGGACTGGAGAACCTCCTCCTGTGGGAACAAGGTGAGAGAGTTGGGGCTGTTTGGCCTGGAGAAGAGAAAGCTCCTGAGTGACTTTAGCACAGCCTTCCAGTACCTAAAAGGGGGCTACACAAGAACACAGGGAACGAACTTTTTACAAGGGCTTGTAGTGATGAGAGGGAATGGACTGAAGCCTGACGAAGGTAGATTTAGACTGGTGATTAGGAAGAAATTCTTTCCAGTGAGGGTGGTGAGACACCGGAACAGGTTGCCCAGGGAGGTTGCGGATGCCCCCTCCCTGGAGCTGTTCAAGATCAAGTTGGATGAGGACCTGAGTAACCTGGCCTAGCAGAAGCTGTCCCTGCCATGGTAGGGTGGTTGGGACCAAATAATCTTTAAAGTCTCTTCCAGCATAAACCACTCTCTGAATAATGTCCTCCTGTCCTCTCCCTTCCCATTGTTTCCCTGTTTTTCTTGTTTTCTATTCTCTCTCCATTTCTCCCATCTACCATCCTGTTGAAATTGTTTATGACACTGGTATCAGAACAGTGGTCTGATGGAGAGTTATGAAGCACCTGATACACTCTTTCCAGTGGGAAGAAAATAGCATCCAACATCGTCTGCTTACTTAACCTCCCTTCTGATCAGCTGTCCCATACTGGAAAACCATCAGACTTTTGTTCTTCTTCACTGATACCTTAGTGGCCTTTCATCGCAGTTTCCATCTCCCACAATGAGCAGCAGGTAGAAGAAATGTAACACATTCAGCACTATCAATTTCAAACACAACACACAGGAGTAATAGATGTTAAAAATTGCCTCAGCCTCATAGTATACTGTTAAAAAAAAAAAAAAAAAAGATTTCTTAGAGCAAACTCTGGCTTTAAATAAAAGGTGACATTGTTAACGAATGCCATCAGAGTGATAAAGTGATAGATGCCAGGCCCTTCCTCACTGTGGACCTTCCTAAACAGAGAGGTTCTATAAAAGGGAAGGATATTTGTCAAGGAAAATTGGATGGGAAATGAAGGTTTGATGACATTTACTGTCTTTTCTTCAGCTCCTGTCTACTATAGCTGTTTGTGTAACTCCTTATTTGGTTTAATTTTGAAGGCGACAGTGACAAAAGCTATTGAGGACACCTTAGAAAGCTTTCCCATTCTTGAATTTATTTTACCTAATGAAATGAGATAAAATGAACCACAGTATTTGGAAAAGCTCTGTTTCCCTGGGCATCTTCACAGAGGAGGATACATTAAGAAAAACAGAAACCAACAACATCCAAGAAAAAACAAACAACCCTAAAACAAACCATCCCCCGAACCCAAACAATATAACAACCACCACCCCCCAAACAACAGCAAAATAACACCCTCCAAACTAATTTCTCAAATTAAGGGACTCTTCCTAAAGACCTGTAGTGATAGGATGAAGTGCAATCATTTCAAATGAGGAGAATAGATTTAGTTTGGATGCTAGGATCAAGTTCTGCATCATGAGTATGGTAGAACACTGCAACAGGTTGCTCAGGGAGGTAGTTCAGGCCCCATGCCTGGAGCAACATCATCTAGTTGAGAATGTGCCTGCTGACTGCAGGGGGGTTGGACTAAATGGCCTTCAGAGGTCCCTTCCAACCCAAACCGTTCCATGATTCTATCCTAACAAAGATAACAGTTCCATACTGGGTTTCCCTGCATTGTAAGCACATTAAACCTGCAGAACAAATGGGATTTACAGAAACAGGAAAACTAGTAACAGCTCATCAGTGATAATCACCAACAAGCAGCAGATACCCACTGCTTTGCTGAATGACATCACATTGGTATCTTTGGCTCTTCCAATTCACAATGCAAAACACTCACAATTCCAATTGACAGGTCTTTGTCATTACTATTCATTATGCCATTTAATCATGCAGGCCCTACAAAGAATGTCTTCCCCTTTCTTTTTTTAATAAACATGCTTTTGAAGGTTAGCTTGCATAGAAAATAACTTATCTGATAGAAACAATTACAGACAGCAACAGGGGAAAAAAAAATCTCATCTACTGGGAATTGCTCTTCACTTTCATTGTCCTGCAGAGCCATTTTACCAGAAAGCAGTCTGAATAATTTAGGGTCTGCTAATATGATTGCAGTGCCTTCTGATGTTCATCACAACTGCTCGAGGTCACTGGGCTACCTGCTTCTATCTGATGCCCAAGGATGAACGAGGCTCTGGAACTGAAGGCAAATCATCAAGCAGAAAGATCATTCCAGGTGGATTTTGGAGGCCACTTATGGTGGACAGTAAGAGAAGACAAATATTCAGAAATGTGATGGCTTCAGAGGTTCATTTTAGCAAAAAACCAAAATAAGAAAATTACTAGATTCTCCTAACTCATGTTTCATGTTAGTGAGAAAAAAAAAAAAAAAGGCTGTTAAGAACATTGAGTTAGTAAACCATCTAACAGACATACATAGATTCATACACGGTATGGTTTGCATTGGAAGGGACTTTAAAGATCTTCTAGTTCCAACTTCCTGCCATGGGCACAGACACATCCCACTAGAGCAGACTGTTCAAGACCTCATCCAACCTGCTCTGGAACACCTCCGGGGAGGGGGCATCCACCACTTCCCAGGGGAACCTGTTCCAACGTCTCAACGCCTCCACCACTTCCACGGGCAACTTGTTCCAGTGTCTCAGCACCCTCACTGTGAAGAATTTCTTCCTAATTTCCAGTCTAAATCTGCCCACCTCAAGCTCCAATTCACACTCTCTCATTCTAGCTCTATAAGCTCTTGTAAAAGTCCCTCCCCAGCTCTCCTTTAGCGCCCTTCAGGTACTGCAAGGTTGCCATTAGGTCTCCCTGAAACCTTCTTTTCTTCAGGCTGAGCAACCCCAGCTGCCTCAGCCTGTCCTCATAGTAGAGGTGCTCCAGCCCCCTATCATGGCCCTCCTCTGGACCCACTCCATCAGGTCTACGTCCTTCCTGTGTTGAAAGCTCCAGTGTTGGGGGCAGTACTTCAGGTGAGGTCTCACTGGAGAGAGGTGATTCTGCCACTCTGCTCTAAATGCTGGCCACAATGCTTTTGATGCAGCTGCTGATGCCATTGGCCCTCTGGGCTGTATGGGCCCATTGTTATCTCATGGTCAGCTTCTTCATCCACCTGAACTGCTAAGTCCTTCTTTGCAGGGCTGCTTTCTATCATCTCACTCCCCAGCCTCTATTGATACCGAGGACTGTTCCAACCCAGGTGCAGGACCCTGCAGCTGGTCTCACTGAACCTGATGAGGTTTCACCTGGGCCCACTTCTAGGCAGAATTTCAGAACAGAAGTATGTCAAGATGCAGATTTGTTTACTTACAAGTAAAGTACAAGTACTTTACTTAACTAAAGTACTTTACTTCAGTTAAACAAAAATTACAGGATGATAATATTACACATTCAGTTTCCTTTTCAGTGGTGTTTATCTGTGGGAGCCAAGGTACACCAGAAGTTAAGATCCACAGAAGGTATAACACACTCTAGTTTAGGATCCAGCATTTTGTAGCTAAGTAGTACTGACAATTTCTACTCAAAATGAAGTCTAGTTCACATTGCCTCTCAGTCATCCCAAGTCAAGTTGGCAGCTATGGGAATATGGAAGAGTTGCTGACTTGGACTCTTTTCTCAAAGAAATAAATATAGAAAACATGTAGGAAAAGTTTGGCTTTACAGATGTTTTTAAACTGCCTTTTCCAACAGCCAGCTCACCTTATAATTCAAGATCGTGATAACAAAACAAGCTTAATGGTCTTACAGCGTCACAGAATCATTTCAGCTGGAAAAAACCCCACTAAGTTCATGGAGTCCAACCTTCAATCTGACATCACCACGGACATTAAATCACAGCCACACATTTTTTTAATACCTCCAAGGATGGTGACTTCACCAGTTCTCTGGGCAGCCTTTTCAAATGCCTGACCACTCTTTCAGTGAAATTTTTCCTAATATCCAACCTAAACCTTTCCTGGCACAACTTAAGGCCATTTCTTCATTTTATTACTTGATACTAAGAAGAAGAAGAGACTGACCCCTGGCTGGCTCCAACTTCATAGAATCATAGAATCATAGAATGGTAAGGTTGGAAGGGACCTCAAGGATCATCTAGTTCCAAACCCCTGCCATAGGCAGGGACACCTCCCACTAGGACAGGTTACTCAAGGCCTCATCCAATCTGGCCTTGAACACATCCAGGGAGGGAGCATCCACAACCTCCCTGGGCAACCTGTTCCAGTGCCTCACCACCCTCACTGTAAAGAACTTCCTCCTAACATCTAGTCTAAATCTCCCCTCTGCCAGTTTAAGCCCACTGCCCCTTGTCCTGTCATTGCAGGACCTTGTAAATAATCCTTCCCCAGCCTTCCTGTAGGCCCCCTTCAGATACTGGAAGGCTACTATCAGGTCCCCTCGAAGCCTTCTCTTCTCCAGGCTGAAGAGCCCCAACTCCCTCAGCCTGTCCTCATAGGAGAGCTGCTCCAGCCCTCTGATCATCTTTGTGGCCCTCCTCTGGACCCGCTCCAACACTTCCATGTCCTTCCTGTGCTGAGGGTTCCAGAACTGCACACAGTACTCCAGGTGGGGTCTGACGAGAGCAGAGTAAAGGGGCAGAATCACCTCCCTTGCCCTGCTGGCCACGCTTCTCTTGATGCAGCCTAGGACTCGGTTGGCTGTCTGGGCTGCATGTGCACACTGCAGGCTCATGTTGAGCTTTTCATCAACCCAGACTCCAAGGTCCTTTTCCTCAGGGCTGCTCTCCAGCCATTCACCACCCAGCCTGTATTTGTGCTTGGGATTGTGCCTACCCAGGTGCAGGACCTTACACTTGGCCTTATTGAATTTCATCAGGTTGGCCTGGGCCCAACTCTCCAGCCTGTCCAGGTCCCTCTGGATGGCATCCCTGCCCTCTAGCAAGTCGACTGTGCCACACAGCTTGGTGTCATCTGCAAACTTGCTGAGGGTGCACTCCATTCCTCTGTCCATGTCACTGACAAAGATGTTAAACAGCACTGGTCCCAGCACTGACCCCTGAGGGACACCACTTGTCACTGGTCTCCAGGTGGACATTGTGCCGTTGATCGCCACTCTCTGGGTTCGACCATCCAGCCAATTCCTTATCCAGCGAGTGGTCCATCCATCAAGTCCATGCTTTTCCAGTTTGGTGACCAGGATGTCATGTGGGACAGAGTCAAATGCTTTACTCAGGTCCAGGTAGATGACATCAGCTGCCTTTCCCTTGTCCACTGTCGCTGTGACTTCATCATAGAAAGCCACTAAATTTGTCAGGCAAGATCTGCCCTTGGTGAAGCCATGCTGGTTCCCACCAATCACCTCTGCTTTGTTTTCCATTTGCCTTAGCAGGACTTTCAGCAGGATCTGCTCCATGATCTTGCCAGGCACAGAGGTGAGGCTGACTGGTCTGTAGTTTCCAGGGTCATTCTTTTTACCCTTCTTGAAGATGGGTGTTATGTTTGCCCTTCTCCAGTCAGCAGGAACTTCACCAGTCTGCCATGACTTTTCAAATATGATGCACAGTGGTTTGGCAACTTCATCTGCCAGTTCCCTCAGGACCCGTGGGTGGATCTCATCAGGCCCCATGGACTTGTGCACATTCAGGTTTCTTAGGAGCTCATAAACATCATCTTCTACTATAGTAGGCAGATTTGCCTGCTCCCAGTCCTCACTTTTACCCTCTGCAACTTGGACATTGTGGTTGGAGCCCTTGCTGTTAAAGACTGAGGCAAAGAAGTCATTGAGCACCTCAGCCTTGTCAATGTCCTTTGTCAGCAGCTCTCCATTTTCCTTCTGTAAGGGTCCCACACTGTCCCTAGTTCTCCTCTTCTCACTAATATACCTGTAGAAGTTCTTCTTGTTCCCTTTAATGTCCCTGGCCAATTTCAATTCGAGCTGTGCCTTAGCTTTCCTTACCACAGCTCTGGCTGCACGAACAGTATCTTTGTATTCATCCCATGTCCCCCGTCCTCGCTTCCATTCTCTATAAGCCTTCTTCTTGCTTTTGAGTGTATCCAGGAGCTCTCTATTCATCCATGCAGGCCTCCTGGCATTCTTTCAGGAAGTTGTAGAGTGCAATGAGGTCTCCCCTCAGCCTCCTCCAGATTAACCCCGGTCCCTTCAGAAATTCAAGGTACAATTTCCCCAGTTCAAAACTAGGAAACACATGTTTGTTGCCACTACACAGCTAGGACTAGGCCTTCAACACTGCAGATGAAAAGAGAAGAAGGTGCTGATGGGAGCCTCACTCCCAGGGCAGGGTAAAGATCAAACAACAGAACCAAGGTTTCTCCACAGAGACCATTAGCTGCCTTAAGGGCCTGTTTACTTGGCCTTTATCTAAAGCAAATCCTTACTCCACCAGAGAGCACCTACTGGAGTCTGTAACAAGTGTCCTGGTCTCCCAGTTTGGTTTCCCTGAGCACTGTAAGGAAACTCAGGACACTGCTCTTGGCTTTTGATCAGAACATGAGCACCCTTACACAGCCTGCAGAAAAAGGATCCCCCTCAGCCATCTTTTCTGCACTTCAGCCCCTCAACCTTACAAACCCTCTGCTCCCACCAAATCAGAACTCAGTCCAACTCCCAGCCATCATCCTGGCCTGGCACCTTGCCATGCTTTAATGAGAACTCTAATTATTGCTGAGTGAGTGTAATTACTGCTGACACTGACCTGTGTTATTTCAGAGGGTCCCAGTTGCTGGCACGGGGCAGCAGTAAGGTGAGAAAAACAATTTGGGATCTTAGCCAGGTTTTCAAAGTTCTGTGATGCACTTGGAGTGCTGTTCCCAGCCAGGGACCGCCAACACAAATGAGACATAGACCTGATGAAGTAGGCCCAGAGAAGAGCCCGTGAGCTCCCCAGCTGCTTTCTTCAACCCCAACTGGGTGTGACAGAACCTGACGGTGAGGCTTAAAGACACCGCAACAGCGCCACCGCACGGCCACTGGGCGCACCGCACGCTGCACACTTCTGCAGGCGGCACCTGCCCCGCAGGGTGATGTGGGAACGGCAATTTCTGGACCAGCACGTGTGAGGCGCGCGCCTGAGGGCTGCGCGGGGTGCTGTACCCGTGCTCTCCGCCAGCTCCGCACCGTCCGCCCCTGGCTCCCGCCGCCTCTCCACACTGCCCGCGCGGCCCGGACGGCTCCCTCTGGCCGTGCCGCTTCGTTTCCACTGCCGCCGCGGAGGGCCTCCCTTTTCCCAGTGTGTACCTGGCATCACGATCTTGGGATTCTCTCTATGATCCAGGTAATGGTAATAGCCCTTCCTTTGCCCTTCGACTCTGTCTCTCAGTTCCTTTTTTCTCTACTTTCCCCTCTCCTTTTCCTTCCCATTTTCTCTCTGCTCTAGTCCGATCAAGCCCAACTCATCAGCTGTTCGACGCTGGTTTGCCTTTATTTACTCTAAGGGAGTTACTTGACTTAGTCCCCACCCTGCTGACGAGGGTTGGTGCAAGATAACTGGGTTGTGACAGCTCCTCAGTGCAAGAGAGATGAACTGGAGAGAGTCCAATGGAGGCTATGAGGATGACTGAGGGACTGGAACATCCCTATTATGAGGAAAGGCTGAGAGACTTGGGCTGTTTAGTCTGAACAAGAAAAGACTGAGAGAGACCTTGAGAGCAGTTCAGAGAGCAGTTCAGAGATTAAGGTCTTGGGTGTGTCAGTGGATGAAAAAACTCATCCTGAGCCAGCAATGGCCCCTGACAGCCCAGAAGGCAGCTGTGTACTGGGCGGCATCCAACACAGCATGAGCAGCAGGACAGGGAGGAGATTCTGCCCCTCTGCTCTCTTCAGGCCCCAGCTCCAGCACTGCATCCAGTTCTAGTGCCCCTAGCATAAGAGGAGCATGGAAATGTTGGAGCATGTCCAGAGGAGCTCACCAGATGATCAGAGGGCTGGAGAGCCTCCCCTATGGGGACAGGTTGAGAGAACTGAGGCTGTTCAGCCTGGAGAAAAGAAGGCTCTGGGGAGACTTAGAGCAACCTTCTAATACCTGAAGGAGACCTGCAAAATATCTGGAGGGATGTTTTAAGTAGTGATTGGACAAGGGGCAATGGTTTGAAACTGGAGCAGGGTAGATTTAGACTGGACCTCAGAAGGAAACCATTCACAATAGGAGTCATAAAATACTGGAACAGGTTGTCTGGAGATATGGTTGAGATCCCATCCCTGGAGGCATTCAAGATCGGACTCCGTGTTGTCCAGGACAGCCTGATCTAGTTGGAGGTGTCCTTTCTGATTATAGGGGGGGGTTGGACAAGATGACCTTTGAGGGTCCCTTCCACCCCAATGCAGTTTGTGAAACTGTATAAGAGTACTATTTTGTGATATGTCATGGTGTAATCAGTGCTAGTATCAAGTCCTGGGTGTGGCCAGCTTCAGGCTTTAGAAGAGCAAAATGCAAATCCTTCTACTAGACTTCTTGTTACTGATTGATTTGTGTAGTGTTGGTGATGTGAAGAAAGAGGGTTCCTTTGAGATTGCTGTTGGTTCTTTGTAAGGAATTCTCTGACTACAAAGGAATAGAGGAGGTGGGGTTGGTTTTTTGGTGGAATCATCCAAAATGTCACAGTAGGGAACTTGAACCATCCAAACCACCAAGGTGTCTGCAAAGACTATTGATGCTTCCAACACCTTCTCATAGATAAACTAATCCTATTCCTGATTTTTTTTTTTACTTTGGTTGGTTTTTTTTCCCATTATATCAACTCAGGAGGTTTGAGATGTGAAGCAAAAGCCTTAGGAGAGGTACAAAAGATGTATATGGACCTAAGAGGAAAAGCTGAACAAAGATATTGAGATGCACAATTTAACACTGCCATCAAATGGTCAGATCTCTTTCTTGTCATGCAGTGATGTCTCAACTGACTGTCCTTTATATGCACTTTGAATTCTAGACTGCCCAGGTGAGCCACATAAACAAAAAGTAGAACAATGGCTTTCTGATGGAAATATAGGTCTGATCATACAGCTAGCTTTGGGAGTGGGATCAGGTCTTAGGAAGTGTCTTGCTGATGCCTACTACAGGGTTCTGTGCAGGAATGGATCTTCAGTCAAGTGGAGTCATTTAGAGGATCTGAATTTCTTCCTTATTATGAAAACAATGAACTAAGCTACCCAACATGTTCAGTAACCACTCTGAGCTTTCTTTTTCACTGGGCCTTAAATAGCCTTATTAGTGTTGTACCACAGAACCTGGGAATCAGAGAATCACAGAATGTTAGAGGTTGGACCTCAAAAGATTGTCTAGACTGAACCCTCTGCCAGAGCAGGATTACCTAGCGTAGGTCTCACAAGAATGTGTCCAGGCAGGTTTTGAATGTTTCCAGAGAAGGAGACTCCACAACCTCCACAACCCTGAGCAACCTGCTCCAGGGCTCTGGCACCCTCCCAAGGAAGTTTTTCCTTATGTTCACATTGAACCTCCTCTGCTCCATCTTGCACCCATTGCCCCTTGTTCTGTCATTGGATATCAGTGAGCAGAGGCTTGTCTCTGTCCTCTTGACACTGCCCTTCATCACATCTTTATAAACATGAATTAGGCCATTTGTCAGTCTCCTCCAAGCTAAAGAGCTCACTCAGTCTTTCCTCACAGGGGAGATATTCCACTCCCTTCAGCATCTTTGTGGCTCTGCACTGGACTTTCTGAAGCAGTTCCTTTTAGTTTTAGTTCTAGGTACTTAAGAGTCTCCTGGAAAACCTTAGAGAGCTGCAACAGCCCCTGATTTTTTCCCCTGGTCAGTTAAAGTATTGTTCCCTAATGAAAAATGTAAAACTCTCTGGTGTTCAGGGTATCCTTGATGTGCCATTGAGACATGCATACTGTCATTAGTGTCTAAGTCCAGCACTCCTGTTTGTGTCAACAGATGAAACCTCTTGGGGTTGTTTTCTGTTGAGAACCTCCACACTTTGCAGGCATTTGCTTAAGGGGTTTGGAGAAGCTGTAGCCTATGGCCTATGGCCTGTGTATTAATTTGGCATCTCTCATGGTACACCTGCTCCTTGCAGTTTGTCATGGGGAAAGTGCCCAACATCTTTTAAAATGTTTGACCCCTCATGTTTCAGTTTGCTGGTTTCTCTGTACATCTTCAGACATCAGAGGTGTTGTGAGGAGTGTGGTTTCTTTGTTGTAGAAAATACCAGCAAGTGCCATCACTAGCGCTCTCTTCTAACTTAATGTGCAATATACATCACTGGTGTTGTCTTCTAACTTAGCAAAATGATATCTTGATGAGATTTGGGTTCCGTGTCTCTTGCCAAAATGTTATTTGTCTTTGTTTAAAGCAGTTTTCTATGTCCAGGGACAAAAGACCTAAAGAATATGAAAGATAATGTATCTAATCTATACTGAATTGCAGGAACAGTTTTGTGCTAGAAGCTAACCACCGGTTGATGGTCAGTCATTAATGACAGGTACAATGTGCCAGTTAAAATCTACTTGATGAGTATGATGAAATTGTTTGTTGATAGTGCCCACTATTAAAACAGTTTCAATAAAATAATGAAATAATGCACTAAAAATATACTTCCCCCCCACCCCCCCACCCCGTTCATACTTGCTGCCCTAAGACTGACTTCTGTTCTTCCTTCATGTTACAGAAGCCTGGCTGGGGGGTGTGTGTGTGTGTTGTTGTTGCTGCATATGATGAGCTTTAACAGTCTTTCAATGTTACTGTTCATTTGAGTTTAATACAAAAAAATCTCTGACCTTATTGTGGTTGATTTGATCTAGTGCATTCCCCATCTTCTACAGTACTTCAGAAATAACCATCCTGTAGTCTTTAAATAAAACTGCATTTAATATTGAAATCCTCACTTAAATTTCTCACTGAGTGCTCCTTGCTGCTTTAATTCCGTTCTGAAGGGCCTCATTCAGGGCAGATGCACTGACAGTCACAATCCACATTTCATCTAATCTTGGAGAATTCTCTCACATTGATATGAATATAGTCTAGAAGTAGACTTTTCTCCACTGTGTTTTTCTCAGGTGCTGTAGAAAATTTCTGCTAACACTCTCTTCCCTAATCTTGGCTTTCGATACCTGACTTTAAGACTGGCAGGAAGTGGCAAGGGGGTAGGGAAGGAAATTACATTTCAGATCTCTCAGCCACATGGATGTTACCAAAGGCTTAATGGTTTATATTCAGTTTTACTAAATACTCTCACCTGGGGAACAGAGTTAGTTGGTTTTATATTGTCCATCTTCCTGGGTCACATTCAAATCAGTGTGGCCAGAAGGTCGAGGAAGGCAATTTTCCCTCTCTTCTCTGTTCTAGTGATACCTCACCTGGAGTACTGTGTTCAGCTCTGAAGCCCTCAGTACAAGAAAGACATGGACCTGTTGGAGTGGATCCAGAGAAGGCCATAAAAATAATCTGAAGGCTGGAATAGCTCTGCTGTGAAGACAGGCTGAGAGAGTCAAGGTTTCTCAGCCTAGAGAAGTGAAGGCTCTGGGGAGGCCTTACAGCTGTCTTGCACTTTTATTCTACGTAATGAGATTCTTCTGTTGCTGTAAGTCATGAATCTTACCAGCTCACCTCTTTCCTCTAGTTAACCTTTCAGTGCTCTAATAGATGCACTGTGGTTTGGGTGTTGTTACTCAGCCCATCACTTCTGATCAACCCCCCCCCCCCCACAAA
>VWZE01020017.1:189942-220920 GCA_013396675.1 Eubucco bourcierii
TGGAGTGGTCTGTCACCTTAATAAGAAAATACCGTGAGAGAGGCAGATAATGGTCTTTTGAAATTAAAATACATATTCTCCACACAGAACTATGGCAAGATAGAGTAGCACAAATTCTCCTGGGCTGGTTTTCCATTTCACATCTTTGTAGCCACTGACACTCTGACAAAGAAAGCCAATTTCGGTGTGCCTGGCGTTTGAGAGCTGCTAAGATGAGACATTTTAAAATTGCAGCAGAAGGATAGATCCGTTTCAGCGTGCGCTTGCAACACTCCATGTAATTAGCAGGCTCAGCGGCAGAGCTGTATTAGCTCACTGCCTCTTAAATGGAGTTCCTTTCATTTGTTTACTGAATGTCTCTACCCACTAAAGGCTAATGAACTAGTAATGGATCTGTCAGAAAACGGAAAAGACAAATACCTCTAAATGTTGCTATTACAGCCAAAGAATGGGGCTATTACCGTTCCCCTAACTCATGATCTTCATAAGAAGGAAGGCGGCAGGAGATTTGGTATTCAATGGGTGTAAGGAACCACGAAGATAATTTATGTACTGAGGGAGTGGAAGGCAAGAGAATAACAACCCTCAGGAAACAACAAAATAAACCAGCACATCCTTCCTGCAGAGTTCTGCTACGGCTTTTCCCTGCTCCTGTGTAAAGTGCAGAAATCTTCCCAGTTTTTATTTATACTCTATAAAGCCTCAAAGACTGCATCAGCAGCAGTGTCCTGCTGCAGGTAGATTACTGCAGTTACACAGAGAACCTGAGGGCTGTGAAAGCTGATGACAGTGGTTCTCACTGGTCTCCACAGACAAGGAAGAGACACACATGAAGACTCTTGTTTTCTAACATGAAGCCCTGTGTTGAAGAAAGCCCCAACCTGACTTGCAAAGATTCATAGATTCAAAGAATGGTTTATGTTGTAAGGGACCTTAAAGATTGTCTAGTTCCAAACCCCCTGCCATGGGCAGGGACACCTCCTACTAGAGCAGCTTGCTCAAGGCCTTATCCAACCTGGCCTTAAACACCTCCAGTGAGGGAGCACCCACCACCTTCCAGGGCAAACTGGAAGTGTTCCAGTGTCTCACCATCCTCACTGGAAAGAGTTTCTTCCTCATCTCCAGTCTAAATCTGCACTCCTCAATCCAATCCCTCCCTACAAGTCGTTGTTGAAAGTTTCTCCCCAGCCCTCTCATAGCCCCCTTCAGGTACAAGAAGGAGCATTCTCTTCTCCAGGCTGAACAGCCCCAGCTCTCTCAGTCTGTTCCTATAGGGCAGGTTCTCCAGCCCTCTGATTATCTTTATGGCCTCCTCTGGACCCATTCCAGCAGCTCCATGTCACTCATGCTAGAACTGGATGAAGCGTTCCAGGTGGGATCTCAGCACAGCATAGGGGCAGAATCTCCTCCCTCTTCCTGCTCATCACACTTTGATGCAAATAAATATAAATTTATTTATGTGATGTTTTTTTAATGAAGATGGGACAGTAATTGTAATGTGCAGTGTTTTCAGTATTTTGACTAGATATTAAGAATGTGTTTGTAGCTTTAATAGTCAATTTCTTGTTCTCAGAATTAATTGTTTTGTTTTTGCCTTTAGTCGGGAAAAATGTTGAGGCATTTCCCAGCTGAGTTTGCAAAAAGTCTTTGTAGTGCAATCTGAATGTGGCATCAGAATGAAAAAAAAGTGCTTGTGTGAACTGCAAAGGCTTTCAGATACTTTCAGAAAAATAAATCTTGAGGAAGTCTGTATCTGTATGTTGTATTTTAATTATTAAGCCTGCTCTAAAAAGGTCCAGAAAAGGCTTCAAGAGGAGGCTGGTCAGCCAAATCAGCCGCTTGAGGTGTGAGAGCTGAATGGGCCTTCACTTGGGTTGTGGACAGAAATGCCATGTGAACTGGCACAAAAGTGGGAATCTCAGCAAAAGACAGAGCTGTAGCTTGAATTGATGTATGCAGCTCAAACAAGGGATTTGCAACCACTCTGGCTCAGGTGAAAGCTTTTGGTATTGGGAGTATCCAAACATCGTGCAAGAGCCAGAAAATAAGGTCCTCAGGTGAACGCTGCATGAACACCACAATCCCAATTTGGTTTCTTCATAGCAAGCTACTGAGGTTTTGTAGGACCCTTTCAGAGGTTAGTTTAAGCTTGAAGCTAGCTCAGGTGAAAAAGTGACTGTGCCCAACCATAGCCAGAGAATGATCCCCTCTGGTTTTTAAAAGGCTTTAAATCAAGCCCAAAAGGCAACGAGTCTACAGAAGGAGCAAGGGAAGATACAGGATTAAGAACTTGACTTTATATTTAGGATGAAGGACAACGGATGTAAGCTCAATTAGGAAATTCCATCTCAACATGAGAAAAAAAACCTTCTGTGAGGGTACTGTGAGCCATCTGGAGCAGGCTGTCCAGAGAGGTTGTGGAGTCTCCTTTAGAGATCTTCTAAATGTATCTGGTCATGTACCTGTGTGACCTCCCCTAGGTGGCCCTGCTTTGCTGGGGGGTAGGACTTGATCTCTGGAGGTCCCTTCCAACCTCTAACATTCTGTGATTGTGCTCTTTGACAAAGTCTAGGAAACCTCAGGATGTGACCTTGTTATCTAGATATTGTTTCCAAATAAGGGGAGTGTTAATTTTCAGTGATTCCTCAGCATTTTCAGGTAGGGATGGTACTTTTAATGATTTTTGGTTTATATTCTTTTACTCTTATAGCTACTATGAAATGTTCATTATCATATACTGGGAAGAAGGAAATGTCTCTGGCTTTTAGTGAAATCCAAAGTACTGAGACCTCACTGGAGTTTTTCTGGGGTTTGTTTCTCTTAATAAGAATTGAAACATTCTGCTGTATTCCAAAAGGCATTTTAAGGACCAGTTCAAACAAGGAAATGTAGATAATGCTCATAAAACTAAAGCAAAGATGAAAGTGTCTCCATAACACCATGGTTTAAAATGCTGCCCTTTTGATGACTTACTGCAGGACCAGAAGAAGGTTTGATGTGTGAGATCAAGCACTCTTGGACCACTGAGCACCTTCTGGATGGCAGCACAAGGAGTTCCCTCATTCCTCAGAGGATGATGCCAGTGAATATCAGGTAGGAAGCACCAGCTACAAAGGTGCTGAAGCCAGTGGAATATCTCCCTTGTGAGGAGAGACTGAGGGAGCTGGGTCTCTTTAGCCTGGGGGGTGACCTCAACCATGGTTATAAAGATGCAAAGGGCAGTGTCAGAAGGACAGAATCAGGCTCTGCACAGTGATGTCCAATGATAGGATAAGGGGCAATGGGTGCAAACTGGAGCAGAGGAGGTTCCACATGAACATAAGGAAAAATTTCTTCCTTGTGAGGGTACCAGAGCTCTTGAGCAGGCTGTCCAGACAGCTTGTGGAGTCTCGTTCTCTGGAAACATTCAAAACCCACCAGGATGTGTTCCTTTGTGAGCGTTTCATCAGCTGACACCTCCAAGCCCTTGTCCTTGAGACTACTCTCGAGCTGCTCCTCGCACAGTTGGCAGAACATAGCTGGTTTTGTCCTGAATATCTAGTAGGATTAGAGGGGGGTTGCTTGGTTTCTGTCACTGTCAGCTTCCACCTCTTGTCTCATGGAATACAAGAATTCTATGGGATAACATCCTCACCTAAGTTTCCTACATTTTGGGTGTAGAGGTAGCAAAGAGAGAAAAACTCATAGCTAACTTTCCAGAAAATTATCAGAATGTGGATATTCCTGGTCTCCCCAAACAAGCTGTTGTTGAGGATTAGAATAGGAGCACGGGTGAGAGCTGCCCAGAGATTATCCCTCTTTGTGCCAAGGGCTGAACGATCCCTGATGAGCTCCCAGGTTAACTGAAGCCTTATAAAAGCATTGTGCAATTATCTTTCCCCTCTGCTTGAGCTCTGTACAAGTACTTTGCAGCCAGAGCCAAGGATCTTGCAAGGCTAGAGAAGGCTGTGATTAAAACCTGTTTCTTTCCCATTATAGGCAGACAGTAATTTCTATCAAACGGCTCTGTACATGGAAATCTGTCTTGCCAAAGCCAGAGCTGGCTAATAACATGATGCCAGTTAATAATAAAAACATGTCCAAACTTGCCTCAGACAACCACTAATTTGTTTTTCAGAAGAGAGGGATGTCAGTTTCTGTCAGAAATTCCCCTTTTCTCTAAGTTTCTGTGATACTGGTGCTCAAACGCCTGTGTTCTATCAGCATATGTGGCAATAATAAACAGCTCTGTCGTCTCCTCTTTTGGAGCTTGATTGCAAAGAACCGTTTTCTGTCAAGCACTGGGAGTTTGTTTAAATATTGTGCTCTGCATCACCCTATCTTCCCAAGAAGCAGTTTAATTCTGTCTAAACATTTTAATTGCCGTCCTAAGGGAAGGGAAGTCATTGCCCATATTAAACATGAATCCCATTATACTAAAACGTTTATGTTCCTCAAAGGCTATTTATAGATGCTTTGCTAGTGTATGAAAATGCAAAATGCCAGAGCTGAACAATCATCTCCTGGCTCTGCTTGCCTGCCTGAACCTCAGCTCCTGTACTCCAGTGGTGAGGCCCAGCATTGGCATGATTTCCAGTAAACATTTATGGCTGGCTTGTCGAGCAAAGGCAGATGCCAGGGGAAAGAGGTGTGCTCAGTGAGGAGAAATAGATCTTAGTGAAGCAGACCTACAGGAAAACAGCACAGGGGGGATGAAGCCAAACTGGAACTGCATAAACTGTACATCTGCCAGAGAGCTGTAGTTAGAGAGGAATGAAGATATTTACTGTCATAGTCACAGCTTCACAGATTGCATTGGGCTAGAAGGGACCCTCAAAGACCACCTTGTCCAACCCCCTTGCAGAGAGCAGGGACATCTCCAACTAGAGCAGGCTGTGTATACTTGTCTTGGAAGTGTGGTCATGTCTTCTTGAACTTTGAACAAATTTCTTTGCCTGCTTGAGTCAAAATGCATCAAACAAGTGTTTAAAAGGCCTGAAGCAAGGGCCACACAAAGCCTACCATGTCAGTGGAGTCCTACAATCACAGAGCACTTAAGATTGAAAGGGTCTTTCAAAAACCATCAAGCCCACCACACCCCTGGAATCAGCAGGGATATCTGCAACTAGAGGAGATTGCTCGGCTCCCCAGACAACCTGACCTGAAATGGAGCATCTACTACTTCTCTGGGCAGCCTGGGCTAGTGTTTCACCACCTGGAGTGTAAAGATTTCTTCCTTGTATCTAAGTCTAGATCTCCCTCTTTTCATCTAAACCCATCACCCTTTGTCCTGTCACAACAGTCCCTGGTAAAAAGTCAGTCCCCAGGTTTCTTAACGGCTGCTTTAAGTACCGAAAGACCACAGAAAAGTTGCCCTGGAGCCTTTTCTTTTCCAGTCTGAACAACACCAGCTCTCTCAGCCTGTCATCACAGGTAAGATGCTCCAGCCCTCAGATCATTTCTGTGGCCTCCTGTGGACCTGCTTCAGCAGGTGCGTGTTCTTGTGCTGAGAGCTCCAGAGTTGGACACAGCACTCCAGGTGAGGCCTCACAGAGCAGAGGGGGAGAATCCCCTTTCTCAACCTGCTGGCCACGATGGACACTTTATAGATTTTAGATCTTTTTTTCACTTATAGCAACAATGATCTCTGTCTCCAACAGTGGCCTTAAAAAAAATGCAATATAGAATCATAGAATCATAGAATGGTAAGGTTGGAAGGGACCTCAAGGATCATCTAGTTCCAACCCCCTGCCATAGGCAGGGACACCTCCCACTAGTACAGGTTACTCAAGGCCTCATCCAATCTGGCCTTGAACACATCCAGGGAGGGAGCATCCACAACCTCCCTGGGCAACCTGTTCCAGTGCCTCACCACCCTTACTGTAAAGATAAGCAGACTCTGTAAAAATAGCAGACTCTCTAGTTTACTGTTAGCAATTTCTTTAGGAAACTGATCTAGTTTACAAATGCAAATATCTTTGTGTTATGCACAAAGTGATGCCCTCACATAGTTTTGCATCTGTTTCATAGCTTCTCACTTTTCAGGAGTTCACAAAGCATTTGAAGGCTGAGCTTCTTCTACACACAGGGAACAGAAAAAGGAAATTGGGAAACTGGCAACATAGGGCATGACACTTCAAGCAGGGAAATGTGGTGATGTGACAGGAAGTACGACTTTACAGATGAGCAATCAGGAGAAACAGATTTTTCTTCCAGGTTATTAGCAAATCACATGGTCAATGAGAATGAACATCTGTTTTTTGATACTTAATGTAAAGTATCATCAGTAGCAAAATAGGACTGCTGGTGATGCCAATGCAACAGAGATGCCTTACTGACCTGGAGACCATCAGAGGTACAGCCTAACTTCCGTCTATGTCTGAACATTGAAGAAAAGAGAAAGCAATTACACATTTGCTAGTACTCAGCACAGCCTTTACAGTTTTTGTGTTACAAATAAAAATGAGTTTTCTTTCCAAAATTGTCTTCAATAAAGAGAAGAATGTTTCACAGAATCATAGATGCTTTAAGGTTGAAAAAGTCCTCCAGGATCATTGAGTCAAACTGTTACCCCCAACACTGCCAGGTCTCTGCTAAACCATTTCCCTCAGCACCACATCTACCCATGTTTTTAACACCTTCAAGAATGGCAATTCTACCACTTCACTGGGCAGCCTGTTCCAGGGCTAAACCACTCTGACAGTGAAGAATTTGTTTCCGTATACCCAATCTGTACCTCTCTTGGTTTCTGGAAAACCAGAAACTGATTGCTTTTAAAATGTAAGAGGTGTTATTTGGATTCAGATAGTTTTATTCTTAAATCTGCATAATAGAAAATGTTTAATGTTTTATGTCTCTTTCATCTTTTGCCCCCCAAATAATTTTTAAACCTACTAATACATTTTGGAGTTGAATAGTAGTTGCAGGAAGTTTTATCCTCCATGAAAGAGGATAAAACCTCTCCCTGAAATCGCTCCCCTCGTACTGCAATTGGCTGTACACATCTCCCTGAGCTAGCTGTCCACAGAAAGTAGAATTACTTCCTGTCCATGTATCAGCACAGAGTAACAATAGAGGCTGGAAGTGACCTCTCGAGATCATCAAGTCCAATCCCCCTGCCAGAGCAAGTACACCCAGAACAAGCTGCACAGGGTGGCATCCAGGTGGATTTTTAATGACTTCAGAGGAGACTCCACAGCCTCTCTGGGCAGCCTGCTCCAGTGCTTCCATCACCCTCAAGGTGAAGAAGTTCTTTCTCATGTTCAGATGGAACTTCCTGTTACTTCTTGTCATGTCACTGGGCATCACTGAAAAGAGATTGGTGCCATCATCCTGGCATCTATCCTTTAGATACTGATAAGCCTTGATCAGTTCCCCCCTCAGTCTTCTCCATGCTAGACATCCCCATGTCCCTCAGCCTTTCTTTGTAAGAGGTATATACTAATTGCCTAATTATCTTTGTAACCCTTATTACATACATTATGACTAGAGCTTCATTTGAGTATCTGAAGTGGACCTACAGAAAGGCTGGGGAGGGATTGTTTAGAAGGGCTTGAAGTGATAGAATGAGGGGCAATGGTTTGAAACTGGAGCAGGGCAGATTTAGTTTGGACATAAGGAAGAAGTTCTTCAAAATGAGGGTGGTGAAATACTGGAACAGGTTGCCCAGGGATGTGGTTGAGGTTCTGTCCTTTGAGACATTCAGAATCTCTCTGCATGTGGCCCTGGGCAGCCTGATCTGGTTGGAGGTGTCCTTACTGAGTGCAGGGGGGTTGGCCGAGATGTCCTTTGAGGGTCCCTTCCAACCCGATGCAGTCTGTGAATGAACAATAGTAAAAATGAAAGAGCAGTGGGAAGTGGCAGTGAGAACCAAGCTCTATCACCAAAGCCCTGCTCTTGTTTTCCCCTTCCTTCTCTCTTCTTGACAGCACTTAATAGATCACCTGGCCCTGCTGACAGCGCAGCAGTGAAACTGCGTTGTCTAATATCCACAGCATCCCAGGGAGCATCCATTTCTAGGAACCCCTGAGTGCTGAGTTAATATTGCAGGCTTATTTGGTCCTCCATAATTAGTTATAATGACGAAAAAGGACTACCAGAACATAAACCCTTTTCAGCAGGCACTGTCATTTCTGTGCCGTGTTTTATATTGTCTAGACTGTGGCTCCCCAGCTCCGATGGAACCTCAATTAATGTGCAACATAAAGAGGGTGAAGCATTTTATTACTTTGAGCATGGAGACAAGAAATGATGCCAGCAGTATATTTTAACATAATATTCTTGCCTTTTCTGAAATAGTGGTGCAATTACAATTTTTTTCCCCCCATGATGTTAAGGTGAAATTACAAAACTTAAAGAACAAATTAAACAGGAAGTTTTTCCTCAGCTGAGCTGAAACTTGTTGTGTTCTAGCTTATACCCCTTGTTATTTGCCCTAGTACTGGGCACCACCAAAAAGAGCCTGGCAACTTCATCTTAACACCCACCTCTCAGATATATTTAGACACTCATAAGGTCTGATCTCAACCTTCTCTTCTTCAGACTAAACACCACCAGGTTTCTCAGTCTTTCTTCATAGCAGAGATGTTGAAGACCTTTCATAATCCTTGTAGTTCTCCGTTGGACTCTGTGCAGTAGATCCTTGTCTCTCTTGAAGTACTCCCACTGTAGCTCAGTTCAGGAGGTTCTTGCATGCCACGTTGTGGGCTTGGCTGGCAAAAGGGGGTTTAATGTTCTTCTAGAGAGTTCAAACTATCAGTGTTGAGAACAGTGTGAGTGTGAACTTCCAAAACAAGCTAATAGAATTCCAGGTTTATGTTAATTCTACTGGAGACCCCTCCCTGGAGAGGTTCAGGGCTAGGCTGGACGAGGCCTTGAGCAGGCTGGTCTGGTGGAAGATGTCTCTGCCTTTGGCTGAGGGGGCTGGAACTAGATGATCTTCAAGGTCCCTTCCAGCTCGAATTGTTCTATGTATCTCTGAGACAGGCAATTATCAGTTTGAAGCTGTTAGCAGCCCAAACAACTGCACGTATGTCCGTGTGTGTATATTTGTGTGTGTTCATGTCTGCATGAATAATTTGGCAAGCTAAATAGTAGCAGAATGTACAGCTGAAATTAGACATTGCTACGAAGGGTTTTGCAAGTTCTGTTAGTACTTAGTACCAAATCTAATACTGACAACTAGCAGACATTAAGACCTTTAATTTAAATTGTATTAATCTTACCTCTTTCTTATCTGTTTTGTCCCTGCTTGTTGCAGGGGTGTTGGACTAGATGACCTTTAAAGGTCCTTTCCAACTTGTGCATTCTATAATTCTACAATTCTGTGATTTTATTTTATCAGTTGAAAATTGTAGGAAACTGCTGTCACTGGCAACACATTTCTTTCAGCACCTTGAGCCCATCTACAGTTGTTCATTTGCAAAATTTCTAAGAACAAGAAGGATCAACCATTTAATGACATAAAAAAGTGACTGACCATGACACCAACTCAAATAACTGCAAAGAGTGGTCAAGAGGATCTTTATGCTGGCAGGCGTCTCTGTTACTTTTTGTTAATATCGTGGAGATTTAATTTCTCATGCATAAAGTTCTTCTGAGTGCCAGGAGGAGCTTTGGGAGCAAAACAAACTGGCAATGGGAGAGTGACTAAAAAGCAAGGATTAGGTGAGCAAGGAGCAAGTGTTCACCAGAGCAGGAAGCTGTGGAGAGGGGAGCTGCCTTGTTCTCTGACCTCTGAAGAGAAACAAGGGCTGTGGCAGGAATTTCTTTCTGCCTAACAACCTTAATTTAATAAAAAGAATCTAATTCATTGTTGTTCAGTGACTGTATATGTTAAAAGCCATTTTCTCACAGATAACAAATGTGTTATGTCTCTTGTGTCAATGCATTTGAAGAATACAAGAGTTGGGAGGCAGATAAAGAATGTTTGAACCAGTGCGTCCTGCCTGGGAGGGGCCAGAGATTTAAGCTAAGTGGGAATTCTGGCTGACTGCTAATGGAATGGCGTTTTGCACCTTTGGTATTAATGCTGATAATAGTAAAGTTTGTAATTTATATGTTTCTTAACCTTTGTCATCTCCTTGATGTCAGTTTTGTTGAGGAATATGACCAGTGAGGGACCTGTTTCATCTATGATAGTATAAAGAAGAATTCATTATGTGACATCTCTATAATGTCACTTCTCATACTTAGAACTGGATGAGCTTCTGATTTGGTAATAAACTGTGACTTTACTTGTTTTTAATATACTTGGATAGGTGAATTTCTTTTCTGAGGCAAGTCTATGTAGAATGTCTTCTGTGAAGAGGAATTGAGTGATGTTACCTTGTGATGTGTGATGGGTTAGGGGAAAGGGGGTATGCTTTCAATGCTGAATTACTGCTCTGTACATCTGTTGGGATTGTCTCTTCACGTAGATCTTCAGAAGAGAATTGTGATGCTGTGTTGTGGAGTAATCAAAACAGAAGCGCAGATCAAATAAAGGGGAATAAAGAAAGAAGGATGTGCCACATCATGAATGATGCCTCTTGGCAAGCAGTTGATAGAGTGTACAGGAGAGCCATGAATATGATCAGAAGAACCTCCCCTATGGGGACAAGCTGGGGGACTTGGGGCTCTTCAAGCGTGGAGAACAGAAGAGCAGCTTTCCAGTACATGAAGAGACCTACAGGAGATCTGGGGAGGGACTTTCTACAAAGGCTTGTAGTGACAGGATGAGAGGGAATGGATTGAAGCTTGAGGAAGGCAGATTTAGACTGGAGATGAGGGAGAAATTCTTTGCAGTGAGGGAGGTGAGACACTAGAACAGGTTGCCCAGGGAAATTGTGATTGCCCCCTCCCTGGAGGTGTTCAAGACCAGATTGGATGAGACCTTGATTATGTCTGGTGGAAGTCTAACCCCACGGCAGGGGATTAGAATGTCCTTTCCAACCCAAACCATTCTGTGTATGAATCTGTAAACATTTTGTTATTAAATTGTTTATAAAACCTTCATGTTTAGTTCCTTGTGGATTCCACAGGCCGTGTAACCCTCAGCTGTATCTTGTCTGGAGGCACAATCAAATTCTTTTCCCTGTACTACCTACCAATAGCTAGCACTGAATTACCAGTCTCAAATATAGACTATTGGCTAGGAAGTGCATTTACTTAAAGGAAGGACCTTAAGGTTGTGAAACTGTGATTCAGTGTTCTGATTAAAGAGGCTTTGAGGCTTTTCATTTCTCATTCCCAATTCCAGCTGAGAGATGGGGAAATAAGAGCATAACCCTTCACTAAATGTTGGCTGAGTTTCTTTTTTTTTCCCACATTAATGTTAAAGAATAATAATATGCAAACCTTGTGGTCTATGTAGTTGTTTGAAGGACTCATGCTGTAATCTTCTATCTGTGCTGAGTGATTGCCTTTATGTCTCTTCATTGCAAGTTGTAGGTTAATGCTTTCTCCACAAAATTTTTGCAGATATGAGGGAGGGGAGAATTGTCTTTCTTCCTAGACACTTGTAAATATGTAGGTATTTATGGTTGTGGTAGCGCAGCAATGCAGCACCTATCAAGTACACTTTGCTTTTCCCAGTTGTATTTTAGTGGTTATTACAAGAATAGTCTAAAACTGTGCCATCCCCTGTAAATTTCTCTTTATTTTTATTGCAGAAACAAGTGTCAGACTTGGGCAGTGACACAATGCTTTGGCTTCTTTGAGTTTTATTTACCAGCCTGTGTTTTCAGCAGTTCACATTTGGCTAGCACGTCTGTTTATACTCTGTGAAACCTGCTCTACACTGAGATCAGAGGCACAGTGAATCATTATTCTGATTCACAGAGCGTAAGGAGTCATAAAGATATTCTCATGACAGTCTGTCGAGGACAAAAAAAAAGCCAAAAAAGGCTTTGCACTAAACCATGTATAGAGTTGTGATTATAACATAATGACAGATGATGAAAACTAAATCCTTTCCTAGAACATGACTGTAAAGGTTTAAACAACTGCAACAGGTAGTTTGCTTGCTCTCATTTGGTGGTGAGGTCCATGAGGTACCTAGTCAGGCAGAGGGGTGGTGGGTGACATCTCTGCAACATGCAAAACATTTAAGCCTTTGTACCACAGACCTTCCTCTCTTTCCCAGTTAAGACCATACCCTGAGCTCTGTACCTTCAAAGAGCAGCTAATGGCTCTGGTGTGCCATGACACAGCATCAACCTGCTAGTCAAAAAACGTTTTCTAGTCACCTAAATCTTCCTTTATACTTTGGTAGAGAAAGTTTCCTTTGTACTTCCTCTGAGAAAACAATAGAGGAATACACACAACTGAGGTACACACACACAATTTAGGTACAATGACAGTGTTGGTAACCGTGTTCAGAGGAGGGCCACAAAGATGAGCAGAGTGCTGGAGAACCTCCCCTATGGGGACAAGCTGAGGGAGCTGGGGCTGCTAAGCCTGGAGAAGAGAAGGCTCCAGAGAGACCTTAGAGCAGCCTTCCAGTGCCTGAAGAGAGCTATGGGAGAACTGGGGAGGGACTTTTGACAAAACCTTGTAGTGACAGGAGGAGAGGGAATGGATTGGAGCTTGAGGAGGGCAGATTTGGACTAGAGATTAGGAAGAAATTCTTTCCAGTGAAGGTGATGATGAGACATTGGAACAGGTTGCCCAGGGAGGTTGTGGATGCCCCCTTCTCTGGAGGTGCTGAAGGTCAGGTTGAATAAAACCTTGAGCAGGCTGCTCTAGTGGAAGGTGTCCCTGGCCATGGCAGGGGCCTTGGAACTAGATGATCTTTCAGGTCTCTTCCAACTCAAAGCATTCTATTAATCTCTGAATTCCTGATGAATTTCTTTTGCCAAATCCTTTCCTGTTTCTTACACAAAATATAATGAGGTAAACACTTCAACAGTGCTTGTCAAAGTTTGTATCTGAATGGTTGTTTCTCCACCAAGGTTTACCATGCTTGCTCTGATACTGTGTGTTGTATTAGGTACATGGGGAAGAAGAGTGCAGAAGACATACTGTTAAAATAATGTAGGGAATGAGAGTGTATAAATATGTATAACTCTTTTGACAATGAGAAAGCACCTGCTCAGCAGAACTCCCTTAGAAATAAGATCATTTTTAAAAAGCCCAAGTAACACAAGTGCAAATTCTCAGTCGTATGAAAAATGCAAAAGGAAGACAAATTAGAAACAAATGTTTCCAGAAATACTTTTAGTACCTGTAATTGAACAGATTGTTTTGCAAGGAAGGAAGCTCAACCTGATCAAACCTACAAATCTATCACTTTAATGACTAATTACATTTTAAGATGCAAGAGTTTCTTTGATTAGAATTCACTGAGTAATGATACAGTGTGTCTGGATTTTTTTATATTACTCTGAAATTCTCTTTTGCACTGCTGATCTGCCGTACTTCAGAGTTGGAGGGAAGAACTGAGCATCTCACTTTTGCTCATTTTCCCAACCACATACTGAAGGGTGGTCTGCTTTCATTAAAACAAAGCAAAAAAGCAAGATGACACTCAGATCAACCTGACATGAGCTCAGATACTCAGTCTTGATTCCTGCAGTGGTTATGAATTCAGAGTAAGGTGGCATTTCTTAATGTTCCACTACTTAGGATGACTTTTCAAGCACTGAGTGCTATACAAGGTTTTTAAAAAGCAGGCACCTACTCCAAAACTCCCATTTCAAATTTGAGGGATCACCTCCTCCACAATGTCTTCTTCAAAATTTTACCCATATTCAGATAGTGAAAACCTTGTACTGTTAAAAGAATCGTAGAATTATAGAAACGTTTAAGCTGGAAAAGACCTATAAGAGCATAGAGCTCAACCATTAACCCAGCAGGTCACCACTAAACCACATCACCAGGGATGCAGACTTCACTACTGCCCTAGGTAGCCTGTTCTAGGTCTTGACAGGTCCCGTTTTGGGGAAGAAATTGTTCCTCGTGTCCAACCTAAACCTCCCCTGGTGCAACTTGAGTCCATTTCCTCTCGTCCTGTCACTTATTACTAGGTAGAGATTAGCCTGCACCTGGCTCCAGCCTACTTTCAGAGAATTGTAGAGAGCCAGGTCTCCCCTTAGCTTCCTCTTCTATAGGCTAAACAATCCCTGTTCTCTCAGCTGCTCCTCAGCAGAGCTGTTCTCCAGACCTTTCACCAGCTTTGTTGCTGTTCTCTGGACCCACTGGAACAAGTTACCCAGGAAGGTCATGGATGTCCCCTCCCTGGAGGTGTTCGAGGCCAGCTTGGATAAGGCCTTGAGCAAGTTGCTCAAGTGGAAGCTGTCTCTACCCATGTCCAGGGGATTTGAACTAAATGATCTTCAGTGTCTCTACCAACCTAAACCATCTTATGAATTTATGATCCAAGGAAGAAGAGTTTCATTCAAAACTGTAGCTTCAGGAGAGAAAAAAGAGATTTTTCATTTGGAATGTGGAAGCCAGTACATTGTCTGAGAAACAGGCCTCTGGGATCTCAACCTATCGTCAGTGAAGTGTGAAGTTCTAATTGCATTGCTTTTCATAATGTATCTGCTACATAAATATTATTCAATACCTGCAAATTTGCAGTAGTGGGAAGCAGGAAGGTTATAATGCAGGGAAGATTTATGCCTGCTGAATGCTGGGCTGTCATGATTAAAAATTTTCCACCCATTATGTGAATCCTATTGATCATTGCAGGAAGCAGAAAATTGTGCTGTTCATTGATTTTGCGTGGCTACAGAATGCATTAGGCCTGATGCATATGATGGGTAGGCAAGTTTTCAAAGGAAGCTCAGTTAAGCTAATCTTAGTTCAGAGGAATATGCACAATGGAATAAGAAACCTTGTAATTGCGAGAGCAAATAGAAGAGTCAGAGGACTATATTATGAGCCATATCAGCATAAGAATTAGACATGAGCCTTCCCAAGAGACAACAGTAAAACACATCAAGGCTTTGATGCTGTTTTTCATGAACGTAGCAATTACTGGATAAATTGGGTTTTAGCTTCTCACCCGTCAGCCAGGATAGTGAGCAAAAAGCAATTAGTTCTTCTGCCTCCTTAGCAAACGAGGGTTATCGGGTTCTCATCGAGTCCATAAAATAACGGAGCGAAGAAATGAGTTTGGAGCCAAAAGTAGAGCAGGAAGGCTACAAGGGAAAAGGGGAGAGGAAAAGAAAGAGGATTTTCAGGCAGAGGGAATTTTACCTTTGAAATTTGGTTTCTACCAATTTGGTCTTATCTCTCTCTTTTTATTAGCTCGGAGTCATCTCTTGAACGCGTGCTGCTTTTCCTATGAACAAAGGCTGTGAGCAGATTTAAGCCCCAAAATAAATTCTGTCAGTATCTAATTCAGGGATTAATTTCAGTCCTGGAAAGAAAGGGAAGAAAAGATTGTCTTGCATGCCAGCAGGATGCTGTCTTACATATTACAACAACATAAAGAGTTACATCCCGGTGATAAAGGAAATATTAGACCATCACGTACCTGTGCTAGTGCCTTAGCTCCTTCTGAAAGTCTGAGCTATGCAGAACCTTAAATACCTAAGTGATTTCTAATAGCAGAGCTTAAGTCACACACTGCAAAGCATTTGAAGGATATACAGCTTTAAAAATCAGGACTAAGCATGTTTTCATTCTTATGTTCTTAGGTGCTAGGTCTAGTAATTTTGTCAAGGAAAAAGCATTGAAATCACTGCTCACTGAGTATTTGAGTGTAGTAATGATACCATTATATTAAAAACAAACCTGACAACAAAAAAACACAACCCACTAAAAGCAATCTTAATAAGTGGTTTTAAATTATAAGGGCCAGGTCTGTGTGTTTGCCTAACAATATCACGTTGGTTTAGGTGGAAAAAAACAACATGGGAGCTATCTCTTTCTTACTTTTATGCCTCACAACACAAGGTTTTTGAAATAGATTTGTCTGTAACGTTGTCTGTAACAATGACAAATGCAAAGGCACAGCTCCTTTAGCTTTTTAGTATCATTAGGTGAACAACAGTCATATATGATTATTTGGACTGCTGGAGTGGGTCCAGAGGAGGGCCACAAAAATGATCGGAAGGCTGGGGCACACCTCCTGTGAAGACAGGCTGAAAGAATTGGTGCTGTTCAGCCTGCTGAAGAGAAGGTTTTGGGGAGACCTTAAAGCTACATTTGATGAAGTGGACCTACAGGAAGACTGGGTAGAGACTGTTTAGAAGGACCTGTGGTAATAGGATGAGGGGCAGTGGTTTGAAACTGGAGCATGGCAGATTTAGGTTGTACATCAGGAGGAAGTTCTTCACAATGAGGGTGGTGAAATACTGGAACAGGTTGCCTGGGGATGTGTTTGAGGCCCTCTTCCTGGAAACATTCAAGATCAGACTTGATTTGGCCCTGGGCATCCATCTGTAGTTGGAGGTGTCCTTGATGAGTGCTGGGAGTTGGCCAAGATGACTTTTGAGGGTCCCTTCCAACTCGATGCAATCTGTCAATTTGTGGTCTTACTTATATATGGAAAATAACAAGTGAAGCTCAAGAGCTATGCTCATAGAATCACAGAATCACAGACTGCCAGGTTGGGAGAGACCCCAGGGATCATCTGATCTAACCTTTCTAGGTTTTAGTATGGTGCGGTTTAAACAAGGGGATGTTGTATATTTCTTGTGGTTGTGTTGAGGCAAAAAGAAAGTTTTGGTCTTAGTACTGAAATGAGATTATTAACTGTAAATGTGAGTGTGAGCTCTTCAAATAAGAGACCTTAGAGCAACCTTCCAGTACCTGAAGGGGGCCTACAAGAAAGCTGGGAAGAGACTTTTTGCAAGGGCTTGTAGTGATAAGATGAGAAGGAGTGGATTGAAGCTTGAGGAGGGCAGATTTAGATTGGAGGTTAGGAAGAAATTCTTTGCAATGAGGGTGGTGAGACACTGGAACAGGTTTCCCAGGGAGGTAGTGGATGCCCTCTCCCTGGAGGTGTTTGGGGCCAGGTTGGATGAGGCCTTGAGTGACTTGGTCTAGTGGAAGATATCTCTTCCCATGGCACGGGGTTAGTAACTGCATGATCTTTAAAGTCCTTCCAATCTACCCCATTCTATGAATCTGTAAAATGCCACCTAACATATTTATATGATAATTATGAAAATCTTTATAAGTTTAGGGATGTATTTTCTACATGGAGGATATATGATCAAGTCTGCTTAATAATTTTGGTCCCACTGAGTCTGAACTCACAGGACTTCTCTTTGTGTATACTAATTCTGTCTGTAGCACAGTTTGGAATTGCAAGGGTTATGGAGTGCTTTCACCCTTTCTTTGATCCTCAATATATACCCTGATCATCACAAGTATTTCACTTTCCCAGCAGTCTAAGAAAATTTGAACTAAAGAGCAACTTTATCTCTGACTAAGTCCTGCAAATATTTGAAGGGCATCTCCTGAGTAAGTCCTGCAAAGATTTATCCCACATCTGTGAAGCCTTGGAGAGCTGGAACCCTACTCTGTAATGATGAAGCAAACCCTTGTACAGCAGTTTAGTTATTCTACCACTTTCTAAATCTAGTGGTGTCTGGGGGATTAAAGCAACAGCAACAAAACCGATATAAAATGTCAGGATTTGAAAGAATAGGGAAACAGAGAAGGAGCAAGGATCATAGCTCTGTGCTGAGGTCTTTAGCCATACAACCCTGAGGATAGATTTACTCTTGTCTGGAAACTAGTCCAGCTCAATTTAACAGCCCAGGTTCAGAAATTACTCAGACACAGTGTGTCTGGCAAGACTGGAGCAACCGAAATACTTACTCACATGGTTGCTCACCCGACAATGCATTCATCTTTTGACACATCTCCCATCAAAATTATTTAACAGCTGTTTACTCCTATACTATCCAGCTACTAATTAAATCCTAATAAAAGGTTTGTATCACTGTTTCCCCAGGAAGATGTCACAGAGCACAGGCCTTAACTTTTTCCAGCAGGCAAATCTGAGCTGTGGTTCTTTGCTGTGTGCATCAAACTGTGGAATGGGTATCAGCAGTGTGGGATGACAAACAAACACATCCTGAAACCTGGTGGTAACCCCCCAAAAATAGCTGATGGATAAATCACCTGCTGGCATGAGGTTCTCTGCTGCAAACCTGATGGTTTCCACTCTCATTTCATGCAATATCTCATAGCAGCAGCCCCTCAGATTTTAGGCTTGTGGCAGCTCCTCCTCTGCCCATATTCCCCTCCTTCGCAGTAGATGTCAAAACTCATCGCAAGGTAATTATGGTGATAAGTACCAAGACAGACGAGAGAAAATTAGTGAAAATGTAAATGAAAGGAGATGATGCTGAAGCTGTAGGCTGTGATCTCAGTGACCTTCTGTGGGGCTGTTCAGAGGCACAGAGCAAAGCTGCACAGCTGTGCTGTTTCATCATTTTTCTCCTAGGCTTAGTTTGCTGAATCCTAAAAGCTTAGTTCACAGAAATAAGAAGTTCATAGGTCACTTGGCTTCTACTGTGGAGGGCATGTAGGAAATTTGGAAGAGGGGTGCAGCTCCAAAGTTAGGAATTAAGATTTCCATTTTGTGCAGTTAAATACGGTGAACTTTTGTTCTTGTGAACCCTGTGAATCATAGAATCACAGAATGCATTGCTTTGGAAGGGGCCTTTAAGGGTCATCCAGTCTAAACCCCCTGTGTTCAGCAGGGACATCTCCAAATTAGATAAAGTTGCTCAGAATCACATCAAGTCAAACCTTGATTGTCTTTAGGGATGGGGCCTTCACCACCTCCTGTGGCAGCTTGAGAGCTGGGAGGCAGCACAGTCAGTCTAGTAATGGGCTAGACCACTGTGGCTGTCAGCCGAAAGAAGTGGAAGAAAAAATCATTAGAAAGAATGTAAATCATCCTGCTGGATCCTGCTACTATTTATCTAAAACAGAAGGCTTCTTCCACTCCACGACCAGGCTCATCTGCAAAAAGCATGCTGCATACCCCTCAGGGTAATTAATAGCTCTTCCTCTGACAGCACTTCATAAAGGAACCATGTCTTGGATGCAAATCTGAAGAAAGGTCAATATTGTTTTCAAGAGGAGTAAATTGTTGGCTTTTGTTTGCAGAAAGAATGACGAATCACAGAATCATTTCAGTTGGGAAAGCTTTCTAGGATCACCAAGTCCAACCCTTCTCTAACTCTACCAAGCCCGGTGCTAAGCCATGTCCCTCAGCACATCTCTGCCTCTCCAAAACACCTCCAGGGATGGCAATTCAACCACCACCCTGGGGAGCCTGTTCCAGTGAGAACAGAGAGAAGCAGATCCAAAATTCTGTGGATTCAAGGGGAACATTTCTCCCAATGTCAGTAGTTTTGGCTCAAGCTTGAAGCAGCTGCAGTTGGCAGGTAGTGCTATGGCATGGAAACCCATCAATGGTTGTACAAGACCATGAAAAAAAATCTACACAGAAGAGAAATATTTTTAACGAGCTCTGTAGAATCCATTTTAAGGGTCCAAGGCCATGCTCATTATTATCCTTCACAGACTCTGGGTTGTGAAATGCTCTCCAGTCACTGGTGATGGGATGTCTAATGAGAGTATCAGCAGGGAGGCATTCGTACCAATTTAATTAGGACAGAGGAGAGGTGAAGCAGCAAACAATACCATTATGATGGGAGAAGACAGTTCACACAGTTCAAACTGAAATGAACCATTTCAGACCTTCTCACAGGAATTGTTCACTTGGAACTGAGGACCTCTACTTCCTCTGGATGGGAACCCGCTGCTGTGCGATGAGAAAATCCATGGGTTTCCACCACCACTTTGTATTCACCCCTGTGTGACAACCCTGAAACCATGTTTTTGGCAACTGCTTTTAATACAGCTTACCCCTTCTCTTTCCTGAAATCTCCTGTTTTCCCATCCTCCTTCTGCCTCATTAGCCAGAAATGTGCTAACTGTATCTAATACATCTGTTTGGGGCATAGTGAGGCTGCACCTCAGATCTTGGGTTCAGTTTTGTGCCCCTCTCTACAGGTGAGGTGCTGGAGTGGGTCTGAACAAGGGCAATGAAGCTGGAGAAGGTTCTAGAGCTCGGGTCCTGTGGGGAGCAACGGAGGGCACTGAGATTGTTGAGTCTGGAGAGAAAGAGGTTGAGGGGAGACCTTCTTGTTCTCTAGAACTCCTTGAAAGGAAGTTGGAGCCAGGTAGGTTTTATTCTCTTCTCTCAAGTAGCAATTGGCAAGACAAGAGAAAAAGGCCTCAAGTTGCACCGGGGAAGGTTTAGGTTGAACATTAGGAACAGTTTCTTCCGTGAAAGGGTTGTAAGGCCATTGGACAGGCTGCCCAGGAAGATAGCAGAGTCACTATCTGTGGAGGGATTTAAACACCACATAAATGTGGTGGTGAGGAACATGATTTAGCAGTGGACTTGGCAGTGTTGCATTAATGATTGGACTTGATGATCTTACAGGTATTCTCCAGCCTAAACCAATACTGTGATCCTGTCATTCTACACAAAAATACAACTGTTTGTATTCTGACACAGACAGAAGACAACATTTTTTTTTTGCAGAGTGCTTGAAACCTGAGTAGAATGAGAAGTCCCAAATGATCAGGTGTTAGAAGTGCTGGTACCCATTTCTGTGACCTCCCTGTCATTTTGCATATGTGATCTGCTGTGTTTTCTTTCCTTAAGGTTCACACCCTGGGCGTGTTCTCTTAATTCTAGAAATCACTTTTGTTCAACAACCTTACAGAATTTCAGATGTTTTTAGTTCTATGTGTTGATTTTTCCCCCCTAACTTCATGATCCATCACACAATATTTTAAACAGAAACACTGCTCATTTAGAGTCAGATACAATTTGATCTTTGTGGCAGGTCATGTGTGGGTTTCATGTTTTTGTGTTGTTTTTTTTTTTATCTCAAATTACTTTGATCATTCCACAAACCATCCTATTAAATATTTGCTATTTAATGAAGAAAACAAAAGATAGATTTTCACATCTGAAATGGGTCTGAACCCCTTTGGATGGAAATTTAAGTTGTTTTTCAGTTTCTATTAGACATCTTTTTTTTTTTTTTTTTCTGTTTGTTTGTTTTTATTGCAAACCATGGTTTATTTTATTTCGTACTGCTAAATGCAGTGGAACCAAATTTCAGAGAATTGAGTTCTATTTAGATTGATTTTAATTTTATTACCACGGTGCCCATAGGGTTTGCCATGTGTGTTTTAAGGGAAAGCTATTTAAAAGAAAATGCAATGTTATCAAAAATACATAATATAAACCAGTAAATATTCATGAATGTGGAAATGGGAGAGAGAACTAGTCAAATAAATATCACTTGCTAGAGACATTGAAGTCAGGTGCTAGATGTCTACTTACCTCCAAGTTAGGTAAGTTAGTAACTACTGGTAGCTGGGCTGTGACTTGTGTGCTGTATCATCTGTAATGTGTGTCCATCTGGCTTCCTAGAAATCTGCCTTGGTCAATGTGCCTCCAGTGCTCCAGAGAGTCTGTCATGCTCCATGCTCCACTTCTTCCCCATCTAAATCCTTGCTTCATTGAGCAGCCTACCTGAGCAAATGGGTTTGGGCTGTCCTGGCAGGCACATCCTCAGCTGTACCTGCAGCAGCCTTGGCAGGAGCTGCCTCCTCAAGCTCTGGGGTGACCCTTGCTAGGAAATGTGGTCACATCTACTTATTTGTCTGACCTTGCGTTTCCCCTGGCTCTGTGCTTAAAATTTTAAATGTTGTATTTGACCTTAAGTTCTTCAAAGCATTTAAAAGTGAGCTAAGGTTTAATACCTGCTTTGGTCCTTATCTGAGCTGCATCCACCACAAACTCACTCATTAGGGCCCTAAGCCAAGGCAATGTCAAAGCCAAGCCTTTATAACCCATTGAAATGACTGACATTATCCATGCTTGAAGCCACAATGTGCTCTTTTCTGTGCTCCAATAACTCGACAACACTATTTGGGCTCAAAGTTAAGTATGTTTGAACAATCTGACAGACTAATTTCTTCGCTTTGAAAACATACACAGTGTCACCATTTTAATATAAGAAGATAAGAAGATAATTCCCAGCTGCTCCAGCATGTTTCAGCTTTTCATGTTCCTATGTTCTAGGAACTATACATGGTCTTTTAGAGTTGTTGTGCCTGTAATTAATGGTGAAGAGTAGGATTTAAACTTGAGTCATATATTCATAGGATTGTTCAGGTTGGAAGGGACCTTAAAGATCATCTAGTTCCAATCCTCTTGTCATGGGCAGGGACAGCTCCTACTAAAGCAGCTTGCTCAAGGCTTCAACCACCCTGGCCTTGAACACCTCCAAGGAGGGGGCCTCCACAGCCCTCACTGTCAAGAATTTCTTCCTAATCTCCTATCTAAATCTGCCCTCCTTAAGCTTCAATCTGTTCCCTCTCATCCTAGCATTACAAACCCTTGTCAGAAGTCTCTTCCAACTCTCTTGTAGGCCCTGTTCAAGTACTGGAAGGTTGCTTTTAGGTCTTCCTGGAGCCTTCTCTTCTCCAGGCTGAAGAGCCTCAACTCTCTCAGTGTATTTCTAAATGGGATGTTCTCCATCCTTCTGATCATCTTTGTGGCCACCAGGACAAGGAGAGAAATAAATTCTATGACTCAGCAGTGCAGGTTTCTCCCCATGCTAACACCCCAGAGCAAACAAATTGCCAGAGTAAAGCTTGGATTACTGCTGCAGCAGTTTGATATCATTCTTGTGCTGCGGGAAAAAGAACTGGATGCAGTGTTCCAGGTGAGGTCTCAGCAGAGCAGAGTGGCAGAATCCCCTCCCTGTCCTGCTGCTCTCACTGCTTTTAGTGCAGCCTAGCACACAGCTGCCTTCTGGGCTGCCAGCAACCATTGCTGGCTCATGCTTTGTTTTTCATAAGCTGACACCCTCAGCAGTGCTCTCAAAGGCACTCCTCTCCCAGCCTGGATTTGTGCTTGGGATTACTCCAACCCAAGTGCAGAACCTTGGGCTTGGCCTTGTTGAACGTCATGAGGTTGGCTTGAACCCACCTCTGTCCACGTCCCTCTGGACATCCCTTCCCTGCAGCATGCCAACCGGGCCACACAGCTTGGTGTCATCCACAGGCTTGCTGAGAGTGCTTGAGTCTCACTGTCCATAGCACTGATTCATATTCTTTGTATAGAAGAGAGAACTGCTCCCTTTGGTGGTTAATCCTAGGCGCAATACCTTGTGTGCCTGCATCGAGATAATCCAAGTAATTTTACAGACTGATTTGAAATTTCAGATTACAATTAAAACTATGTAAAAAATTACAAGCACTAAGAGGCCAGTCTAGTCAGCTCTCAATCACTTGCAGAAAGGATTCCTTCCTTTTTTATATTTTATACTTTAATTCTCTCATTCTCTCTTTTTCTTTCCCCCCATTGTCTGTGAAGAGATAAACTATCAAATTCATTCGGATGATGCTTTAATGGGTTACCATAGTAACATTTACCTGCTCTGTGTACAGTGGGTTTCAGGAAGATTTAAACAGAAGCACAGAGGACTGCCTAATTTTTCCATCTGCTGGAAAATTTAGAGTCAAAATTTGTGAAAGAGAGAAACACAGAATGTTGGGAGTTGGAAGGGACCTCCAGAAATCATTGAGTCCAAACCCCTGGCCAGAGCAGGCTCACCTAGGGCAGGTCACACAAGGAATGCATCCAGACGGGTTTTGAACTTCTGCTGAGGAGACTCCCCAGTCTCTCTGGGCAGCCTGTTCCACTGCTCTGTCACCCTCACCCTAAAGAAGTGTCTCCTCATGTTGAGGTGGAACCTTCTGTGTTCCAGCTTGTACCCATTGTTCCTTGTCCTATCACTGGGCACCACTAAAAAGAGCCTGGCACCTTCATCTTGATACCCACCCCTCAGATATTTATAGACATTGATAAGGTCCCCTCTCAGCCTTCTCAGGACTAAGCACTGAAATCTTGACCTCTCCTAGCTTTGGTTGAAGAATGAGAAAAGATATTTGACAGCTAAAACACTTGGAGAAAGGTAATTGTGAAAAGTTCTGCATCATCGCAATCAAGTTTTGATGATTTTTCTTCGCAGATGACCAAGTTTCAGCACTGACCTGTGCTTGCTTGGTATTGTTTATGCAGCTGCTCGTGTTCCTTCTAGTGCTGAGAAGTATTTACAGCCCATCCACTTGATTTAACAATGGGGTTTGCAAAATTCCCTGCACACAATACTTGCAAAATAGATCAGAAGTTTCAGAGTGAGCTTCAGAAAATCTGTGAACTCCATTATTTTCACATTGTGATAATCACAATATCACAGTGATTATCACATTGGCCGTGTAATACAGTTTTTAAAATAATTAGACTATTCAGATTACTTTTACCCTCTGCTTGATTGCAATGAAGCTTTATGGGTAGCTGTAATTAACCTCTACTGATGTTAATTATGCACAAGGTGGGATCTTGGAGTTGCTGACCATGCGGTTTGTGAAAGGACTCTGGAGGTGATATGGACTGCAGAGTGTTTCCGTCTGCTCTTTCAACCTCTTGTAGGAGGTGAAACCAAACTGGTGAGAGTTGTGCTACGAAAAAGCTGTGCGGAATTTGTTTGTGTAGTGAAATCATTGAAGCTCATTTATCTTGGTGTTAAAATGACTACAGTTTCCATTAAGATACCTCTGGAAGGGTCCTGCTGCTGCAAAAATCTTTCTGTAAGCTTCTCAGACTTAATTAGACCTGATTAAATTTTTCAGAGGACTCCTTGTATGAAAGTTCAATTCCACTAAGAGCCCACACCCCAGAGCTGTAACACAACTGTGTGTACTACTTCTTCTCTGACTTTACAGCTTATGGCAATGACCTTATGAAATATGGAGGAGAGAGGACAGTTGTGTTGTATTTCATGATGTAAAGGGGTTGGCATTTCAAAAGGCAGCTGCTCAGGTAGATGCACTGTGTAAAGTCTCAATTCTATAGGGTCAGTTTTTAAGGAAATTTTCTCACCCCATTAGCCTTCTGAGGAGTAACTTCTGGTTTTGTGCAGGGATCAAAACAGTTTATGAGTGCACAGTTTATCCAAGCGGCATGCCATGCTAGAACTACAGACTTACAAACAGTTCTACAAACAGCCTAAAAGCAGTAGAAGTGAAAGAACCAAATTTAACTCGCCATGTGCTTGTTTAAAATCTGTAAAAACAAGCAAAGAAACAAACAATACCAAACAAGAAACCCAAACCAAATCCCGCTAGAAAAAGACCAAACCAAACAGCAAACCACCAAACAAAAGCCAGAAGGTCCCAACAAACACAAGAAGAAAATCACAACAGAATAAAAACTGTCTAATCCCTGGAACTGGATGCAGTGCTCCAAGTGGGGTGTCAGCAGAGCATAGTGGCAGAATCCACTCCCTGTCCTGCTCACACTCCTTTTTATGCAGCCCAGCACACAGCTACCTTCTGGACTGCCACTGACCATTGTTGGCTCATGGTGAGTTTTTCCATCTGGTGACACCCCCAAGTCCTTCTCCTCCAGACTGCTCTGGAGCCACTCCTCATTCAACCTGGATCTGTGCTTGGATCCTCTTTTAGAGCATCTCTTAAAGGCTGATAGACTTTTTTCTCTGTTTATCACTCCTTTGCAATGTGTGAGTAGAGCAGTGGTCCCAAGCATTGCAAAAGACTTTGGCATTGCAAAGTACAGAAATACCACATACTACGACAAGCCAAAGTTGTTTTATCGCTTAGCAGTTTCCACCAGAAAGCATCAAGTTCTCCCACAGTTGGTTTACTCACAGATCTACAACCATAATCTAGGTTGATTGCTTTTTTTCCCCCCACCCTAAAATCTTGTCTAATGCCTCAGATTTCTTCCTTTGATTTCCAAGTAATCTGCTCTTCGATGGCTGATGGATGAAGCTTTTAATTTTAATTCCCACAAGTCTTCTTACTACCCATTTTCCTAATAATTGCAGAAAACATCACTGTCATCACAGCAACCTTCTACAAGTAATAACTTCAGTCCAGACCCTTTGTGTTTCCAACACACAAGTTATATCTAGCTTTTGCAGACTTCCCCCCCTTGAATCACATAACTAGAACATGGGCTTTATATCAAAGCACACAGATGAAATTTTCATCTAGTCTTTTTTTTTGTTCCCCACTAACATCACATAAAGTATTATATTTGCCCAACCTTGACAAATGTAACCTCCTTATACTCTTCCTTCCCCCCCCCCCCCCCAATAATCTTCCAGAAAAAATATTGAGGAGAAGATTTATTTCTGGTACTGCTTCCTCATTTATAAGCCTTCTATAAGCAGTTCTCCGTGGTCCTCTTTCTGTTAATCTAATCAAATACAAGCTGCTCACCATCAACTTCTAAGCTGCTCACAGCCTGTTCCCATTTTCTTACTATTGCCTTATCATTTCTTAAACAATTTCCCATTCATTACAGAGAAGCCACTTGTCTGGCTCTTGACTAGCCCATACCATCAACCTCTTGTACTGCTGGGTTCACATTAAAACAATCTTTCTGCTTTTTTCTGTGGTGCTTCTTGTGGCCTGCAGGGATTTATCTGCAAATAAGTGCCAAGTTGTCTCTCATTCTTGCTTTGGTTCCAAGATTGGATTAGAAGCTTACAGAAACTTCCTGGAAGTTTGAAGTGCTGAGCACTGTGGACCTGCTCTCCAGCACTGGTGCTTTTTTGATCAGTGTGCCCATGGGCTACCTTGTCTCTTACACACTGACTACAGCGTCCCAGGGACAAAGAGAGGCTTTCTGCCTTCATAGACTGGACATTGTGTCATATCTAGTCTATCAAGACTGCAACTGGTCCTTAAGTGATCTGTGATGCCAGTTAGTGGTGCTTAGCTTGTTAATGCTTTACAGAATCAGAGAACCATTAAGATTGGAAAAGACCTCTAAGATCATCAAATCGAACACCGTGATGCCCACTAAACCATGTCTCCAGGTGCCTTGTCTACACAGTTTTTTTTAATATCTGCAGGGATGGGGGCTCTACCACCTCCCGGAACAGTCTGTTCCAATGCCTGACCACTCTTGCAGAAAAGAGAATTTTCTAATTCTATTTATAGAATCATAGACTCATAGAATGGTAAGGTTGGAAGGGACCTCAAGGATCATCTAGTTCCAACCCCCTGCCATAGGCACAGACACCTCCCACTAGTACAGCTCACTCAAGGCCTCCTCCAACCTGGCCTTGAACACCTCCAGGGAGGGAGCAGCCACAACCTCCCTGGGCAACCTGTGCCAGTGCCTCACCATCCTCACTGCAAAGAACTTCCTCCTAACATCCAGTCTAAATCTCCCCTCTGCCAGTTTAAACCCACTACCCCTCATCCTGTCATTACAAGACCTTGTCAATAGTCCCTCCCCAGCCTTCCTGTAGGCCCCCTTTAGATACTGGAAAGCTACTATAAGGTCTTCTCGAAACCTTCTCTTCTCCAGGCTGCAGAGCCCCAACTCTCTCAGCCTGTCCTCATAGCAGAGCTGATGATGCCCTCTGAGCATCTTTGTGGCCTAGACCTCCCCTGCTGCATTTTGAGGCCATCTTCTCTTAACCTGTCACCAGTTACTTGAGAGAGGAGACCAATGCCCACCTCACTACTACAACATCCTTCCAGGTAGTTGTGCAGAGCAAAAAGATCTACATGAAGTCTAAGAAATACATCTACAATACTTGTAAGCATCCTGAGTAAGCTAAACAGTGCTCTCCAAGTGTTAAAGCAGATTGCTTTCTCTCCAAAGCACAGGCTGGAGGTTTCTAAGCAGATCTTTAATTTGCCTTCTGTGCCTTTGAGCTTGTTTTCTGTCGGTTTGCAATAAGTAGTGGGTTCCCTGGGGGGCGCTGTGAAGCCTCCCTCATTGCAGGTTAGAAAAAGAGCTCTGGACAAACAGCTGTCATTAAAGACTGAGGAATAGGTCATCTGATTTTAAGGCAAGGGGCTGGTCTAGGTCCTATACTGTTCTATTTCTGTTTCTTTCTGTCCTTTTCAGGAGAGTCCAAAGAAGGGCAAGAAATCTGGTGAAGGATCTGGAGAAAGTCTTATGAGGAGCTGCTGAAGGAGCTGGGATTTAACCTGGAGGAAAAGTCGCTGAGGGAGACCTTTCTGATCGTTACAACTCCCTGAAAAGGAGGTTGGAGCCAAGTAGATGTTGGTCTCTTCTCCCTAATAACAAGTGATAGTATGAGAGGAAACATCTGCAAGTTGCGCCAGGAGAAGTTTATGTTGGACATTAGGGAACATTTCTTTCTTAGAAGGATTCTCCAGCCCTGGAATGGGATGTGCTGGGCAGTGATGGAGTTCCTTCTCTGGAGAGCTCTAAAAGCTGTGTAGATGTGGTGCTGAGGGACGTGGTTTAGTGGTAACCTGGCAGTTGGACTTGGTGATTATAAAAGTTCCTTTCAACCAAAATGATTCTATGATGCAAAGATAACAAAAGTCCCATCCTAACAGTCCCGACTACAGAAACAGGGAAACAGAGCTTTCTACAGCAAACCTGTCTGTCACCACACAGGCTGGGTACTTGGGTGCCAGAAGCTCTGCATACTCTGACTGTTTTGGTTGTGGTATGTAGGCGAGGTGAAGCATCATGCTGCAGTTTTTCTTCACAAGCCTCTTTCAGATCTCTTTTATTGGCTAATTTGGGTAGAATCCAAATGTGAGCAAGGGACACCTTCCACTAGAGCAGCTTGCTCAAGACTTCATTCAACCTGGCCTTGAACACCTCCAGGGAAGGGAGCATCCACCACCCTCCTGTACAACCTATCCCAGTGTCTCACCACCCTCTCTGTAAAGAATTTCTTCCTAATCTCCAGTCTAAATCCTCCCTCCTCAAGCTTTGATCCATTCTCTCTTGTCCTATCGCTACAAGCCCTCATAAAAAACGCCTCTCCGACCTTCTATCCCTCCTTCAGGTACTGGAAGGCTGCTCTTAGATGTCCCTCCTTTTCTTTAGACCTACCAGCCCTAACTCTCTCATCCTGTCCCCACAGAGGAGGTTCTCTAGCCCTTTGATCATCTTCATGGCCCTCCTTTGGACTCACTCTAGCACCTGCATGTCTTTCTCCTGCTGTTCTTGGGCTTGCCTGCAGAGCTAAGCTAAACCATCAGTGAAAATCACAGTTTCACATTCAAAGAGTAGGAGTCAACCTACCTAACTGTTTAAAGAAAGTGCTGAAAAAAATATGTATCTTTGAATACTTGAAAGTATTTTATGAATAGATGGTGGAAGATACATAATTTTCTCTAAGCAACTGATCCACCTCTCAACATAAATAATTTTTCTACCATTTAAACATTAAACATTTAAAATATCTTGCTTTGGGAAAAAAAAAAGGGGGGGGGAAAAAGGAGCTGTGGGCGTTGTGGGTTTTTTTAAAATTCAAAATTATCACTTCCTAATATTTAATTTAACTCAGTAAACTTTTCAAATATCACTGGTGGATGTTAATGTGTTTCCAAAAGCCTGGGCTTTAATTTTTTCAGACAGAGCTGGGAATTGCTCTAGACACTTTCCCAAAGCAGGATAAAAAAGCAAGCACAGAGGAGAATTTTGTGTCTTCCAGTGTGGCATGTTCATGTCAGGCATACCCAGTTCAAATCAGTTTGTGTCAGCATGACATAATTCACAACACCCACATCACCTTGTCTTAGAGGAGCATGTTTGACAATTTTTTCCTCTATTTCTATGACCATGTGGAGACCAAGAAGAATTGCCTACCACTAACTATTCCCCCTCAAGGAGATTTTGTCTTAAATTTATTCAGTTTCATCTACATTAATGTTTTGAAACCTCCTAAACTCTGAAGCACTCAGTTACCGCAGAATCACAGAATGCTAGGGGCTGAAAGGGACCTCCAGAGATCATGTCCAACCCCCCTACTAAGGAGAACCATAAAATGCTGTCCCACCTCTGTAACCTTTATTCCTGTTTTTTTCTTGCCACCCACATCTTTTAATTCCAGCACTCTGAACTTCTCCCTATAGTTTTCCCTGTCCCTTTGATAGCATTTATTAGATTTTGCACCAACAATTCTTATCTTTCCAAACTTCTCATGTTGATACTCAAGCCTGTGAGTTGTTTTCTTGTTGACCTCATCCTTGCTCAGGCAATGCTTTCTCTAACTGCATTGCCTTCCTGAATGCTCTTTCCAGTTTGCTGTTTCAAGGAATTTCTGTGAGCAGATTCTTCCTCTCATTATCTGACTTTATAAACCCATGCACCTTGGTCTCCTTTAAAATAGGTTAGCCATAGGTGCTTAACACTTTTGAACTTCAAAACCAAGACACCAGTGCTGACTTATAGGAATCTACCAGAGACTTTGAATGAGGATGGGATACATACTTCAGAATTCTTCATCCATCATAGTGTCTCATAGCTTAACCAGCTCCTGGGCCACATGAACATCTCTCAATTGCAATATTGAACTGTCTGTCTTGAAAGGTGAAAGGACTGTAGGACATGTGACTGTTAGAAAAACATTGCTTTAGGATGAGGGCAAGGGGTGATGCTTTTAAACTAAAACAGAGAGAATTAGACTAGACACAGGGAAGATTTTTTTTTTTTTTTTACAATGAGGGTGGTTAAGGCACTGGAACAGCTTGACCAGAAAGGTAACAGAAGTCCACCCTTGGAACCATTCCAGGTGAGGTTGGAAGTGGCTGTGAGCAAATAGATCTACCAAGTTTGCAGATGATACCAAACTGAGTGGCATGGTTGACAAGTCTGAAGGATGGGATGGGTGCCGTCCAGAGGCACCTGGACAGGATGGAGAGGTGGGATGAGGAGAATCTCATGAAGTTTAGTAAGACAAAATGCAAGGTTCTGCACCTAGGTCAAGACAACCCTTGATACTGTTCCAGGCTGGGGAATGATGAGATTGAGAGCAGCCCTGCAGAAAAGGACTCGGGGATGCTGTTGAGTGAGAAGCTGAACAAGAGTCAGCAATAGGCACTTGCAGCCCAGAAGGCCAATGGCAGCCTGGGCTGCATCACAAGAAGCTTGGCCAGCTGTGAAGGTTTGGGAGTTCCCCACCCCCCCAC
>VWZE01020020.1:0-19795 GCA_013396675.1 Eubucco bourcierii
TCCAACCCTTGCGATACTGTGATACTGTGATACTTGCTGAGGGTGCAGTCAGTCTTGCTGTCTGTATCACTGATAAGGATATTGAACAGGACTGGTCCCAAAACAGAACTCTGAGGGTCACCACCTGTCTCCATCTGGACATCAAGCAGTTGATCACTTGCCTTTGTATGTAACATGCCAGCCAATTCCTTATCCACTGAACAGTCCACACATCATATCCATTTCTCTCCAGTTTACAGAGAAGGATGTTGTGGAGGACCGTGTCAAAGGCTTCACAAAGGTCCAGACAGATGACATTTGTTGGTTTCCTCTTGTCCACTAATGTAGTCACACCGTTGTAGAAAGTCACTACATTAGTGAGGCAGGACTTGCCCTTGGTGAAGGTATGCTGGCTCTCTCAAATCACCTCCCTGTCCTCCATGTGCCTTGGCACAGCTTTGAGGAGGAACAGCTCCTGGGCACACAGGTGAGACAGACAGGTTAGCAATTTCCAGGGTCCTCTTTTATACTCTTATTAAAAATGGGTGTCATGTTTCTTCTGCTCACCAGGGACCTCACTTGACTGCCAGGACTTTTCAAATATCACAGAGAGTGGCTTTGCAACTACATCAGCTAATTCCTTCAGGACTCTGGGATGCATCTCATTAGGTACCAGATTTATTTATATTCAGGTTCCCCGGGTGGCCCCAAGCCTTAGTGGGAAGGACTCTACCCACCTTGTCTTCACCTATTCATGCATCAATTTGGGAGGGGGGAGGAGTGAGGTTGCCAGTTATTAAGTTTTAGAAAGTATTTCCATTCAGTAATACCCTGAAATTAGTTGAAGAACAACAACTAAAACCCCCTACACAAAACACAAAAAGGACTCTCCCCAAGAAAACCAAAGAGTATGCAAACAACTCACTGAGTTGCCTTTTTTTTTTCCTCCCAAATTCAATAGCCTCTAAGTGTTTCACATTCCAAACTCATCCAAACCGATTTGCACCTAAATTTATTAAAATTTATTACTGGTAGTAGCTTGCTTTATTGAAAAAAGGAACTTCATTAGCCTTATAATTTTCAGTCTTTTTATATCAAGAAAAAAGAAGACAAACTATAGAAACACCATTTTGAATTCTTTCATCCACTGATGGACTTACCTAAGAAAGTTTTTTAATCTGATATGACTACTAAGAACAATTTCCTTCTAATATAACAGATTTGATTTAAAGAATGTAAAAGAGAAAATTAGAGAGCTACATGTGAACAGAAAAAAGCACTGAATCTATCTAAAGGGTGGGACAGCTAGAGGTGATGAAAAAGTACTACCACTTTTCTTCTTTACACATGGATGAGATTGCTCTCAGTGCTATTTCAAGATGACCTCTACAAGTAATAAAGAGTCAGTATCTATTATATAATCATAATTTTCTTTCATATTATTAATATTTTTATTTTCTAAATATATTTGCTTACTAAATCCAATCTTTTCTATCCATTTAAGTGACATGTGAAAACCTAGATGCAGAAATATCAGCTAGTGAAAGTGTTTTTAGGGAGCAAGGTTTATTGTTACTTTTCAAGAGTTCTCTATTTATGAAGATCATTCTGACAACTATGCATTTATACCGTAGAGGAAACTTTAAAAAACACAGGAGTCTGTGAGAAGCAGCACCAGCCCTGATCAGAATATATATTTCGTAAAATAATGATGATGGAGGACAATATGGAAACCTACAGTACAATAAAAATGCAACTGAACTAGTGACACAAGAGGCAAATTTAAGAAGGACATTGAGGTGCTTGAGCGTGTCCAGAGAAGGGCAATGAGGCTGGTGAGAGGCCTCGAGCACAAGCCCTATGAAGAGAGTCTGAGGGAACTGGGATTGTTTAGCCTGGAGAAGAGGAGGTTCAGGGGGGGACCTTCTTGCTGTCTACAACTACCTGAAGGGTGGTTGTAGCCAGGGGGAGGTTACCTTCTTCTCTCAGGCAACCAGCACCAGAACAAGAGGACACAGTCTCAAGCTATGCCAGGCACAGAGGTGAGGCTGACTGCTCTGTAGTTCCCAGGGTCATCCTTTTTTCCCTTCTTGAAGATGGTTGTTATGTTTGCCCTCCTCCAGTCAGCAGGAACTTCACCAGTCTGCCATGACTTTTCAAATATGATGGACAGTGNTGGACATTGTGGTTGGAGCCCTTGCTGTTGAAGACTGAAGCAAAAAAGTCATTGAGGATCTCAGCCTTGTCCATATCCTTTGTCAGGAGCTCTCCATTTTGATTCTGTAAGGGTCCCACATTCTCCCTAGTCCTCCTTTTCTCACTAATATACCTGAAGAAATTCTTCTTGTTCCCTTTAATGTCCCTGGCCAGATACAATTCCAGCTGTGTGAGACAGAGTTTGTATTGAGTGCGTGTGTTACTTGTGAAAAGCATGGATCCTATGTAAACGCCTGGATATTGTGGAGACAGCATTCTCACCAGCTAACTGAGAAGCAAAGGCACCTACAGTGGGCAAGAGCTGAAGACAGCAACTGTTTCCAAATTATAACCACTATCTCTACAATTGCAGCTCTGAAAACTCTCATTCAGAAATACCATGAAGTGAAATTTGCTTAACGAAAAACAAACAAAAAAAAAATCTGCTAAGCCATACCCTTTTCCCTACAACTATAGTTTTCCATTTTGATATTTGTCCTGGACAAACAGATCTACACAGACTGCATTTTTAAAGAGAAACAACTAAGAAATCATCTTATAATGACTGCCTCTCTGTCTCTGCCTAATAACACTGCCTGAGATGGCTCATAATCTATACAAAATTATTGTTGGGATTTTTATTGTTGTTTTTGAGTTATTTAATTGCTAAAATATATTTTTTAAGTTACTGCTGCAAATGTTTGTTTGGTTCTAAGAGACAAAATACACCAATTCTAAAGATAAGTGACCTGTTCAAAGCTGGCCACAAGGCAGGTACTCACTTCCTCTGACCAGATCTTTAACATTTATGAATAAAACTCAAGTAACAGTACAGAAGAAACCATTATTCTTATTCCTGAATCTTATTAAATATTAGACAGTATTAAGAGTCTTAAGAAGTAAACAAATTTTCTGTTTTCAGATGTTACTTTTTTCTGGTTTCCAAAGAAAACCTGATGTACAATTATACATCAACAAAACCAAACCTAATACATTTTCTGATGCTACTTAATTAAAATTTTGTAGCTTAAGAATTCAATGTAGATATCTGTAGTCGGGTCAAAGCAATGGGGTTCTTTAATAGTCACTTTCTTCATTTGGAATGTTTTTAGTTCTCAAGAGATTCTCTGAATACTGACTCAAAGTCAAAAGCCTTTTTCAGAATCCAGAGAATTCAATATAATCGTCATAACGGTTTTGCAGGCAATTATCTTCATTCTAATCCTCAATTCTAACTGATGCTCCATAAACATTTTCTCAAAAATAAAAACAGACTTAAGAAAGATTTCCTATTTCCCTATTGTATCATTTTTTATCTGCAAAATGAACCTAGCTTGTCTTTCAAAAAACCTTTTTTCAACATTTACCCAAAGTTCATTCTAAACGCATTGGTTCCGTTCCGAAAGAGCTTTAGATATACAACATCAACCCTTAAATAGTTCTATAACGAAGTGATGGATTTCCTGTTAAATTGATCACAAAACTCTCTAGAATTGGACAGTAGCATTCTATAACAATGTATTGTTTAGAAAAGCACAATAGGAAAAAAAAAAAAAAACCAACCAAAACATCAGATTCAGTTAAGTCAAAAGATTATTTATGCTTCTCCTACCCTCAGGCAGCTGTTGAATGCCAAGAATTATTTGCAGTTCTTTAACTGCAAATATGATTTGTGTTGTTATTTATATTGTTACCAAGAAGGAAAAGTTACTTGGTCAGGGTAAGATTCATAGGTCTAGTGAAACATAAACCTATATTCAAACTAGGAAAATAACATTGCTATCACATAAGCATTTTTTGAAAATTAAAGGATTCTTCTATCTACTGTTTTTAATAGACACTGAACTTGAAGTTACTGTTACTGAATATACTTTTTTTGGTAAGTATAAGAGACCATTTATAAACTATTTCTATATGAAAATTCAGATGGAATCAATTTACATACTGAAAAATACATAGACAGCCAGGATTTTAAAGAACAGGTGAATATTTCCACAGGCACACTTAAGAGTCAAATCTAACAATTCTCACAAAAACACCATTTAACTGAATTACCTAGTATTCTTACAATACTTAAGTCTTGTGAAAACACACTTAAACTACTAACCTAAAAGAACAGTTTTATCAAACAGGAACAAATTTTAGCCAAACGCCTGCTGCCGCTTTTATGATATCCCCACTGCTATAGACTGTGTTATTGTGGTAGCTTTCATTAGAAACATGTGGTAGACTGTTTGCCCACACACTGCGTATTACTAATATCAGTACACATTTTAAGTTTCTCACCTTGTCAATCATTTTACGGGCTTCCATTTCTTCAGAATTGGGATTTTCCAACTCGATTGTGTAAGTACCTTTGTCACTCTGGTCATCTTCATTGTCCTTTTCAGTAGCAGAAGAAATATGTTGGCTTTTCGACTTTTTGTCCATCTCCTGGTTTTGATTAGGCCTATGGCCAAGGCTTCCTGAACTCCTTAATAACGCAGCTTGTAAGACAGGTAAAGCAGCGGAGGGTTCTTCTGATTTTTGCTTTAGAAGTTTTGCATGAACACCATGTACTGCTCTGTGATGTGATGAGCTACTCTGCATGGATGAAGGGGCTGCTTTCTCTCCTGATGTAGGTTTCACTCTTTCAGCTCGCACATGAGGTGTTGGAGATGGAGAATCTGTGCACAGAGCTGCTACATTCTGAGAAAAAGAGTAAGAACGTCTCTTTCGAGGATGGTCTTCATCAAAAAATTCAATCATAAAGGCAGTCTGACTCAAACCAGCCTGCTCTTGCTGCTTTTCTGTTAAATGGACTTTCTGGTGTGACTTTTTCAGCTCTGTGTGATGATGTCTCAAGTGTTCTTCAAGTGCCGCCCGCTTAGTGTAATGCCGGTGTGCACCAGCATTTTCTGAATCACTTTGTGTACCATCATCATGCTTATTTCCTGCAAGCAAAGAAAAATATATACCACCATGAAACAACATGAAAAAAAAAAATCAGCTCAAATGCATACAAAAGAAATGGACAAACTAAGAAAGAAAGAATTTCAAGTTGGTTTTCTGTTTAGATTCCAATAGCTTTCAGTACCTGAGCTCTGCAAATTTTGTACAGCTCCTGGTAACACAATCAATTTACTATCAGTCAATAAAACGTTGCATAAGTTGATCAATAACAGCACCGCATTCGAATTACCCTTTTCATCAATATTCTTCTCTGTGAATTCCTAACAGAAACTTTAAAAAAGCCAGTATTTTACCAGCAGTACTACAGTAGGTTTCTGATTCATATGAATTCTGTTACACAGCTAGTTGATTACAAATGATTACTGAAACATTCTGGGCAGGTTAGAGAGGGAAAAAGAAAACCCTAAAATAGTCCTTATGTTAACTGAAAATACCCCTTGAGAACCATAGTTCATATTGCTGGATTCCTCACATTTACAAGAACTTATAATGAAAAATCTCTACTGAGAATTTGAATGAATTCTTTATTACTCTTTCCAAGAAGTACAAATTTTTTCCATCATTCACTCCTCTCAGCATCTGATGAGCATGTAAAATGGTTGTTCTTGCTTATTCATTCCACAAACTACTTAGAGATCTATGAATAAAAATTATGTATTTAATATATGAGATATATGCCTATAAACCGACTTCATCATAACTGACAATGCATGGGAAGGTTGGTTACCACAGAATTACAGAACTGCCCAGAGTGGAACAGATCTTTAAGATCAGGTCTGATCATTAACCTAATGCTGACAAGTCCTTGACTAAACTACATCCCTAAGCACTACATCTAACTCTTAATTACCTCCCAGGGATTACCACCACTGCCACCGGCAAGTTGTGCCAATGCCTGATAACCCTTCTGGTAAAGGAATAATTCCTAATATATAATCTAAACTTCCCTGGGCACAACTTCAGGCCATTTCCCCTTGTCCCATCACTTGTTACTTGGTTTAACAGACCAATCCCCATCTTTCTAAACCTCTTTCAGTTAGTTGAAGAGAGTGATGTCTCACCTGAGTCTCGTTTTTTTCTAGGCTAAGCAACCCCAGTTCTTTCAGCTGCTCCACGTAAGACATGCTCTAAGCCCTACTCATGTATAGCAAGTCACATTTAACTCATGCAATGAAAGTGTCTACTGACACTTTTATCTCATTCCTGGGAAAGAATATTTTTATTTTCTTTGAACTCTTCTGGATCAAGGCTTACTCATGTATGCATAGGATGTACAATTTTTTTTTTTTTATTCTCAAGATGACAGTTTTTTTAATGTTTTCTGTCTTATATAGTTAGGATATGTAGTTACTATCCAGGTCAATAGCAATTACATATTGGGAAAGCTTACTTATCAGACTAATAGTACTGAACACACAGCTAAAATTCTGACTTACATTCCCATTTAATACTTATTTGTACAGTGTCTCAGAAAGTGTTTTGATGGTTCATATACTTCTAAATAATAAAAAAAAATACCAAGATCACAATGAAAGACATATATTTTTAGCAGTGTGACATAAGAACAGGATATTTCTAGAAAAAGCTGAGAAAATCCCCAAAACTATAGATATTTTTAATTAAACTTTCAAAGTAGTTATGTGCATTCTCTATTGTTATGATTTGAAAAAGTACAAGTAACAAGTAAGAATATAAACAGATCACAGAAGATTACAACAGTCAGATACTCAGATATTTATTACGGTCATGTGCATAAAATTACTTGCATCTCTTTCAGATGAAAATTTATCAGACTTTGAGTTTCTACCAGAAAAAAAGCCCTTTATCAACATGATACTGATAATATCTCAAGGAATGTTCAGGAATATAATACAGTATCATAAAGACCAAAGAATCCTCTTTCATACACCCTACAAGAAATACTATACTACCATCTTCATGCTACCATAATACACTATGTTTTAAAAATTTTAGTTTTTTGCTTACTTTAGAAGAGTCAGGCTTAAAGCTGACTTTTGATCAGTAAGACAAAGCATTTTGTATTCAGTTGCAGCTGGTTTAAGAGTTAGACATGATAAAGTTGCAGAATCAAGAAAAATGGGAACTTCAGGTTTAGCTTGCTGAAATTAAAAACAGAAAACGAGAAACTTGAAAAAGTTCTTTAGAAGTTTTAAAAGTCTGAATGGCACTGAAATCTTCATCTGATCATTAAGAAAGAACCACTTTCTTCTCTAAGTAGAATACCAAAAGAAAGTACACTTCTCAGGCTTAACCTGGTTATCTGAAGTGTCATTATCAGCAGTAAATGAATGTGTATAAATCACCTGGAGCTCCATTCAGTAGCTGCATTCCTATAGACAATATTCTGCAAGCTTAGTCTAAAAACGGAAACTCTTTGTCTATTTTAGATTGCTACTCAATCAATTTCAGTCAAATATCTATATGATCTATTCTTTGCTATAAATAATTTTTTTAGAGCATATGAATATTCACAGCATATAATGTATTGGAAGAGCTGCTAGAAATATAAAATGAACTTCAGAGTTTTGTTTCTAAAAGGCAATATAGTTTTTTTTTAAAGTCATGCATTGGAAAAAAGAAATATGTAAAATTTAACTAATGTTTGGATTTTAACCTTTTCCAAGATCAATGTTCTAAATATCTGATGTTTTCAGCTGTAGTGATACCTCCAATTAGAATACTTACTATAATTTATGATTTAATTTCCTAACTTCTTTCTAAGATTTAATACTGCAATCAAATTTCCCAGCACAGATCCTCGCCCACAGTGAAATATCTGTGATTTCAGCTGAAGACCATAAGAGATCAGGCATCCACTTACTGGATGCTGGTGAAGAATTGTTGCTTTCAGAAATAAGCATAGCTGGAATGATTCACTTTACCTTTCAGTCTCTTCAAGTACACCGGAACGTCACTCTTAATGCTTTTGGAATCCTCCTCTGTTGGTTCCCATATCATTCTAGGAGGATTGTTCTGTGCTAGCCAATCTGCTACTTTGCTCTCTGCAGCCATCATCACCGTTTGAAGCCCAGGCAGGTCCTGGCCATTGGAGGAAGAAGGTTTTTTTGACTTGTGACGCTGTTCTGATGTGAATTTTGTCACATGATCTTTGATCGTTACTTTTCCTGGAGTGTTGTCATCAAATTCAATGGTAAAGGAAGCATGCCCTGCACCTGCTGCATGGGAGCTTTGTGTGTCTTTTGTGGGAATTTCATGAATAGTGTTCTCTGCTACCTGTGAAGGTTGCTGGAATTCTTTTGTAGGAATTTCAAAATAACTTGGCTCCCTACAGAAAGGATAAAGTTCTTCACTTGCAGTTGCAGACTGCTCCTCAGCTTGCTTGGCATCTGTGCCGCATCCTATTAAGAAAAATAAAAAATAGATTTCACAATACTTGGGAACTTCAGGTTCTTCGAGAAGTTTCTAAACTCCTGTAAAATCCACTTGAGTAATTTCTGGAATGAAGAGTAAGATTATGGAGAAGACAGAGAAACGCAGTCCTGGAAAAATAATTCCAGAATTACTTAGGAAAACTACTACTATAAAGACAGCACAAGCTTTGGCTGTAAGTAATGTAAAATGGCAAGAAGCTCACTCGGAATTTGGAAAGGAAATTTGCATTCCAAAAGTCTTGAGATGATGTAGGGGTCAGATAATCATAGAAAAACAGGTAAATTGTATTACAAAAACAGTTAAGATGGTAAATACTGCAATTCCAATCTATAGAGAAAAAAAAAAAAAAAAAATCAGATCAAGATGCCCCCAAAACAAGTATTAGTAACCTGGCTTTCAGCTCCTACAATGGGCAGCTAGTATAATTTTGTTTGGTAAATTTCTATAGAAGAACAATTCACATATTAACACAAGCTAAACACTAATTCTGACTTAAAGTTTTAACACTAGTAAGCACTATAAACTTCTTTTGACTTCAAACATTTCATGTTTCTAGGAAGGTAAAAAACAAAGAATTGAACTAAACCCTGCTTCTATTTTGCTTGTTTCTGCAACTCAAAGATGAATAACTAAAACAATCATAGTTGAAAGCATGCAAACTGTTACCACGCCATGCTCTAACTGGGTAAGGAAAGCAGAGTAAGGAAAAAAACATGGGGTAGTAATTGCAGGTCCCACTATACAGCCTCAAAGAAGGTTAAAGCTTCTTCAGGTTGCAGTAAAGCTACCAATGTGCCTTTACACAGAATGGTAGGTGTCGGAAGGAACTTCTGGAAAGGATGTAGTCAATCTCCTCTGCTAAAGCAGGTTTATCTACAGCAGCTTGCACAGGATTGCATCCAAGTGGGTTCTGAATGATGCCAGTAATGGAGACTCCATCTCCTTTCTAACAAGGTCATTACAGTGCTCCACCACCCTTAAAGTAAAGAAGTTCCTCCTCATGTTTAGACTGGACTTTGTATGTTCATGTTTGTGCCCATTACCTCTCATCCTGTCACTGGGCACTACTGAAAACAGACTGGTCTCATCTTCCCGACACCTACCTTTTTAAGTATATATAAACATTGATGAAATCACCTCTCTCAAACTTCTCTTCTCCAGGTTAAAACATTTCTCAGCCTTTCATCAGAAGAGAGATGTTCTGGGGTCGTAATCATCTTTGTAACCTATTGCTGTAATGCTTTTAGCAGTTCCCTGTCCTCCTTGAACTGGGGAGCCCAGAACTGGACACAGTATTCCAGATGAGGCCTTACCAAGGCAGAGCAGAGGAGGAGGAGAATGTCCCTTGAACTGCTGGCCACACTTCTTAAGGCACTCCAGGATGCCACTGGCCTTCTTGGCCACATGGGCACACCGGTGGCTCGTGGTCACCCTGCTGTCCACCAGGACTCTCAGGTGTTTTCCCACAGAGCTGTTTTCCAGCTAACCCGTACTGATACATGGGGCTACTTCTCTCCTGATGCCATGCTCTGCACTTGCCCTTGTTGGCCTTTGTAAGGCTACTCTCTGCCCAACTGTCCAGCCAAGTCACGCTGGATGGCAGGCATAGCTTTCTGGTGTGTCAGTCACCCCTCCCAGTTGTGTGTCATCTACAAGGCTTGCTAAGGGTACACTTCATCCCTTTGGCCAGGTCCTTGATGAATATATTGAGCAGGACCAGATCCAATACTGACCTCTGGGGAACACCACTTGTTACAGACCTCTAACTAGACTCTTTTTAACAATAGAAAAATTCTGGTCACATTTTGTGAACTAGTAAGCTAGACAAAAATATATAGTATAGAGATGCGGTATATGGAACAGATGCTTGAGATGTTACAGGTAACAGCAAGTTACATTTCAACAAAAGTGTTTCACATTAAGATGTTTAAGAAATCACTTCAGGTTGACAAGTAAAGGAATATAAATGCAACTGATGTATTTCTGACACTGACAATAGCCCCACTATATCATCTGAGACAGTTGACATTTGTCTATGGAACTATTATTCAGTTAAGGTAACAATAGAAACAGTCATACCGGAGTCAGGAACTAAGAGGCTAAGAATGCAGGATGGCATAATGAATCTATGCTGTTCTTCACAAGTACATGCTTATTGGGAAGATTTAGGGAAAAGTTAAAAATTTAAAAAAAAAAAAAAGATGGTAATAAACCAGAACTAATTAAGGGACAGCTTATTAGCTAGAACAGCTACAAAGGCAAACAGAATGATGTTATGGAGTGATAACAAAAATAGCACACACTGATTATTATTACCATGCCTGAATACCAACAGGGTAAAGTAAATCTAATGCAAATAATGGAGCTTTAATTCATGTAAAAGGAGATGTTGCAAACAAAAAAGATGTTCAGAATTCAGACAGTTTTTATATCCTGCTATAGCATTTCAAGAATAACCTACCTAACACTTTGCACTGCACTGTCAGCTACCTCATTTCTGTGAGGTAGTTTTCAGGCAACAGCAGCCCCTCCCTGGCAATTGAATGCCTTTTCATTCTCCTCCTGAAAACACTTATCTCAGCAGACAAAAGTAATTCATCTATTAGACTGATACAAAGTTCATTAAAAAACTTCTAAGTTTCAACAGAAAATCTACAGAAATAAACAAAAGTCACTCTTTGCAGCTACTAGGTTTGCAAGTAAATGACTATCATTCTGTTCGTTTTGTTCAGCTAACTTGTTAGAATGGATCAAGCTAATGTAGGATCAGATTTAAAGGCAGGACCCTTATAGTATGCCACACTGTCACTGAACAGGAGACTAATCTACCAGGGAGTCAACATATGTGTATTTTATTTTTTCACATGAGGTTCTACTCGGAGATTCAAGACTACAATTGCATGCAATTCTTTTACCCAGTAACTAAGCAAGACAGCATTCAAAAGATAACTGGACAACACACTATGTTTTGAGAAGTATTTCCACTTTTGGGTCAAGCAAAAGCAAGCTCCTGGCCACAAAACAAACAGTACTGATCAGTAAGTATGAAATAACTGGTTCATCACCATCTTCTGAAAATTAGAAGACTGTAGCCAAACTGCAGCATGTGTATAGTAGGCTTTGGATGATGAATCTACAACACTGGCTTCTCACCACTGATGGACAACTTCATAGAGAACACTTTTTCACATGAAACTTGACTGCACCAAATTTAACATTTGAAATCAACTGTTTGTAATTTCATGATAACATTGGATTCTAAGAATATTTTTGATTTGTGACCTCGTTAATGTTTATAAATATGTACAGGGTGAGTGCCAAGAGGATGGAGTCAGTCTCCTCTTGGTGACACCCAATGACAGGACAAGGGGCAATGAGTGGAAGTTGAGGCATAGGAAGTTTCATGTAAATGTGAGGAGGAATTTTCACTGTGAGGGTGACAGAACACCGGAACAGGTTGCCTGGGGGGGTTGGTGGAGTCTCCTTCTCTGAAGATATTCAAAACCCGCCTGGATGTGTTCCTGTGTTATCTAGTATAGGTGAGCCTGCTCTAGCAGAGGGGTTGGACTGGATGATCTTTTGAGGTCACTTCCAATCCCTGACATTTTGTGACTATGATTAAACAGATGCTTAAATACGTTTTGAATCTAAATTACAACAGAATTACTTTAAAAAGAAGAAAATTTTTTTTAAATGTACAATTGAAAGTTTTTTCTAAGGTAAAAACATTATCTTAGAAACTACGTAATGAAAAATACCCAAAGTGCATGTTATTTTATTTATATAAATATTATTTTTTTTAAATCCTGTTTTTAGCTTGAAGCATTTGCATTTTCTGAAGTTAAGTATCTCAGAATTTATTACATAAAGAATTGTAAACAATAAGGAAACAGATCTGAACCACTCTTCAGAATTTTTAATCCTAATTCTAAACCCATGTCCTTGTAGTTTTCTAAATGTTACGAAGCACTACATTTGAAATCCTGTTATAAAAAGTAATCTGCCAAAATGAAGAAAACTATGTCTGAGACTCAATGCAGACTGCTTTAAGTGAAAGCTGCCAAGTGAATACTGAGGAAAATGGTCATCACAGCACTATACTTTTTAAATAGACCAACCACAGCACCCATACATCAAAAAAAGGGAGTGATATGTTTTGGGAAAGTGAAGGAAGAGATAGGTTGTGAACTGTGATCTTCTCAAAGACAAATGAGATTTCTAACTGGCAAGAGTGAAAGGAGAGGTAGAAAAAGAAGCAAGGTTATCTGTGAAGATGGAGCTTTCACTCCATAAAGGCCAAGAGCTACGAAAGGCAATTGTGCAACAGCTTCTACAATGCAATGAAGAAAGCAAAAAAGCTGTAATTGACACACAGGTGCAGTGAAACTATTAATGAAATACTAAGTCCAGGACAGGCCAAGAGGAAAACCATATAATATTTGGGAAATCACAGGCTTAACCAAGTGGAAATTCCAGGAAGATTCTTTACTAAAATAATGTCAGAGATTAATTGATTAAACTTTCTAGAACTTTTGAAGTTTTTTTTTAAGTTTTGTTTCTTAAGTTACACACTCAAACAGCCACAATCTTAAAACCTTACTTGTCAACCTGGACAAAAAATGTTGTAGATGTTCTATGCTATTTAATACAATCAATGAGATATGTCAGAAATTGCGTTTATATATTAAAATACTATAATCTGCAAATGAACTTCAGAATTTTTAGAAATCTTTTTTATCTGCCATAATTTGATTTTAAGAATAAAAACTGTAGAAGAAAGTTATCTGGAATTTACAAAGCACTACCTGAAGAAAACAGTCTAAATATGCAGCAAAGTATTTTAGTTGAAGAAGATATAAGAAGCAGACAAAGTATCATTCACATTAGAAAAATGTAATAGGCTATCTTTCTAACTGGTTGTCCACACTCCTCTGATTTCCCTTTTACCTTTTTTTTTTTTTCTTATTACTTTATGTCTGAAGCATATTCTTCAAGATTTAATAAAAGACATTTAATTATTCATCTGGTGTTAAATAAGACCATTCCCTTCTAATGTCATTATCTATCTTATAAAATAATACACAAATTACTCTAAATATAAAGGAATAATGCATAGCAATTCCCACCTGTCATAATAATTCATTTATCTGTATGCTTTAAAAGGAGTTAAAGTGAAAAAAAGTGTAAAACTAATCTTACTATATTTTGCTATGATGGGTCTAAAAAGTTCTATAAGCTTTGTTCTCCTTGTGACATATTGCGCCTATTTTTCTGCTATAGGTTTGCAAATCAGGTCTTACATATGTAGCACTTGCATGTATTCCAGGCTGAAACTTGCCCAAATTTCAGAATAAAACTTCTAGGAACTTTCATGCTAATACCAGTATTTAAATGAGTGTAATCTCCTATGCAGACTAACTATACTGGTATTTCTAAAGTAGCTGTCAGCTGCTTCATCTTAAAATGCTGCCATTTCTTATATGTAAGGAGCATTCTACCTGATACAGTGTTATACAATGCTGGAACGAAAAAATACTTCATGCCAAAAAAGTACTTTAAGACCTGGAAAAAATTCCTTTAGTTTCTTAAAGTCTGTTTAAAAATAGACTCCTACCTTTTCTCAGATTTCTCATAAAGGCATCAATCATGTAAAATTCTACAACCACTACTGAGATCAGCAGAGTATTTGATTTTTCATGAAGTGAGGGTGTAACCTATGGCAATAATAATAATTAGACACCCACTAACCTTGCCAATAGCATGCAATTTTGACAGTTGTAGATGAAGTCACATGTTAAGTATATATGCAACTGTTTATTTTAATATGGACTAGTAGATCTGCAGATCATTATATTAGAGCAACATGCATGTCTGAAAAAAAGCAGAAAGATTCTTTCTTTTCAAAGTTTTCCAGGCTATCTGCTCTGTTTGCAAATCATTTCCCTCAGTGAGTTATCGCTGTGATACAAAGATGGTAACAGTGAAATAATCTTATTAACTTGAGACTGTAAAGACTAATTGTCTATAGTTGGCTTTGCAGAAACAGATCTCCCATTTCAATCTTCTCATTAAACCTTGCCCCATCTGTTGTTAATTCATGCTTTCTTTTATATTCGGTGAATGGTCATGTACCGAATCATTAAAGCATGAAGCAGATTCTTCATTGGATTAATCTGTTAAAGTGGTATCAGACTTTGATTTGAGCTGCTGAACAAAAAGTTTAAGATCCTACATATGTGAATTCCCCCATAATGTACTAAGGTCTAGGTAGCTTCTATTAAGAAGTATGTTCCAAATGGGTGTTTTAAATACAACTTAGCCCACAAAAGAACAAAATAACTACAATAATCTTGAATGTTTATTAATTTTTTTAATTAAATATGGCAGTCCTGTGAAGTTTTTAATTTCCTTTCATTAAAGTGTTTCTTTATATTGATTTCCGATCACTACATTCACCTATGTCATAAAACCTAAGCATGTGAGGAAAAGACATAATATAATTTGCTAGACAATTTATTGTTTACATGGATTGTAACTGGAAGCTAAAGTGGCCCCCAAACCTTACAGTTTATTTTATAGTTGTATGAAAACAATGAGGATTTTTTTGCACACTTATACACTGACGTAGTGTAGTTAGTGTTCTAAGATTGACGAAAGATGTTCATAAAGGCAAATGTCAACAATTATCCAGACCCCCTTACTCAGGTTCTCTGCCAACACTACTGAAAAATGTCTAAACCAGTCAAAGAACAGACTAGTAAAATACATGACTAACATCTACTCAGAGATTAAGTAATCAAGATAAATAAATTATTTGGTCATACAAGAGATTTTAGTTCCACATTCTGTCAAACTAAACTGTTTTGCAAAAATGTCAGTTTCTCCCCCTCCCCCACCCCCCCAGCAACACCTTCCCATACCATTTCATATAAGGTTTTGTTTAGTATATGCTTATTAAAACTGAATTCCATTCTTGCAGATCTATTAATCTTTCAATTTGAGGAAACAGAAGATATTCCTATAGTATAGTAGGCGATTCATATGAGATAAAACTCACAATTAAGCAACAACATAAACAAAATGGGTTTCTAACATGTACATTAAAGAAATACTCTATTTGCCAAGAAGGCCCTGGGCCTAATTTTTATTTCTAGTGTATATATGCAGCACAAACAAAAACAGTCAAACAATGTGGAAAGCATTAGTCTATTTTCTCTATTCATCATTTACCACATGAAAATTTAGAACCTTTGGGCCTTAAATACATGTCTAAACAGCTAATAAAAACAATTGAAATTCTGCCCTAGCTTGAGTAAGAATCATAGAATCATAGAATGGTAAGGTTGGAAGGGACCTCAAGGATCATCTAGTTCCAACCCCCTGCCATAGGCAGGGACACCTCCCACTAGTACAGGTTACTCAAGGCCTCATCCAATCTGGCCTTGAACACATCCAGGGAGGGAGCATCCACAACCTCCCTGGGCAACCTGTTCCAGTGCCTCACCACCCTCACTGTAAAGAACTTCCCTCTAACATCCAGTCTAAATCTCCCCTCTGCCAGTTTAAGCCCATTGCCCATTGTCCTGTCATTGCAGGGCCTTGTAAATAATCCTTCCCCAGCCTTCCTGTAGGCCCCCTTCACATACTGGAAGGCTACTATCAGGTCCCCTCGAAGCCTTCTCTTCTCCAGGCTGAAGAGCCCCAACTCCCTCAGCCTGTCCTCATAGGAGAGCTGCTCCAGCCCTCTGATCATCTTTGTGGCCCTCCTCTGGACCCGCTCCAACACTTCCATGTCCTTCCTGTGCTGAGGGTTCCAGAACTGCACACAGTACTCCAGGTGGGGTCTGACGAGAGCAGAGTAAAGGGGCAGAATCCCCTCCCTTGCCCTGCTGGCCACACTGCTCTTGATGCAGCCCAGGACTCGGTTTGCTGTCTGGGCTGCATGTGCACACTGCAGGCTCATGTTGAGCTTTTCATCAACCCAGACTCCAAGGTCCTTTTCCTCAGGGCTGCTCTCCAGCCATTCACCACCCAGCCTGTATTTGTGCTTGGGATTGTGCCTACCCAGGTGCAGGACCTTACACTTGGCCTTATTGAATTTCATCAGGTTGGCCTGGGCCCACCTCTCCAGCCTGTCCAGGTCCCTCTGGATGGATCCCTGCCCTCTAGCAAGTCGACTGTGCCACACAGCTTGGTGTCATCTGCAAACTTGCTGAGGGTGCACTCGATTCCTCTATCCATGTCACTGACAAGTTCAGTTATTGTCTTCGTTTGAAGAGCAGTCACTTTATTTATGTGTCTGATAAAAGGCTTAGAAGCCTAATTATAGACATTGAGTTCTGGCAATACATACTGTGTATAGACAAGCTAATTGCAAAAAAATAATATCTATATTACAGGGAAATAAACATTACCAGTTTAATGTTAGACTAAGCAAGTATCTGCTGCAAAAACCATGAAATGCAATTCCCACAAAAACAGCATTACTGAATTCCAGAAGAGAGTATCAACTTATATCACATGATATAGCTACAAGTCAAAAAAAGGGGCACTACTTATTTTGAGAAATTATTATTACTATGCAATCTCTAATTAAGCACACAGAACAACAGAAATTGCTTACATTAATAAATAAGACACTGGTTTGGGCAACATTTTCTGTATTTACTGATAATAAATTGTATTATATACTAGAAAACTGATAGATTATACATGAAACTGGTGTCTAGAAATTAATTCTTTCTCACAGAATACACTTTTTAAACCAACAATTTTAATAGGCTCTCATCTATGTAAACTCTCTGTGAAACTTAGGGACTTTACTGCAGAGAAAAAAAAAAAAAATCATTAAAAAAAAAAAAAATTTAACACAAAAGTAAGACACCAAGACTTACCCGAAGCCCCCGTCTCATGCATTTTTTCTTCATGCTTGCCATCTGGTTTGCAACCACTTTTTTCGTCAGCTTCGTCATCACCCCACCAGGCTGGCTGTCCATATAAAGGTGTCCCACGAGGCATGGCAGAAAGATCTATAAAATCAGCCCAAAGTAGAGGTAATTACTTTTCTGTTGTGATATTTAAATTAAAATAACATAGAAAGTAGATTCCTTCAATCATTTCTCCTGCAAGCTGAGTGAAATGGTTGCATGCATTTGCCTAAATGCACAACAAACTTGGAGGCTGGAAAACTGATCTGGGTTCTAAATATAAAAGTGTACTAATGACCTGATCAAAACTTCTGGCACAAATGTTTATGCAAAGGCAGCTAACGTCTTTTGTTGCTACCCTGATACATCTCTAAATATTAATTTCTGCTTTCAGTTTGAAAACATTAGCATAGGAGTACATTCCTTGAAAATATCTGCTTCTATTGTTGTGAGAAGGTTCCTGCTATTACCCACGCTGACCTTTCAATGAAATATGAACTTGTTGCACGAAAAAATGATCAAATTTTGCTGTGTTGCCAAAGTTTTGAATTGCTGACAGCTAGTGGAGAGTGCTGAAAGTTACCTTGTGTAAAACATTACTGAGCACAACCCTTCATTTTTTTTAAGAAAAAGGTATCAGTTAAATTACAGTACAATGAAAATTATTATTTATTATATAGGATGTATACACATGATTAAAAACCTTTAAATCTAAAGATTGAACAAGAAAATAACAACGATAAAATTAAGATTTCTACTTTGATAATTAATCAACAGGATTAGTTCTAACCTTATCTCTTGGAAGAATACTTCACTCTACTGAGATTTGGCTATTCCATTATTATACAGATGTTCTGGAGATACTTTACACAGTCTACATAAAAATAACATGATCTGTTCAAGTCCAGCTTAACAGTTTGCTACCTTGCTATCATGAATTTTAACACCTTTATTCAATTATTTATTCACTGATGTTCCAAATATGATATACAACTTCATTACCATGCCAAAAGTTCCAGCATGATACAAAGACACTTAGTACTTCTTTTATTACAAACAGTATTATGCTTCAGCCCATACTGATTTTTTTTTTAAAAACTGACATCTGAGGATTGTGCATTGCATTAGCAACAGAAAGCAGCTATGCATATATACAGCAATAGCAAAAGAATCAATACCCAAGACGTTTCTGAGAGTTGAACCCAAACATAAATCCTCATTAACTTTGCTGTTGAAATTGTGAAGACAAAAACGAAAGATGAGGTTAACCCTCCTCCCTAACTCTGCTACCTCACAGAAGAGGACAAAAATGCTGAGAAGGAAAAGCCATACTGAATACCAACACAAAGTAATGTACCCTTAATTTCTAAACAGCCAACAAAACAAACAGGTTAGTTAGTTATATTATAGAGTGCTGTGTGTGGGGAAGAGAACTCTACAAAGTGAGTCTTCCAGGAGAACTGACTAAATCAAAATGCACTGTACAACCTTAACCTAAGTAGCTGGATCTAGTTAGCACCATATTAAGGAAGCAATAATGCCTTATTCCTTCCTCAATCTTTTGGTTATTTCCTGTAGTAACAGGTAACACAGCAAATAACTGTAAGATGGAAGAATAAATTTTAGCAAGCTTCGCAATAAAATTAAATACTCTCAAATAGAGCCACCATGACACATAACATAAAAGACAGTGTAGAAACACAGCAGAATCTACACTTCATACAAATTTTTAAACAACAGTAGAAGACTGTAATGGTTTAGCACAAGGACTAACCTGCCTGCTCCCCCAACACAAAAGTGAGGGGAAGAGTAACATGCAAAACTCAGGGCTGAGACAGAGAGATAAGAGTCTAATGTAACATAAGAACAATGTGTAACTATCTTAGCCAATAACCTAATTAATCTAATAAGGCATGATTACCTTAGCTTAGCCTATTTAAAAAAGAAGTGCAGTGAAATACACAGGACAAGAAAACAGCATAAAAAGGAAAGACAAACCCAGCAGCTACCTAACTCCCACTCTTTTCACTGTCATGCTTACAGAAAAGAGAGTAGACGCAAGAAACTGGCACACGGATGCAGCAACAGAACAGGAAACTTCCCATGCTGCAATCTAAAGTTCAAGCCACATAATACTTTGCTCCAGTTTGCACTTTAATTTTTGAAGCTGGCATGACTGCAGCATGGTATGGATAACAGCAGCAGGTTCAATTCAATCCATGACAAACACTTTGATTCTATTCTGACAGATGTAAAAAATGAATGCTAATATCTCTATAAAATAAAGAAAAAAGGCACACATTTAAAATGGCAAAGAAAAAAAAAAG
>VWZE01020020.1:19826-64998 GCA_013396675.1 Eubucco bourcierii
GGTGGGCGGGGGGGGGGGGGGGGGGGGGAAGCACTTGACCATGGTATTGGTAAAAAGTACAAAATGTTCCTGAACAAATAGTTTTGGTTAAAAATGCAAAAACCAGCCCTTTCCTGCCATGAGCTGAAAGTTTGTGATTTTGAGAAAGACAAATGCAAAAATCTGCAAAAGCTGATTACCTGTCCCCTTGCAAGTTTTCTTAAAATGTGGATGTTACAATAAAAAATGGCAGAAATCCAGTCTTGGAAACTACTATTTAGACTTCAAATATGTTTAACATTTCACGTACATGGAGTTTTTACTATCTACAAAACATTGCATGCCTCCTACCACAGTCAATGAATATCTTTCCAAGGCTATGTGCTTCAGCAATAAACAGGAACCTTACCCATTGATTTCTCTTCAGATTTCAATGCTTCTGGAGTTTTGTGATGCACTTCAGCTGTGGAGTCTGTTACCTTGGACTCTGAGCTTTTGGAACTGGTTTGCTTTGACCCTTCTGCCTCTGAAGATTTTTGGGATAATTGGAGTTGGCTTGTGAATTTTTCATGCTATGTGACATTAAATAGAGGAAATAAAAAACGAAACACCTTCAGAGTGGAAAAAAAACCCAATGTTACCAGTAACTACACTATGACAAAAAAACATCTGTCAACTTCACATTGTTACCTTAAGTGCTTCTTCAGGAACTCTCATCTCTCCCCTGACAACAGTAAAAAGATTAGTATGTAGGATATGATAAGGAAAACACTGGGAAGACTTCCCAATTCACAAGTGAATTTTAAAGCAATGGTTCTGTAGCCTATTCTGCCACTGGAATTGTGACACTTCTACAAATATGTCACTATTTCGACTAGTATGTAGGATCTTACTCAAAGCAAATACGAATACAGTAATTTTCTACTGTAAAGAGAACACTGAGTAGATACCTTAACATAATAATACAAGTTGGTTTGGGTTTTGGGTTTTTTTTTTTGGTAATTTTGTAGTTTGCCGAGTAATTACTTGTAATCTTCTCCACTTGCATACAATCTCGTATGATATAAATATTTGTGTATTTGCCTCAAAGAAATGTTTCTTAGCAACAAAAAAGTCTGGAAGCTGAAGTTTCTTACAGCGAGAAACAGTGAAATGTAATTTATCAACAGTTCTGACCAATTTTCTGTATTCTAAAGCATGTCATTTTCTCTAATATAGTAATTTTTTGTAGTAATGGGAGAAATAAATATTTCCCAGTCATCTCTCAAATAATATGAGAGCCTTTCGTTTAACACAAGCATACTTTTAACAAGGAAAGTGTGTCCTAACACTGCACATTTTTATGGCAAGGATATCATATCCGAATCTCAATTTATCTTCTAACTTCAGAGTGATGTATGTCTGCTCTGGAATCCTTACATCATTCACAAATGTCTAGAGAAAAAAAGATGAAGAGAAAGATAATTAAATTTCAAAATAATAAAATGGCAAATCACTTAGTTTTCTAAGAAAGTTTTTACCACTGCAAACTTTTTATTGGTGATTCGCTGGGGAATAGAACTCTAAGCTCAAATTGCCACTTGCTTCACAAAGTATTTCAAAAGAAAGGTTGAACACCAGCTGCTAACCAGGCTGTAAAAACTATACTGGCCTTAAAAAAAATTCCTAAAAGTTAATTATGTTAGTACTATTTACTGAATTGTTGATTAATGTTCCCTCAAATTAGCACCATCATTCTTCATGTACTTTGCTTTTTCAATCCCAATTATCTGTCAAAATTGATTTATCATCACATTTGCACAGCATTTAACACTAGATAAGTGCTTTGAAGCAGGTTATAATTTCTAAAAATTGTCAAAGGACTTAAAGGAGAAACGACCAAGCTAGTGTATCTTTTTAACTCAAAGTAAGTGACAGAGATTAAATACATTGTGATTCCTGAAAAAGTTGATACGACACTTGGTAAGCAGAAATAACATTACTGCACCAGCTAGCAGCAAATCTCCCAGGCTTTATGATACCTTTTGGAAATCGGTAACTGCACAATAAATAGTCCTCTCATCCTTGAAATGACCATTGGAAATGCAGCTAGAGATAACAGACACTTTCAGTGATCTAGAGGATTTATGTACCTGAAAGTTTGGTCAATTTCACCAGCTATATTCACTGGATGTTACAGACAGAATAGATTACCAATCATTTAGATTTTAAAATCTGGACTAAACCTAACAGTGAATAATAGCAAGGACTTTGCAAAAACATGTGGTACAAATTTGAAGAGAACATCTGAGATGTATACAGTGAATAATCAGAGACATTAAGGAAGAAGAATAATACATATTTGAGCCCAAATCAATCTCAGAGATGTAATCTGGAGGAGTTGGAAAACAATCTTGTCTCTGTGGGAAAAAATGTAAATGAACATAAACAGAGCACGAAGCTAGATGTACTTTGCTTTACAGAAAATTCTAGAATATCTTCTACATAAAATTATTGAATTTTAGGTTAAGATTTCGCCAAGAATCTGCCACCTCCCAATGACAATTCTCAAATTGACTCTTCTGCTAATCCAGAGTCATACCACTGCTATGGAACACTTCAAGTTAGGATGAATCTCTATCTATGAAAGTGAATTATTTCTTAAACTGTATTTGCTACCTTCAGAGTCAACTCAATATTGTGTCAGTGTTTTCTGAATTAACTCAGTGACAGAGAAACACAAAAGGGTGAAGACACGGTTTTGTCTAGAATAATTAAATATTAATCGCTTAATTATGAAAACTAGACATCAGGATACAAAGGAAAAAGATGACAGCAAATGTAACTGCAAAATATTTAAGATACTTTGAGTTACAAATACCTGGAAAATTCTTCCACAAAGTGACCTGATAAAAACCATCTGCACAACATCTTGTCTTAAACTACTCCTCAAGGTTCAATTCAAACAAGCACTAAAACGCTATTCTAAGTTCCACTCACGCTATGTTCTCCTCCGGTTTTCTTGAAATATTGCCTCTCTCTTTACCTGAAAAGGACGCAACATCTGGACTTAAAAGAATGCAGCATCCTCCTTTTAAGAAACATGAACCATCAGCTGTATGGTAAAAGGCTCTTGTTCCCTGGTCTTACTTCCTTCATCTTCTTTTAAAATAGAAAATGAAGTCTTAATTTATGGTAACTTCAAGGCAAATGAAATATTTATGGATTAACTCGTATGAAACTGCTGCATTATTTTGTTAGTTATTCATCATTCATATATTTTCCTATACCTTTAAAAAAAAAAAAAAATCCAGCTTCTTGGTAATTTTTACTTTTCCTAACAAATACACATTAATACTAAACACAGGAGATTAAATATTCAGTCTGCCTTTCTGAAACACATTTACTTTTTGTTTGTGCCAGTTTGAGGGACTCTGAATATGGCAATCCCACAGGATCACTCTACTTCTACCTTTAGAATTCCGCAGTAAAATGTACACTTTTCTAAGGGATGCAGCAACTGACACATGCCATTTTTTAAGTACTTCAACAAAAGAAACACACATTCCAAAAGTAAACTTAATTATTCTTTGAATTATCTTTGAACAGCAGTGTTGCTCATCTAAATCTAGCATTACATAAAATCTGAAAAGACAGAAATAAAGTCCTTTCCCAAAACAATAAAGGGACTTTTTTCCCTCTAAATTAAAAGAATCTTTATTTCATTTTTTTTAAAATTGCTTGCCTACTTCATAGAAAATATCTTCTGCAAGAAATAAGAATTCAAGGCACAACTATTTACTAGTTTGTAAGCATGAAATTTTCTGTGGTCTTTTAATGCATATTTATCCCACTTTAACATTGTGAGAGTCCAGAGCAAAAACGTGTGTGAAAAATATCCTCAAAGCAGACTGAATTTTAGCAAATCAATGACATTTGTGCCATCTTTCAGAGAAGTACATATATGTATGGATGCATGCATTTTTCCTACCAGGTAAGAGTTTTAAAATTCATGTGGATGCAGTATACTCAACCCAGAGAAGTCCAAAGGCAGTGTGTGCAGTTACAGGAATCATCATGACTGAACTAATGGCATATAATAACCAAGTCTAGGCTGCTTTGCCACTGGAGTTTCAAAATCCCACCACACGCTTACAGATGCAAGCCAAAACTATCTTGGAAAAGCTAATTACCACGCAAATAATGAATACTCCTTCCACTTCAGATCACTCTACACACATTTTTATATATTCACCTGATTTCTGAAGCTTTATTTTTCAAATAGTGAGAGTCAATTCTCTTTAAGCCTTCAAAAAGCTTGTTAAGCATTCTGTAATCCAATCCTAAAACATTAGCCTGAAAGGATTTCACTACCGTGTAAGTATTCCTGAGAAGAATATTATTAACAGGGCCACTGATTTTCAGTAATTTTTCTGTATGTTCTTGAGGTCACTTGAGGTCACTCTTTAAGTCAAAGGAGAAACTAGAGTTTAATTCTGTTGATACAGGTGAAAAAAGATTGTGTTTTAACAGCTCTATATATTTTCTTTAGAAAAGAGAAATTCCTCCATCTTTTATTTGTAAAAAATAAGCAAGAATGACCGTAAGTCATGATGGATTATTAGAAAAATACATTGTATAAATCTGATTGACATTTATTTTTCCTTTATTTTTAAATATAGATGTACACAAAGTTCACAAATGCAACCATTTCACCAAACATGTGTGAATCAGTCATACAGATAATATTCTGCTGTTAGGCATCAGGTGCAGTGATAGGTCATCTTGTTCAATTTTTTGGGATTTATGAAACTCTAAACAAAAGCCTTGTGTATGAGTAGCAGGCACCTCCCCATAAACTCCAAATTATCTGTAGTGGTTGAAGTACATCACACCAGAAACGGAGTGGTCTTGTATATAAATAGAAGTATAAATAAAAGGGACTAAGTGGGGAGACCCAAAGTAAATGCCAGTTCTCAATATAGTAAGTAAATTAAGAACAGATAGAAACTTACGAAGCACCAAAAAAGAAACTTGGTTGTTAGGGGGTGGTGTTCTCAGCGGCAGCAGTAGCTAGAATAAGAATTACTGCCTAGTTATTAGGTCACTGTATGTTACATGGGCATACATATCTTCTTCTGCCACACAATAAAGTGTTACGAAATTTCTTCTTTTAAACTTGAAACCAATCAGCTAGAGGTAAGAAAATTAACAGTTGGAAAGAAACAGTAAAGAAAGCACTATGAAGACAGAGCAAGGACTGAACTTGTAAGACATAATATTTCCTGTTCCTTTAACAGATATAGTGATCAAATTTCAGTTCCACAAGACGATGAAAGTATGCCTATTTACTACCTGAGTAATATAGAATAAGGAATAAAATCGAATGGCTCAGCAAAAAAACACGACAGGCTGAATTAGTTTTTGATCACTGCCTTGAAACACTGCACTGACTTTCAACATACAGAGGTATATTTAATATTTAAGGAGTAAAGTTCTTATACATCTAGAACTGTTCAAAGAATATAATCCTTTAGATAACACTGGTGTCATACGGAGTTGAAACTGACTCTTTGAAATACTGAGTCAGTTACCTTAAAAAACAGAAAATTTAATAAGAGACTAACAGAGTTTACATTGAAATAAACTTCAAGATCAAATATCAAAACCTAAGTCAATGCTAACAGGCAGTAACTTGAAATTTCTTCTTCAGCTTCTACATTTTTCAACATCTGACAAAGTTACTTCCTACCAGTAGCTTTCTAAATATTGACTCAAATAAGGCGAGTTCATGATTATTCTGTACACTCTCAAAGTTAGACAAAATAACAACTCTAACTTATACAAAGCTCAAAAAATTATCTAAAGGGTTACAAATAAATGACAAAGTTACTAAGTTTTTTATAATCTATTATAATATTCAAAACATTTATAAAAGGTGAAGCTTACCTAGAATATTGTACATGCAATTCCTAGAAAAGTTTTGAAACGTAAAGTGTCATATTAAACATTATTTTGCTCATAACTTTGCATTTTTCCTGTATGAGTTTGTTAGAACATGACATGTTATTCATGAACATTTTGATGGAAAGTATGCTGAAAAATTAAATGCAAATATAGATTGAAATAAGTTTACACACAACATGTTTACTGAATACATATTTCTTTCCATATGAAGTACAGTTTAACATTTTTCTGCATGAAAAACTTAAGATGGAAATATCACATAAAATAAAAATCCATTTCTTAAGCAGATGTTTTAGAGATTGAAATTCCTTTTTTTGCCCCACAATCACAATAATCAAGGTTTTCTTTCCACATTTCTGAAATACAGAAGGGTAGCAAACTTTTTTATTCTCATTTTTTTTCCTATTGCCAAGAGCCTCTTAATAGTGGAATTTAATACATCCCTTTAAACAATATGCAGTGGAAAACCCCTGCAAAAACTACCTTTTCCTTTAAAATTTTCCAGCATTTCCACTACTGCACTAAAAAGACATTAATGTACACGTCTTAAGCCATACTCTCTTAGCTCAAAACTTAACCCCTCAACCTAACAAACATACAAAAAGACTATGGGGAGCTATGTGCTCTTACATTAACTTACCCCATTCAAGCTGCCCAAATCCTTCACCAAGTGTTCATCCGTAGAGGCATCATAGTTCAGCACGGCGTGTTGCTTATCCACACTTCGTGACTAAAATGTGTTTTAAAAATTACATAAAATAAGGTGCTTCAAAACCAGATGAAGATAGTATTAGTGGCTATTTCTTAGTGTGATTATTTTCTTGCTATATAGCACATTTATTCAAACTTCGTGCATAAGTTAGTCTCACATATAAAAAACCTCAGTCTCTAACCATATTTGACTCTGGCCAAAGGTGCCCATAGCAGGTTCCTTTAATTAATTAAGAAGGATGATTTTCTTAATGTTTCCTCAAATGTGATTGTAAGTCAGATCCAGTTGTAACTTGGCCAACAATTTTTCTTTTTTTAGCTCACCATAGCATCACTGATGTTTAACACACTCAACTTTACCTTTACTTCTCTCCCCAAAACAACATGCATCTTTCAAAACACAAATAGGATTCTGTTGTATCAGTCTCTCTGAAACACAGAGTTTCCAGATATGCATCAGTAACCTTTCCATTTTGTTGCCTGGGATAGTTACCACAGTATACAAGCATTCAAATTGTTTCTATTTGATCTCAATTTCCTAAACAAATTAACTACACCCTCCTCACTAAATATCTGACTAGATACTGAATTACTATTCCTGTAATTTCGGACTCTCTTTATCAGTCCTTCTTTAAGCACGTAAGTACTTAATTAGTTGTTTGTTTATTTCACATCCAATGTCAACCCACTGATGAGGAACAATCTTTGTTACTATTTTCTCCAAGAACAGCACCTCCCTGACAGTCAGGTCCCTCTTCTAGAACCTGCCCAGGGCCAAGTGTCTGCAAACCTGAGGCTCTGATTGCAAGTAAGGAAGAGACGGGGCTGGATGAACATTTCCTTTAAAAATGTACGTGGTCAGCACCTTGACATCTGGAAAAGTTCCCAACTGGATGGTGCCCATAGCTCATCTTAGAATCATAGAATGGTACGGTTGGAAGGGACCTCAAGGATCATCTATTTCCAAACCCCTTACATAGGCAGGGACACCTCCCACTAGTACAGGTCAATCAAGGCCTCATCCAATCTGGTCTTAAACACCTCCAGGGAGAGAGCAGCCACAACCTCCCTGGGCAACCCATTCCAGTGTCTCACCACCCTCACTGGAAAGAACTTCCTCCTAACATCCAGTCTAAATCTCCCCTCTGCCAGCTTAAACCCATTGCCCCTTGTCCTGTCGTTGCAGGACCTTGTAAATAATCCCTCCCCAGCCTTCCTGCAGGCGCCCTTCAGATACTGGAAGGCCACTATCAGGTCCCCTCAGAGCCTTCTTCCACAGCTCTGAATGATCTCAGTCTGTTTGCTGGTAGTTCTGCTAGTGTAGTGTCCTGACGTGACTGCATAGCAACAAATTTCTTCCAATATCATTCTTTCTAGTTTCAGGTTTCCCTTTTCTATCCTTACCACTCAAGTTTCATTGCTCAGGGTTATAAAGCACTGGGAATGGTAAATTTCTGTCTGAGACTTCTGCCCTTATTTCTGTACCAGCACCTGTAGCCTGCCTGCTCATGAAGTCTCAGATTAATAGTGCATTTTCCAGCTCAAGGCATTAGAATATTCAATCATGACACCTAAGGAAATGCATTCACTTCTTAGAATCCTGTATTTATAATCATTCCTTCTCCATTTTTTGATATTTATTTTCTTTATTTGAATATATTTCCATATTTTTCCTTTCCTTGCAATCTTCTGACTGCTTCAGTTTCTGCTCAGAGAAGTGGAATCAGTCCTCCTCAACTTATACCTACTATTTTATTTTTAGACTTTTCGTTTGAGCCAACTTGCTCTGCAGTCTTGAGGGGCACAGAAAGGGGGGCAGTAGATAAAAAGAGGGAAGAATTACAGAAGAGACAGTCAAAAGAACAACAAAGTTCTTGCTAATAAAAGCTGCACTAGTATAATAAGTGTTCTTAATGATAGATGAAGATACACCAGCATACTTAATTTTCTGACTGACTTCATAACCCTTCTCCAAAGCAAAAATAAGCTATCTCAATAAAATCAAGTTGACTGATGTGGGTGTTCTGCTAAGCTTACAATGTCAAGTAGACATTACACTCTTCCACACTCAACTGATACCACAATGCAAGCTTTTACCTAGGCTATGGGTAAATTTTCCAAGCTTCTCTCAATTATGCTGCTCAAATACATATTGCATTAATAACCAACCACTTTATCAAAATAGAAATGATGCAAAAGCATCCCTGAAGCGTCACGATATGATGTTTTGTCACATCTTCTGAAATGTTATAAATTGTTACTCAAGTCTATGGCTTTTAGAGTAACACCTGAAATTCTGTGTAATGTTAGAATGTATATAACTGGACAGTATCTTTTTTCATTGCAGACAACCTTTACAGCTGCAAAGACTGTAAATCTTTCAAATGCCATTTTTCCTTCCAATTTGTTACTGCAATTTTCTTAATTTGAAAAATTGAAATTTAAGTACTACTGACATTACCTTTCATAAAATGGTGGTGCTCCAGCTGGCTGCTACACACCACACAGTTGCTCACTCCTTCACTTCTGCCCCAGTGTGATGGGGAACAGAACAGAACAGCAAAAGCAAGAAAGCTCACAGGTCAAGTTAAAGATAGTTTAAGCAGCAAATGAAAGCAGAAGAAGAAAGGGGAAATAACTGAAGTGATGTAAAGTCACATGTAACAAGCACGCCAATGCCCAATCAGTCTTTCAGTAATGTTACCTTCCTCAAAGCCCCATCCCTCAGTTTTTATGGCCAAGTATGGCATCATATGGCACAGGATATCTCTTTGATAAGTTAGGGTAAGCTATTCTGGTTGTGCTCCCTCTCAATTTCTTGTGCACTCTCATAGTCACGTGTATCTAGAAGGAATAGTGAGAGAGAACGCCTCAAAACTGCACACGCTGATCAGTAGCAGCTAAAATACTGGTGTGTTACCAAGTGCTTTTGCCCCCAGTCCAAAACAGAGAACGCCAACCCAGCCACATCCAATATAAAGATTTATGTATGACTGCAAAAAACAATAAAATCACAGAATACCCATGCTGAGAACTGAAAGAGAAGAAAACCCCATTTTCACTTAAAGTCAATGTGCAACTGCTGTTATTTCAGATGACTCTTCAAAATCCCACCTAGTCAACTAAGAAAACGTTCGGCATACAGAAAATAAGAGTATTCTTCAGAAAGAATTTTGATATTATGTATAATGTAAGATTTTTTTATCCCAGAGATGATTTGTCCCATCATAAAAATGGCACAGAGCTGCTGGAGTGAGCCCAGAGAATGATCCAAGAGCTAGAATACCTCTGCTATGAAAATAGGCTGAGAAAGCTGGAGTTGTTCAGCCTAGAGAACACTCTGGAGAGACCTTAAAGCTACCTTCCAATACCTGAAATGATCCTACAGGAAGGCTGGAGAAGGACTTTCCATAAGGGTGTCTAGCAACAGCACAAGAGGGTATGGTTTTAAGTTGAGGGAGAGTAAGTTTAGGCTGGATCTTAAGAAGTTCTTCAGTACAAGGTTGGTGAGACTCTGAAAAAGGCTGCCCAGGAAGGCTGTGAATGTCTCCTCCCTGGGGGTGTTCCAAGGCCAGGCTGAATGAGGCCTTGAGTAGCTGAGTCTAGTGGTGAAGCACCCCTGCCCATAGTGGGGAGGTTAGAGTAGATGATCTCTAAGGTCTCTTCCAACCTAAGCCATTCAATGATTTACAAGCTTCCTAATCATAATGGTGAAAGATGGGGAAAATATTGTATTTATCCATATTAGGGTGATTCATTGGAGCAGCTATCTAAATACAAAGACTGCACAGTACATTTGAGCATATTTACAAAATAACACATTTAAAAGCAAATATGTATTCCCAGACATGAACAAAACCTCTGAGAAGTGTGTTAGGTACAGATTCGAGGTCTAATTCAATCAGGCATGGAACGGAATTGAAATTACTTATTTATTGTTTCATAATGTGTTTTCTGTCAAGAAATTATGAATAAAAGCATTAAATTCTGCTTTCTTTATCATGCATTGTCTACATGCTTTGCAGCAAGAGAACAACAAAGTTATCAAGAGTGGAAAGGAACCCTACACAAAGAGCTATACAAACAGAACAAGACGACATTATTAGCTTCTCTTTTGGTGGGTTCTTCCCCCTAAAGCAGTATGTGGTGTTAGTCATGCTGGTATGTAGACCTGACAAACAGCAGGCAAAAGAGAATATTCTTAGAAATCACCAGGTCCCTGGATTCTTTTTACTAGGTCCAAAGTCAATATACAACTAATAACTTTTGCAAATAAGTGGAGACTATTCATCATACTAATCAAAACGGAAGCTACTTTTGAAGGTGGTGATGACTGAAGTTTTGTAGTACAATAAACGCTTAAATTCTCAGCTTCACTGGAGTAATGAATCACAGAGATGAGATGGTACAGGGGACAGAGAAGGAAGAAGAGGCTCCCTTATTCAGAAATAACAATCTATTACAACAAGCTAGGAGCAAAATAAAAGCATATTTTGGTTAGAATCTTCTGAGCAGGAAGTAGGGGTTCTTGGTTGTCTTTCCATTTGTTTTGAGTGTTGGACAGTTTTCTCTATGTATTTGTTCTTTAGTTTGGTTTCAGTTTTAATTCCTCTCAAATAAATCACCAAGACATTGCATTATCTGTTTTTTAAAGAGAAGTTAAGAGTATTTTCAACTACTTTCTAATAGGACAAAGTATTTCCATCAGCAATAAAACCTTTGGATGCCTTTCGAGATTGACAGCAAACTGCAACTTACTAGAGATACTGCATTTTGAGTAGTACACATAAAAATAGGGTTCTAGGTACTTCACTTGCAAGTGAGTCTAATTTGGCCCTTAATGGTTGCATAAACAACTCTGAGGAACAAAGAATATAGAATAAAATATTAGAATTCTGTCTCTATTAAGAGGTCTAAAGTAAACAAAGACAAGAAGTCAAAAAGATACTCTCAGAATACTACCATCACCCATTCAAAAATATATATTCTAGAAAGAAGTTGCTCAGAGGACTACAGCTTTGATGGGGTGAAGTTTATATCAGGTGGCTACATAATAACAGTTACACACCTCTAAGTGTTCTATATAGTGATCCCCAAAGTTGAGGAAGCTACTGAAGCAGTAGCTGCAACCATTACCGAGATTATGTCATTTAACTTCCTTAGAAATAGAGAAATACTTTTTTTACTGATTTCACTGGCCTTTGTACAAGATCAGAACACAGGGATAGAGTTGCATCACATCATGTGATTAAGATGTGACTTAGATTACAAGTTGAAGATAAAAGCTCTTTTCAAAAGCATCCAGTCCACTCTGCATTATAGTACTCAATGGAGTACATGGTCTGCTTCACTGATCACATTGCAAAATTTATTTCATCTTCTATTCTTGCATTCTGTACACGATTTATAGGAAGAAAATTTAATCCTCTGCACTTCGACTGTAACTGTATGATTGGTGGCAATTTATTTAATTTTTCTATGAACACAAAAGATTAATCAAAACAACCACTCCACCAACATCTTGGAAATTTAATTTTCAAAAGGAATATACAACTGGTGCAGTAAGTTCACAATTTCAGCAGTTGCACAGGGAAGGTTGATGCAATTACCTGTAACATCAGCTCACAGTCATCTCTTCCAACAAAAATCATTTCTCGTGGCAGCCTGTGGCGGGTGCCTCCACTGCTCACCAAAAACCAGGATGTTAAGCTCATTTTCTGCTTAGCTGATAAATCCTTGGCAAAGCTACGTCATCCTGCAGGATGAAAGAAAGAGAGACAGAGAAGTTCATTTTAGTTATTTTTAGCTACAGTTCCTGCTCAGCAAACACTGTGAGCAGAATACAAAAAGCCTCTGAAAATACAGCATTCTCAATGGAATGTACTGAATCCAGCAATCACAGGAAGCTACAGACTCCAGATTTACACAGTCTGAAACTCTGCTTCATGCAACTAGGCAAATTTAACTAGAGGTAAGCTTCTTCAAAATGAAAATGAGCCAGTTAATGCCAAAGTCATACTTGAAAAGACTTCTGACAACTTGACATCTGACTGCTTATTATCACAATAACAGCTACATTAATGTTTCACTCTCACAAACAATAAACAACATGGGAAGCATTCACAAAACACTGCAAGTAACTTGTATGTGTGTCATTACAGTTTCCTGTGAAAAAAAAAGACCTCATTTTGTTTTAAGCTTAGGTCCTCAGTATAGCACCAAGTGAAAGCTTAAAATTACAGGAAGTTTTGCTTCTTATTTAACCTTAAGATTTTAACAATAAAACTTATCTTGGAAGTTTAACAGTGTGCATTCAGAATTGTAAACAAAGCAGAGAAATACAAACAATTCAGAAGTAATTTGTAAGGAATAAAACTGAAAGTACTACTCCTACTGCACTACAGAACTTTACCTTAGTTTTCCAATAAGTGAAACGACATACTTAGAGAATAAACAAAACCAAAACCAACCCCCAACATAACTACTTAAAATGTTACAAATCATGAAAGAAAGCAAAACCTGAAAACTGGACAAAATCTTTTACAAGAAACTTTTTCAAATAATATACACTACTTCAAAATGGACAAAATTATGACTGGAAGTAGTCCCCAGAGTAATTCAATGGTTGACACTTGGAAAAGCCTCAAAGTAGTATTTCAAATATCTCTTTAAGAAAAAGCAAGACAAAGTAATAGTTTCATTCATTCATTACCACTGCAGTCACTAAAACAAAAGCCAAAGAAAAACAAAAAACAAACAGTCTGCATTCCACTTGGTAGCAAATAACTGGTTTTTCTCTTCTCTTTTATTTATAGGTGAAATTACACAAGGGGAGCAAACATACTCTAAGTGGTCTTAAGTATCTAGTGGATTTGAGTGTAATACACATAACAACAATAATGCAGTGAAGTTCTCAGAACCAAGACTAACATGTAAGCACTAAGTAATGGTACAATGTTAGCACTGCCCCATTAGACAAACTGCACCCAAGAAGAGATGCCACAAATTCCAGAAACTTATTACAAGTTACGTCAAAACTGCATCTGAAAATGACAAAACAGTAAGTCATAAACACATGATGGCACCTGCTAAAATGAACCAGAGCTATCAACTCATAGAATGGTAAGGTTGGAAGGGACCTCAAGGATCATCTAGTTCCAACCCCCTGCCATAGGCAGGGACACCTCCCACTAGTACAGTTCACTCAAGACCTTGTCCAACCTGGCCTTGAACACCTCCAGGGAGGNTAGAAGAATTTCAAAAGATTTAATGTGCTGAAAATTTACTTAATAAAAAAGTAAATGTGTGTTGCAGTAAAGCAGTCTCTTGCATAGCAATACCTACAATAGGCAGAATATTTTTCCACAGCTCTATGGGAAAATGTCCTTCAAATAAAAGTCATGTTTCCTTAATGTTCTTCACCTCAAAGGAAGAAGTGATACAGCACCTCTATTACAATCACAGAAAATATGAAGATTACAAATTAAAACTCCAATAACAATGTACTTAAATAAAATCTAAAGATCTCTAATTAGCAAATAAATGTTTTAATAATTTAAAGTTTATTTAGCACCTTTAAAGGAACTCAGCATTTGCATTTTCAATTTAAAACAGCTTAAAACTAGAAGATACAACTAGGACAAATGACATTTTACCATTCCTTTCAAAAAAACTAAAGTAAGTATAAAAAACTGTCAGCTAGGTTCCAGCTTTTAATAAGTAATTTAAGTGAATGTTTCACAGCATGAATGCTGTTCAGTAAGAAAGCTCCTCACTCCATTTATATTTTACTGCCTTCTAAATCGCCCATCTGCTTACCATAAACACATTTTCAACAGCTGGCCTTCCTGCTTTAACTAGAAATTAATACGAAAAACTCCAAGAGGATATAAACTACTTAAAAAGTTCTTAGTCATGTAGTGTGTTTTAGTTTCATAGGAGAAATACTATTTTGATTTATAAAATCATAGAATTATTTAGATTGGAAAAGACCTTTAAGGTAGAGTCCAACTATTAACCTAGCACTGCTAAGCTGACTATTAAACCATGCCCCTCAGCATCTACACTTACATGTCTTAGAAACACCTCCAATGATGTTGTTTCAGCCTGTTCCCTAGGCAGCTTGTTCCAGTGTCTCACAGCCCTCTGGGTGAAGAAAATTTTCCTTATGTCCAATCTAAGTCTCCTCTGACACAACTTGAGGCCACTACCACTTCTCCTATCACTTGTTATTAGGGAGGAGAGACCACCACCCACCTAGCCACAACCTTTCAGGTAGTTATAGACAGTGGGGGGTCTCTCTTCAGCCTCCTTTTCTCCAGACTAAAAAAACAAGTTCTCTCACCTGTTCCTTGTAAGAGGTGTTCACTAGATCCCTCACCAGCTTCATTTCCCTCCTTTGGACATGCTCTAGCAAATCAATGGGTTTGTTTGTTTGTTTTTTTTTAATGAGATGTAGCCTCAATAATGTTGACTACTGGCAGACCATCATCTGGCCCCACTTTCTGATACAGGCCATTATGCTGTTGGCCTTCTTGGCCACATAAGCATACTGTTGACTCATATTTAGCTGGCTGTGGACCAACACCCCTCTTTCTGCTTGGGCACCTTTCCAGCCACTCTTCCCCAAACCCTGTATTGCATGGGGTTGCTGTAATGCAAACAGACAAGTAGGTCAAGAATCAAAACTAGAAGAAAAAAATCCCCTAAGCAACAAAATCTGAAACCTCCCAAAAATGGTAAAGCCTGACAACAAACAGATTAAATTAAGCTATGTGAAATCATTCTTGAAAAAAGTATTATATAGAGTAATCATTGCCATAACTTAGCAGCACATTTGTAGTTAAAAGCTCATCACCATCTCTATTGAACTTAATAATGTTGTTCATTTCAAACAGCGGTGCCTTAACTGTGACGAATCATCAACCTAGATACATATTTTAAACTATTTTTCAGAATAAGCCAATGCTTTTGATCAAAGCTATGCTAAAATTCTACATGTCAAAACTGGCTGAAAACACAATACAGTAGCAACAGTTATTTAATGTAAGAAGAAAAACAAGCCTTAAAAATTTTATATGAAGCTGCACACATTAATTATATAGACAGTATATAGACAACCACATTGCACTCCAAAAACTTTATGAATATTTTTTAATATACTGTTGTGTTAAGTACTCTGACTGTAGTATTCTGAACAATAAAGATACCAAGTTGAATTGTTACATGACAGCTGCAAAATCATCAAAAGTAGTTCTTTACCCAGTGTAAATTTAGGTCATGATAATTCTTGACGTGAAATGTTATGCATGCTACAAGGTTACACTGAGTTCCAAAAGCAATAAGCTTGGACCAAAACAAAAAAAACAAATTAATAAACAAAAAACCCAATCAAACAAACAAACAAACAAAACAAAAAATCAATGACTGCACTTGCAGTTCAGGAACTGCAGGTGCTGCACATTTTAAGAGGATGAGAACATGCTCTAGAGAGGTTTCATTTGCTATTTAATTTCTCTTTCTTAGGTATGTACCTTTATGCAGAACAGGGTACTGGCCCAGAGAGAACTGACTTATAGCACACAACACCTTTTAAATTAAGTATTTATCAAAAACACTATGATATTTAATATGCAAAAACATTTAATGCTTTAATGAAACATTCTATTGGTCTTTCCAAATATAGCAATATTGTGTTGTAAATTTTAAACAAACTAGCAAACATTTAGTCGCTAAGACTTGATCATTCAAAGCAATACTTCATTATAGCTACATTAAAGTCAGCTGCTGAGGTATCTTTTCTAACTGCAAAATATTGCCTTGCCTGGAGAAGAAGCTCCATTTTAGTTTGAAGGACTATTAATTTCAAAAGGCAGTAACTAGTAAGCAAGAATAAACACATGAGTAATAAGTCATTTTGCAACAGATGATGCAGCAACAGAGAAATTGGCTTCATCATCCCTGTAAATATAATTCAGTCCTAGGAATTGAAGTCTTGCATTATGTAGTCAAAAGATGGGTGTAACCAACTTAAAAAATGTCTAGAGAAACACAGCCAAGATAATAGTTTTGATACAGTAATGGTATTCTAATAAAAAATCCTTAATAAACTTACACTTCAGCAATCTTCAGTACATGTTCAAAATTTAAACTAAGCCTACTATATGCCTGAAATTCCAACTTTTGGGCATCACAGACCTCCATATTAAGATTGAAAATAGCAGAGTTTTAATAGCAAACAATTACTCTATTACAGTACAACAAACATTATTTTAAAATAGCATAAAAAAAGAATCCTGCATCAAGCTGAGACACAGCACTGGCAAAGCTGGAGGCCCTGTGTAGTCCATTAGCTGCCTTCTTTAGTTCCTGATTCTGGTTGCTAAAATTAGGTTTATCTTTTCATACCATTGCTTAGTGTATTTGGGAAAACGTCAGAAGAAATTATTCAAACATTTCCAAAACAGAGGAAAATATTCTGTTATTGCCTTAAAAAAAAAAAAAGTACTTCATACATGCAAACTGGCAATCCAAATGTTAACAGGAGGCCTTAGTATCAGTTTGTACCTTTTAGGGTTGTTCTTGTGCACATCTATCTGAATGCAGACAATCCACAGGCTTCTGGAAACCTTCTGTGTTCAATAAGCATGCAGATAAATTCCCTTGTGCACAAAGAACATTTGACAATTTGCTCTAACTACCCATTCTTAATGTTATTCATTCGCTACTGGCATGGGCTGCCCAGGGAGGTGGTGGAGTCACCGTCCCTGGAGGTGTTCAAGGCGGGTTTGGACGTGGCACTTGGTGCCATGGTCTACTCTTGAGGTCTGTGGTAACGGGTTGAACCTGATGATCTTTGAGGTCTCTTCCAACCTGTGTGATACTGTTATGGTGACTGTAAAAACCAAAAATAGGGTGTCTTTCCCCAGTACTCTATTCATCCATGTTGCTGGTGGAGAATGAATATGAGGGTCTATAGAAGACTCAGGAGTGAACACTACCACAAGGGGACAAGATGCTTGAGCTGGAGCTAGGCAGCTGTGAGCAAACACTACCCACTGGAAAAATGCCTACCATGACTGCTTTACTGACTATCCAGTGTCATTAAGGGTCCTAGTACTAGCAGCTGTATTTCTGACTCAAATGAACAAACCTATGCTATCGGAAGAAAAGATCATAGTGAAGGTAGTTACAATCCTGAGAAGATTATAAATGTAATCGAGATTAAAAAGCAATCTACAAAGACAACTGATTTAAATCTAGGAAGTTTTAAGTGGAAACCGCAGTAATATTGTCTACTCTGTAAAACACTGAGCTGTATCACAAGCAGTAATCCATGCCATCATAATTAACTAACACACATCTATTAGAAAATAACCTTTAACTACATCACTACATAACATTTTAACCAGGGCTCTGCCTTACTCAGGTTAAAATAAAACACTTTAGTCAGTTCATAAGTATCTTTCTTCTCTCCTCATCAATTGATTAGCCTGAGCTGTATTTATTGCATGCTACTAAGAACCTTCTGTGAATTATTAACTTCTTACTGATTTTATCTGCCACGTCCAGCACCACAGCATGAGAAAGTCATTAATGCTTACAGGAAAGTCTCTTCAAGTATCTCCATAAAGTGTTTATTATAAATGGAAAACTGTAAAGAGCACTTTTGAACATTTAGATACTTTAATCTTGAGTATTTAAGTTCCAAAACCATCAGTATTTCATCATGACACAACATGACATGTGTTCATTTATTTCTTTTACAACACTTTTTTTAAAAAAAACAACTCTTTTTTTAAGTAAGGTTAAAGCCACAGGGTGTCTAGCAAATTAATACCACTTTTCCCAAGTATGGGTAGATGGTTCATCTGCCATCACAGAGACTATCAATACAAGAAAATAATTTATACTCCAAGGCAGCTTCTATATGTCTCAGTTGCCAAACATCCCCTGTGGGCTTTCATGAAATCCTGCTTCTTTCAGTACTCACACTGCTGTCATCCCAGAAAGGAAGATGAGACTTTACAGACAACAGCCTCCCAGTTGAAGCTATTCTTACCAATTCCTAGGGCTAATCCATCAATCAAACTTCTTCATAGAGCAAGCATCTTGTTCAGAACACTTTTTAAATAGGAAAAAAAAAAGAAAGATGCATGGCTGAAGAACCTTTTATTGAAAATCGGAATTCAATCCACATCAGCTATTCTTCATACCACAGTAGTGTGCATCCTTGTTCCTCAAAGTCCTTAAATAAATATCCATCTAAAACTAAAGCTGTTCAGGTTACTGATCAACAGCAGTATTTCCTGAAGAATTTATGGAACTTCTGAATTCACAGTGGGGAAGTGAAAAAAGAAAACCACTTCACTAGTGGCCATTACTTGTTAAGTATCACTTCTATAAAAATATGGCTAGTGCCTTTTCACTGTTCTAAGTAATGCTTCAGTCAAGTGACAATGTTTTTCACACTGGTTAGTGTTACAACAATATCCATGAAGGTTAATCAAAATAAACCCGTGAAAGGTTATAAAAAATTAATAAAAAACCCCATGAAGCATTACTCAGGTAGATTATGCTTAGTGAATTTCCTGAGTGTAAAGTATGCAGTTTACTGTGTCAAGGATGTAGCCAGCACTGAATTCTGCAGAACAAGGGAACCATTTGAGAGCAAAGAAACTCTTAACTGCTACCCTGCAAAGCTGTTCTCCAATTTCTGCCTTTTTCCTGGTTTGTTTGTTTAATTTTAGGTTTGGGGTTTTTGTTGTTGTTGTTTGTTTGGTTGTTTTTTTTCCAATAGAGATGGAGTAACAAAGAAGGTGAAGTAAGAGTATGTAAACTTCCTTGAAGCTTAGTCTGCAGATTACCTGGGCCTATTGTTCACAATCGTTTACTTGGACATTCAGTTGCACATACTGAAAGATACCTGAGGTTTTGGGTTTGAGAGACAATGACTTAAAAGGCAATAGACTACTTCATCTTGGATATAATAACTACTAAAATAAACCATGTGATCTTTTCTTTTCCTATTACTTCAATATACAAATACTGCAAACAAATACACTAAAATAAGATTTACCTGATGGGTATCAATCATTTGAGTGTTAGATTATGCAAAAAGATATTATTTTCATGAATAATCAGAATGTCTACTAAAAATGTGGGTAGTATTAAGACTTTCTATGAAGTTTAAGCAATTCCACACAACCGGAACTAGATATTCTCCCATTTAAAGCATCTAAGAAAAGGAAATTAAATGCTACAGAAACTATTAAGACAGCCACACCTTTGGCCACTACCAAAGTCTCTTTTCAAATAAAATAAACAAACACGCACACCCCAAAACAAAACCACAAACCACACACCACCAAAGCAAAATCATCACAATTCCTAGCAGAAGCTAGAAGACCAAATTGCATTAAGAACAGTAGATTAATACAAAGACTCTAGTAATTTGATTCAAACAAGCAAACAAACAAACAAACAAACATCAACCAAACCTGGGTTACCTTTACAGGGAATATTGATGAACACACAAATCCTAAGAAAATAGACTAGGTAGCTTTTCATGAGACTGATCTCTTATACAACAATCATAATCCTTTTCATACATATAACATTGTACCTGAAGGTTAAAAGGTTGGGGTTTTTTTTTAATGTTTAAAGGTAGTCTCAGCCTAAATTTTAGATTTCAAACTGTTAAAAGCATACTCAACTATTATCCACTTAGATAAAGCCACTAAGGGTTCAAACAAGAGATGAAATTTTATCCTTGGTGACAGACAATAAGGATATTTTGCATTTATTAAAGGAAAATAATTTTGAATTCCTAGATTCATAAGCAAAAAGTAATTTCTTGTGAATGTTATTTGCAGCCTTCCCACACTGAAAGGCAATACTTTTCAATAGCTGTTTTCAATAAACAGTAACAACTGCTTTTAAGAGTAGCCTAACTTATGATGAAATAATAAAGTGTTTAATTTTTGTCTGTCACTCTCATTCAGATTGAGGAACTGCATAAAGAAAGATATTTTAAAGTCTTCCTATTTCACCATGATCCATACACAATGATTAGCATAAATGGCATGCTAACAGAATACTCCATCTGGTATGTAGCCTTCAGAAATGATTATTAAAGTCTCTTTGAGAAAATACTTCCCTTAATGAAAGCTACAGAAACACTTCCTTCCTCCCTACTCTGTATCAGACTATACTACTGCCACTACACTACTACTGGAAAATAAATAAATAAATGCAACCCAAACGTTGCATTCAGACAGAATACAATCTTAAAGCAGCAGTCAACTCCTCATTCTCCTCCACTTCCTATTCTTGTTGCCTCCATCATCACACATTCCAAGTTATTTTGTAGTTCATGTTATGATGAAGCTTTATTTGCATTGGCCAAGTACCAATCACAGCCTTGAGCACTACTGAAAACAGAAAACCACTTTACAAATAAAACTGAACCTCTTAACCTTCCAAGGGTGGAGGTTCCCCCAAAATTGTGAAATTTATGGGATATATTCCATGTCCCAAGACACTTAGTAAAATTAAATTACATTCAAGACAATGCAAGCTTTTTTCTTAGTACAGGGAATAATTTACTTTGTGGTATGAAAGCAAGTATGCTCTCAAAATGAAAAACATGTTTTTAAGTAATTTTAAGATCTGTCTTTCAGTTTGAAATTCTATTTTACTTTTTGATGCAGTGCTTAAGTACACAGAATATGGAAGTAGAAGTGATAAAAGACAATCACAAAAATCAGTGTTATTGGTCTTCACATACATTCGTAGTACAACATACATAAACTTGAAAAGATATCAAATTTTATTCTCTACATCTCCGCTGCAACATGAAAACCAGTTATCATTCCAAAGCAGGCTCCATACAAAATATTTAACATATTCTAATCTCTCCCTTATGGAATACTTTGGAGCTTTTTACAATTATTCTCACTAGTGAAGTTCACAGATGTGTTTTTCTTGGAAGTCCACAAACTTGTTTATTCCAAGATGAGTAACACAGGACCAAAGAAACTGAATGTACTTATCTAATGAAGGAACCAAAGGCTCAAAGTTTTGCCTTCAATTTTTAAGTCATGTTTGCTCTAGGCAATCTTCACCTTCTGGAGACAGGAGGAGTGTGTGTGCATACAGAGGCATAATAAAAGCTCACTGGTTCCATGTCATAATTATATTGTGCTATGCGGGTACTCTACAAAGTATTCAACGTCATGACAAGCTTAAAACCAAAATGCATTGAGTGCCTCCTCATGGTATTGCAAATATAAACGCACAAGCATCCTAGCAGAAAAAAAACAGAAGATGGTTCATTAACAAAGGTCCAGCCATGTTAGCCAAAACATCCACAGTTAAAGTCAGATTCTGTAGCTAGCAACAGCTGCTCTGGAATACACCAGTAACTACCAATCTGCAATCTTCTGCAGAAAGAAAAGCTGTTGAAATTTAAAATACTGAACAGTCATGACAAAATAATTATCCTTCATTATTTGCACTCTAAGGATGAAGAAATAGGCTATGACAAATGTAGTCCAAAGACTGCCCTTTATTCTCACTTTCCCGTCAAGTTCAAATTGTTTTTTAAATGTTTTTGCAAGTTGGCTTGAAAGAGAAAGAAAACACATTTTATTTTCAGATCCTGCAAACAATACAGTGTATACATTGTATTCAGAATTTATGATGACACTGGAGCAGCTTCTGACCAAAGTTTTACTGGCTGAAATGCAGATGTTAGCTGCTTAATTAAAGTTTTAAATATAGGAACAATTCACTGGACAGCGGGGTACATGGTATGAATTCATAGTGTGACACTTCTTCCTTGCTAGTAAGTCCTGTATACACGCTTCCACTGCAGCAAATCTCAAGTAGCCTACTTTGTGTAAACTGCCTTGTGTTCTCTGCATGTGCCACACAGTTGGAGTTATTATGAAAAGTTAACACATACAAAGCTGACACAGACTACCCTGCCATAAGTTGCTTGCATGTCCAGAACTTCACTATATTACTAAGTTTGTTTCAATTCTTATCATTGAAAGGCTGAACTGACAAGCAACTGACAGTTTTAACTTAACCTTTATTACATAAATGCTGAACTGAAAAAGCTGCAATTCCATGCCAGCCAAAGCCAGTCTCACTGCTGTCAGGATCCCAATCTCCTTGCCCTGCCCCAGCCACAGAGTCCTAACTACTCCCTTTGCCTTGGCTGCAGGACTTCTGTGTCTGTGCAGCTGAGCTGATTCAGTGTGTTCCACAAGTGGAAGACTAATTTTTGCACTCTTCTCCACTCCCACAAACTGAACGGTTGCCATAACTTAACACACAGGAATCTAGCCAAGACAAAGGGAGTGGGGCTGTGCAGTTAGGGATTGGAAAGAAGGGAAGAAAATGGTAGAATCAGGACATAGAATTATAGCCAGAATTTAATGCTTGGGGTTGGAAGAGATGTATTTAACTAGATATGTTGCTCTGAGACACATCCAATCCAGTCTTAAATTTCCAGAAATCTGGCTTCTACCATCTCCCTGGGCAAGACTGTCCCCATCTTTGGACAAGCCACCTTTTCAGTATTGAAAGGCAGCAATAAAGTCTCCATTTATGCTTATACTGCTATAAGAACACAGAGTAATGACACCAAATTCACCTAAGCCTCACAGGACTTCTATTTAGCCAGAGCTGTAATAATAGTAAGAAATATGAATATAAGAAATATAAGAAATAGTAAGAAATATGAATATAAAAATAATTATTCATATATAGTTTAAATTTACCAACTACAGATTAAAGCTACATACTTTTCCATCAGTTTCAGAGTTTTTATTTTTATTCTTTTTTCCCCCTTGCCTCAAATGTTTTTTTTTCAAATGCATCACAATCCAATGATCAAATCTTTATCCTGTCACCTTGTGATATACTAATGCAGTCTTTCTTCTAAATCTGCCTTAGATTACTGACCCCAAATGTGACTTAATACCTTGAAAAAAAAAAAAAAAAAAGAATTACTATGGAAATAACTTTACAAATAACTCTTTCTTCTTTTTTTTGACTGCCACAGCACTGCCCCTCCAAAAGTAGAATGGATAAGAAGAGTAAGACATAATGCTTTTCTTGGTTTTGCAATGAACCCGAATCAAGGAAAAAGCCCACAAAACACAGGAATTCAAGGACCTTAATCTACTCTTCCCCCAAAGTCTGTTAATTCAGTCCTCTTCCAAAATGTTTTTTCAAGTAATTTTGTGAATTGCACTAAAGATAACAGTAGGGTTTTTTGTTTGGTTGGTTTGTTTTGGTTTTAAACTAAATCAAAGGTTTCAATTTGCCTCAACTGCGCAAGGAATGACTCAGGACTTCCCGATTCACTGTCATGATATCAAAGTTTCAGGGTTTGTTTTTTTTTTTACTGCCACCCTATAAAGGACTTCATGATGTGCTACAGGCTGCCCAAACAACATAAAAACCAAAAATTAATTCTCCTTGTCAGGTATTAAGGTCAATACCCAGTAATATCAAATGGACCAACTGAAAATGGTCACTTTGTAGGCTACTTAAGCCAGGTAAATTAAGCTCAAGGCATGACAAAGAAAAACTTCAAAACATTTCCACTGTGTGCAGGTAACAAAACAATTCAGACATCAGGAACTGAAGTCATGGATAATTTTGTTCTTAGTTCTATCACTGACACCAACCTCCTCCAAGCAGGTAACCAGGCAGCATTTTGGAACAATCCACTTGTAATAATCCTGCAAACAAGATTCTGGAGTGTCAGTCTACCCTAAAGTAAGAAGCTGACTCTTGCTATTTGCAGTTTCGGCAATGAAACACCTGAACATGTTTAACTTTCACAGAAGTTGCCAATAACACTCTGCTGTAGAAAACACAATCAGACCATAAATATGGAAATAAGCAAGTGTTTGTTTAAGGGGAGCTATGCATGCATTAAGCAAGACAATTACATGTGATTTAGAAGTCACAAATACTAAAATAAGACATTTGTTCTAGGAAAAAAGACACTGCTAGATAATGCCATTCAATAAAGCTAGTATCATAGAATGGTAAGGTTGGAAGTGACCTCAAGGATCACCTAGTTCCAACCCCCTACCATAAGCAGGGGCACCTCCCACTAGTACAGCTCACTCAAGGCCTCATCCAACCTGGCCTTGAACACCTCCAGGGAGGGAGCAGCCACAATCTCCCTGGGCAACCTGTTCCAGTGCCTCACCACCCTCACTGGAAAGAACTTCTTCCTAACATCCAGTCTACATCTCTCCTCTGCCAGTTTAAACCCATTGCCCCTAGTCCTGTCATTGCAAGACCTTGTAAACAGTCCCTCCCCAGCCTTCCTGTAGGCCCCCTTTAGCTACTGGAAGGCTACTATCACGTCCCCTCGAAGCCTTCTCTTCTCCAGGCTGAAGAGCCCCAACTCTCTCAGCCTGTCCTCGTAAGTTCCTACAGCAAGGTAAAAAATATAATGGAATAACATTAGACTGGGCCTTGTACTGTTGTGTAAAAACACATCCTGCCATAGTCAAAGATACACTGACTTTAAAACCTGAGGGCAGACAGAAAAATTACCCATGCTCAAGGAAATTTAAAAAAATATCTGGAGAGCCAACAAGGGGAAATTACATTTAATGGAAGGAACAGTACATTTTATGCAAAAACTGCCTTATCACCAAATTTTAAATGTATCTTCCATTGTTCATTCTTGGTCTGTTGTTTTGTTAATTTTGTTTGGGTTTTTTTGTTCAATATTTATGTGTTTGCAATATACTTACTGACTATATCTAGCTACCCGTTTTACTAATTTCAGTTCTGTGCCAGTAATGTTATCTTTCTTACTCTTGTCCATTTAGGAAGAAAACTGAAGAGAATAGAGCCATGCATCACCATCCAGAGAAGACGGGGGGAAAAAAATTACAAAAAATTTAACATATTAACCAGAAGCCTCTTGGCAGCTCCCCATAGAAGTGGACAGTTTTCTAAATTAGAAATCTCTTTTCAACAGATGAAGATTAGTCATATTCTTCTGTTCTTCAACTGGTACTTCAGACCTTTATGAATTTGTGTCTCTTTTTGATACACTATATATTTGTAGGACTTACATTGGGCACCCAATTTTACCTCTCAAAAGAGCACTGAGCAAGAAAAAAAATACATACAGGATTTCTTGCATTATATTAGGAGTCCAACTAATCTAGAAACACAAGGTGTGTTTAAAAGGTGATGCTACACTGTGATCCAAATGGTAGTAGTTAAAACTAAAAACATTCATTTTAAAAAACAGGCATGTATGACGACAGAATTAGAACTAGTTAATTTCATTAAATTCGCTAATGACTCAAGTTAGTGTAGACTTTGTCAAAATAAGAGCACTACCCAATTATCTCCAATGTGGCCCAATAACATGGTGTGATATTTAACGAACTGTCAGCTTGATGACTGAAAAGCATTTAGAAAACAAAATGGTTTTTGAACAAGACTTTTTTAATGCCTATCTGGAAATACTGTAATAGTAAAACAAAACCACCACAGAGAACAGTATTATCTGTAGCACAAATATACTGCAGTGCTTCCATAATTCTTATATCAACCACTCATGAATACTCCTCAAAACTCTGTTTATCCAAAACCTATACAGAAAAAGTTCTGGATTTTCAGTGGTTTCTCTGTGGACTCCTGAATAATTTTTGCCTACAATTCACAATTAATTTAAAGCTAAATTTTGAGACATGTTTTTGACTTGAGAATCACCTCAAGAATCAGTTCTTACAGGAAGGGTTTTACTCTCCTATTGCATCACTATGTGTTTTGGAGACTAAGTACAATAAAAAGAAAACACAATCATTTAAATAAAAGGGGAAATGGATGAGCAGAAGTGTTATCTTCATTCAATACACAAAAGTGGAGTGTTGGGGTTTTTTTGTAGTAACAAAACTATAAGGGAAATAAAGATTTTAATTATTAAGATAACATACAGCTGAACATGTATAAGAAATAAAGGTCAGAAAAGGCAATTTTTATTGAATTGCCTTTTAAATAAAGTTTATAAAATGCAGACCAAGTGGAAGGAATAATCCCTAACAGAAACTGCACTTGACTCAAAAGTTCCAAGTAGAAAATAAATGGAGACTATAGATGCATAAGCGAAAAATATCCTATATGCTTGAAGCTTTCTTGTATCTCCCTAGGCACCAGGCTATAGGTGTTATTGGAAAAAAGATACTGGGTTTGAATCAGACCAAAGGTCCACCTGCATGGCCATCCTCACATTATCAGTGAGATTCCAAACAGGAGCAAAAAAAAAAAAGGTAGAACTACAGTGTTACCCATTAAGTAGTGCCTCCTATTTAGCAAACTAAATTATAAAACTAAACAAAACAACTGACATCAAGATTCCTGTAATATGGGACCACGAGACTAAAGAATTCATTAAGTCAGAGAAACCATAGGGAAGAAGGTAAGAGGAATGAAAGCAAGGGAAATGCACATTCATGAGAAAACAGAAAACAGCACAGTATTCCAACTTCCTGAATTTTTCTTCCTCAGCTTGAAATGTAATTGACAATGAGACAATAAATAAGAGATAAATGAAAAGGCTTTGGCTTTGAACACAGAATAGAACGCATGTTTGCAATTCAACAGAAGGATCACCAACAAAATTGAATATTCAAGCATGTAATTTTGAAGAAAAAGTTATAAATGGATCTGATTTAATGCATTCAGGGTATTGCTACATTCAGCCCCTAATGGTTAGCTAATGGATTGATTACAAGTTCTTCATCCAATACCACAGCTGAAGACTAACAAAATACCCTGTGCACAAAGAAAACATCCTGGAAATGCCAGGGAGTGGCAGCACTTCTGTTGTTATTGCTCTGAAAAGCTCAGTAATTGCATTTCTTTTTGTAAAAACCCGAAACGACCAGAAGCTCTTTTGAAGTGAGATTTGGAAAGCCCATCATACAGACTGTAAAAGATTTGAGTATTTGTCAAGGAATACAGCCCATTTGTTTCATGGAAAAGATGACCCTATAAAACATTTTACATCACAAAATTGGAAACAAGGTAACAGAGGACCCTCTTGTGAAACTGCCAATCGTTGCAACAAACACAGAGTAAACGGAAGAAGCTTGACTATAGGACAGCTGCAGTTGTTGAACCTCGATCAGCTCACTAGGCTCACACCACCAGCTGGATCTCTAAAAATCACCTGGGATAAGGAAGTTTGGTTTTCAACATCAATTTGTAAGAGTAGAAAACAAAAAGCAGCAAGAGAGTTGGCAAATACATAGGGAAAAAATATCATGTTTTATTATCTATTCAAGAGATGTAAAGAGAAAAGATGCTTCATATCTCTGTTTTGAATGAATAAAACCAATTTCTCTGAACGTATATCAAATAAGACTTCTCTACAATTCGTAAAACACACACTTCAAAACTAGTAAGTAGGTAACAAAAATGTTTAAAAAGTCTTAATTACTGTGAAAGATCACAGTATTAGCCAATGACACACAGAAACCCTCATACAAAACCACACCACTTACCAGAGTAATTTTTACTCCCTTCCTTTTGACTTTGCAGAGAAACATTTTTCATTCAGCAGTATGTTCTGAATATTTAGTCTGTGGGCATTTTACATATCAAGGACAGTAAATAAAATCTAACAATAAGCAGAAACCTAGTATTTTAATTAATTTGTTTCCTTTGGATTTATACAGAGCTTACCTCCTTTGTGACCAAACTAGTCCACTGTGGCAAAATGGACAAATTGGACAGCTAAGCAGATCAAACGTATCTTTGCTAATGGGAAAGGGAATATACCCTTCTTTCACACTTGACACTGCAGTTCCCATTCTATGTACTTTCTCTGGCCCTTCAAGAAAAAAAATAAGATAATCTAATTTGTTAACCCACAGGAGGAGGGGAAAGAAATACTTTAAAAAAAAATCAAGCTAAACAAAATGAAAAGAAAGTTTTCACCAGGTTAGTAGTGTGAATCCACTTCTCATATACTTCAAAAGCTCTTTTACCAGAGCTAAGGGGACAGAGCAGTACAGCAATGTACCAAAATCAGATAACAGTAACTAGGATTACTCCATGCAAAGCATTAAGTATAAGATAAAACAATCCCTAGTCAGTCTTTTTAAGATCCACTTACTCCCAAACTTACTTCTTCCAAGAGCCTGCATGGTACATTTCAACTTCAGTGATGAAACACTGAGTACCTTCCTGAACTCCCTGTCTGAAATCAAATTATTTAAGTATGTTTATTATATCAGCAATCTACTGAAATATGCTTGTAGGTTTTCTAGGTCAACCTGTTTTTTACACAATACATGATTAAAAAAATTCTAAATATGAAGTTTTATTAAGGTCAAATAAAATTTTAATTAAAAATAAGAAACAGTCTCATAACCTTTTGAGGGTAGAGCCAGAGAAACTAAACTACAAGTGTGAACCAAGTATTTGGAATTGTATTTCAACATTTTAATAGATGTATAATTGTACATTAGATAGATACACAATGTTGTTTTAAAAAGTAGTTTGTATTCTCTTCTAATTTGTATGTATTATATTGAAGTTTAAGTCACATGATCACATGCTATTTGTCCCTCAGGACATTTGCCTTATTCCATACACTGGGTGGAGGCTTGATCCAGCGAAACGCTCGCATTGTACATGGAAGAAAGCTGTTGTCTGTAGATCAGTCCATTGAAAAATGCGCAAATCGGCGATGGTCAACACCATAAATGAAGGCATTCCATAGGAGTGTGATCAATGACAATAGAGAACTGAAGACCCTAGAAGCTCACTCAGCACTGTGAGGAATGGTACCTTAGAAAAGATACACATATCTAATGCTAGCTCCCAATTCACAAATTCAAAGCTCCATTCCCCAGTAACAAATTTCAAAGTTTTCTGGTGACAACCATACTGATTTTTACTACATTTTGTAGCATGCTCAAAGAGGGGGAGGTGCATATCACTGTGTCCTTTCACAACCTCACGAGTGCTAGAAGCAGATAAGAGAATTTCTGCAATGAAATTATATCCTCACAGATTAACCACAAGACTCCTCTGTCCAAAACGCTAATGAAATCCAGAATTTCACAGATTTTCCTGGCTTTCTAGCTAAAGTATAAACTTCACCTCAGCTCCTTTCTGCCTGCAAAGCTAATAAACACAGCACTAACATATAAACTCATCTGTTCAAAGACTCAACAATATACTATGCTATCACTATATATAAAATACCCTTTTCCTGCATTTGCAAGAACTGAAAACACGATTTCAAAATCAATTTCTACTCGTGTCTCAGACCTTATTCCCAGTCATTGAAGGGAGCATTTTCCCAGCCTCCTCCTCCAAGTGAAAATAAGTTTTTCCAGTTCACTTTCATAACTCTTTTCTAGTTTGCATGTTATCAACAGAATTATTTTAAAATTATGCCTGCCAAGTCTGTTACAGCTAATGAAGCACAATATAACATGAACACATTCCTTGCAAAAGTCAGGACAATACGGTAAACATTCACCTGTCGGGGGGTGAGGGTGGGGGTAGTGGTGAGAAAAGAAAGGCAGTACCACGACAAAGTTAAGTTTTGCAACAACTTTTATCCAGAATGTTTCTGTTCAAAAGAACTGCCTGACCACTATAAAAACGTTATATTCTTGAGACTAACAAAATTCTGTGTCCTCAGCTACACTATTTTCTCTATTCATCCATTCTTCCTTATCTCCTTCAGATGGGAAAAAAACCCACAACAAATAAACAACAAAACACTTGAAATTGGAAAAGTGTATATAAAAAAAACCAGCAAAGAGTAAGAAGAGATTCTTTGTGGCATTTTTATCTAACATTTTCTTCCCTAAAATAAAATCTGAATTTGAGGAGCTTCCTTACTAAGAGTTCAGTTTCAACAAGACAAACTCCTCAGCATCTGCATATGAAGTAATTCCCAAAGGAAATTAATCATAGGAAATCGCCATATATTTAATCATGTCTTGGTTCAGTTTGCAAAACTGTCCTGTCCCACGGATTTTGCACAGAAAATCCAGAGCCGAGTACACTGTCACAATGTCTTGAATGGCATTACAAAGGAGAAAAGATGATCATCACAGTGCTATAACTGGTTTTATTCTTTCAAAGCAGTTAAATATTTTATGAGTACCTCTCCTTTCAAAACAAAGGCAATCGTTTCTTGGAAGATCAGCGAATGCTCTCTGCGATCTCTCGTCATAAGAACGCAATTATTACGTATCTTCAAATCACCAGCGAAGCATCTACATCTTTTACATAAAGCCGTAAAAATCGACGGTCTACTTGTTAGCTCATCTTAAAAACAAAAAAACGCCCTAAAGACTGGCCACTAGCGCACACCTTCCCCGATCCGGCCACCAGCGGGTTCCCCGCGGACGGAACCCACACTGATGACAGCCAACGGCCATCGTGTGCGCCTCGCCCCAACCACTGCCGCTCAAGCCTAAGGACTGGGGGCGGAGGAAGGCTCCGGCGCCCGCCACGCCGCCAGCTTCCTCTGCTGCAACGCGCTTTCAGCTCGAAAATCGCCATCGGGATTTTGTTAGCTCAGTAACCCGTTCGTTTCCACGCCAGGAAGACAAAGTGGGCCTGGGCCTGCTTCTTGCCGCCAGAACAAAAAACGTTATCTTGTTTATCCCGTGAAACGCCTTAAAACAGAAAAGATGACACCTTCAGCAGAGGATTTTTGAATGCTTAATACCGACGTCGTTGGGTGACAATAGTCAGTAACAGAAAAGGCAAAACAACTGATTTTCTCCATCATCCTTATCAGAAGGCATTTTAAATGGACGAAGGCAATTACCGCGTTAAGTGAATGGTATCACTAGTTTTAAATTTGGAGAAACATGCCATCTCCAGCAGCAGAGCAGCTTGTGAAACAGCAACAACAACAAAACATATTTTTAAAAAAATCTCTGGAAACGCCCGTTCGAATCACGGAAATCCGCCAGCGGGAAGAGAAGGCAGGCTGCGAAGCTCCCGACCCCGCGCCACAGGAGGCCGAGTGGGTGTGCCGGCGGTGGCGCCCCCGGCCGGGCGGCCACAGAGCGGCGGCGCGCCGAGGGGCAAGGAATCGCAGGCAGCGGGACCAGCAGCGCTGTCCGCATCCCGTCTGTGCCTACGACTCTGGGGAAGCCGCAGACCCCGCCGCTGGCCCCGCCACGCTTACGAGAAGAAAGGAAGGCGGGGGAGAGAAACAGCATCCAGAGCCAGCGGGAACGGGGGAGGGGAACGGGCTGTGTCCAAACCTTGTGCACTATCGCCTCCTCCGTCGGTCTGTCCCCGCCGGACGACGCCAGTTCCCGGCGGGCGAGAGCTACCTGACACAATAGGCAGCGGGGGAATGGAGAGGCGGACAAACGGCGCGACCCCGACCCATCACCCCGTCGCGGTTCCCGCCCGACCCACGGCCAGGGCAACAACATCCTCACTCACCCCCTTTCGAGGAGGTTCGCCGCGCCGGCCAGGGGCCGTCCCTAGTGGTGGTTCCGCCGCCGGTGCTCACTGAGCCGGCATCCCCGCAGGACGGGGGCGGGGCGCTCCGATCGGTGTCCCTGTGGCAACGGCTCCAACGTTATTCCCTGCACATAGCGGCTCACGGGCAGAGCAAGGTACAGAGCTGCGCAAGCGCCGCCCGAGCTCACACAATGCAGGGCAGAGCGGTGCGCAGGCGTCAAGTACTAAGCGGCTGAGAAACTGAACCGCGCCTGCGCCAGCCACAGACAATAGCTGTCTCCACTCCGACCACTGGGCGCTCACTGCGCACGCGCTGAAATATGGAGTAGTGGTGGGGTGAGACGAGCATTTCCCGATCCTGTCCCCTTTAGCCATGACTGGGCTTGCGCTGCACTCAGCCGCTGCGGGCTCCAGGACGGGGGCGGAGGAACAGTGCTGCGCGCAGGCGCCAATGCAGCCGTAACCCACAGTAAAGGGGAGAGGAAAGGCTACCATCGTTCTTCGTCCGCGGCCAGATGCGGGGAAGCAGAGATGGGCGGCCATCAGGGACTCCACCTCCCAAGGCGCCCAGCGCGGCGCGCTGCGCTGCATGGTGGGACATGTAGTTTTCACTCGCGAAACTTAGCCGGGAGGCGTGGCGGGCCCTGAGCGTCGCCACGCTCAGCTGGGCCGGAGTTGGCTGTTGGCGGGTAGCAACGGCCCGCACTAAGACGCCAGTGAAGGTCTCTACGCGCTCGGTGGGAGTTGTGGTTCTTCCGGGAGCCTCCGGTGTTTGTGAAGCGCAGGAAGGAAGAGTCAGTGGAACTACTGTTACCCAGCAGGCTGCGAGCCCCTGCCGTATAGTGCAGCGCTGGTTGCTGCTCTGGGAGTCGGCGGCGTCCTCATGCGAGCGCCCCGCGGGGAACCCGCCCCGAGAGGTCCCGTGGAACGGTACCAGAGGCGCTTCCAAGGTGAGCGCATAGAGCCGAGGCAGCGCAGCGCAGGACGAAGGCGGGCCGATTCTCCCGCTGGCCACTCACTTTAACCGCTGCTGGGTTCTGCTAGAGGGATTTACGTAGCCGGCCGCCCCCTACCCCGCAGAGAGCCTGCAGGCAGCGTGGAGCCGCTTTCTGGGGCGGCAGGGCAGCACGGCCCGCACTCTATCGGGGCGGCTGGCGGCGCGAGTGAAGTTCTTTCTGCTCCTTGCTTATCTCAGTCGCTGATGCAGTTAGTTCAGTCGCACGTAGTTACCTGATCGTAACCTGCTGCGTCTTTTGGTGGATTTTCCGTTGGGTCGTGTAAGGGTTTTAAACTGTCATTGAAACATCAAATTCTAGACCAAGTAAGGATGAGGGCACAACTTGATTCTAACAGCAATGATTATTTCATAAGCTGTTTTCGTACCTGCTGCCTTACCCATGAACCGTTTCGTATACTTTACTTAAGAGCTTCTTAGTTTCGGCTCTGATACCTGATACCAGTCTTCAGACTGTCTCTGACTAGTCATTGTTGAAATTCTAAATGTTAGTAGATGACTTGTAGGTACATCACTCTGCCTGGCATATAAATTTGTGTTCTGGACACAGCGCCCACATAACACATGTCATTACATCAGCGAATTAAATTGTACAGTTGCGGTATAGGAAATGTCATTGCAAAAAGGTAAAACAATAGAAATATTTTCAATTAGGTATTTCATACCTGATTCTTGCTAAGTATTATATGTTTCTTTCTCCAAATAACATCAGTTCTTTGCACTGAGTATGTTTTTTATGTGGTCCAGAAAATAAAACTTTGAAAAGTCGTCTCTGTTCACTTTAGATTAACTGGACATGCGGATGCTGCTTGGCAGTTGCAGGTGGAGAGTTAAAATGGCAAATAGTAGAACATCTCCTGATATGTGTACAGTTCCTTTTACAGTATGTAAGAACAATTAATAAAATGCATTAGCATACATAGGCATGAGTAGTCTCAGTACTGTATCATACTTGCCTTTTCTGTGGATGAGTATGGAAACCTACCATATAATTTTCCCGTACTGGACTTTAGTGGAGGCAAAGGGTTTCTGTGACTTTTGGTGACAAATGAGCAATGACAGGATTTTAAAACAATAGTTCAACACGTGATTTTGTTGCCTAATAAATCTGATGGCGTTATGGCTTTGCTTTAATACAGTATTGTCCCTTGCAGAGACATAGTTTAATTTAGAAAGGCCACACTTTAAGGGTTTTGTTAATTTCTGCTGCATTACTACAGGCATCAGCCAACAGGTTGAAAATTTGCTGTATTTCACAAGACAGTAGAGCGCTTATAATTATCTTAAACCTTTTATGTAGATCTAGGAAGGGGCTATGCTGTTAATGAAATTTATAAATTCATGTTCTCCTCCTGTTGTACCTAAGTGATTGACCTGCCTTTTCATTTTGGGCAATGAATGTCAGTGTTGGCATTTTGAGTTATAAGTAATGTCAAAAAGTGGTATGCAGACAGTGGAGAAGGCACATTTTTTCTGTTCATCTAAGGAGGTGTGTAGATGTGTTGATATCTTCACATTCTGAAGTGTGCAGGCAGCTGGTCTGCTTAATGTCCATTCCACTGGGGTATCCAACCACAATTGACACAGTGGTTATGTTGAGCTACCTGTGTGCCCTACAGAATGTGATGTTCTTGGCTTCCTTGGGTCGTCCAAAGCTACCGTGTGTTCCCATCATTTCAAGATGCTTAACAATTCTGATTTTAAACTTTGTGTGTGGTGTTTGTTAAGCTTGGTAAGGACTTTATAATTTGTTCCTTATTTCAGACTAGGCTTGTCCTTAAAATACGGTTTTGTAGCATTTTGAAACAGAGCTCCAGTCTTTCTGATTATCTGAGAGGAATGGATTAAAATATAAGACTTGTACAAATAAAGTTTCCTTCTGTGGCTGTTTTTTGTGACTCCAAAATTAAAGTAGGTGAGATGTGAAGTCAAAGCCATCCTAGGAAAAATGAGTATGTGGCACAATTTACTAGCTTATGAAGTTAGCTGTTACACTGAAGTAGCTAAAAATTAAACTGTAAATGGTAACCTCTAATTATAAATTTTTTGCTTAAGCTTTTTGTTTTTATTTTGCAGTTGATTTTAATTATTCTCTGAAACAGCGTGCATAAGATTTGCTTAAGGATGTAGAGTTTGTCAAAGGGAACTGGGAAATATTTTGGTGGTTTCTAGACCTTAGATACGTACTTTATGCTCTGCAGAAAGGGCTTGTTTTGGGACTCATGACAATGAACACTGCAGCTCCAGAGAACAGCTTATTCTTAAAAATTATTTGGTAAAAGCTGTCTTGAACACCTGCGTCTTGTATAATGCAAAACTACTGTGAAAACCAAGAAATTAAATCAAACAGAACCATGATACATTACTTAGAAATACCTGAGTGCTGAGTACATCTTAGGACTTTTTGGGGCCTGGCTGATGAACAACCTGGTATCACTCATTGTTATTGTTGAATGCTTACATGTAAAATCCCTGCAACATACAAGTTAATTAATAGGGAAATACTTTCAGTCTCAGAGCTACCACGTGTTATGTTAGTAGCGTGATAGGGTATCTGCACTTGGCAGCCAATAAAAAAGAATAGCAGCATATCAGAAGAGTAAGTAAAGTAAATTTCATGACTACAAAATGCAATGAAAACTTCTCAGATTCAGGATTATTTTTTAAAGCAATTATTTAGCTGAAATGCTACCCCAGAAGAGCTATGTGATGTACTATTAAACATTTTTAAGGGTGAATAGAAACAAAGTCAATGTTGATGCACTTTTGGACAATAAAGTTTACATAGATACAATATTTGTGTTTTCAATAATAACTGATCTGATTGCTTTGTCAAATACTTTTTTACATAAAATGTCCAGTAGTTTGGGGTTTTTTTAAGACCTAAAGAATCAGTGTAATTTCTCTTCCTCTGCTGACTTTCTAGGGCTGTTTTCTGGTTGGGAAACATGGGTTATCAGAAAGTGAACTTGTTACATTTATAACTGGTAAAATGTGGTCATCTACCTATAAGCACTGGACTAGCTTTAGAAGACAGGTTTATGTCAAATCTTTGATGCACTTGTAGGTTTTTTCAATTTGTGTTGCTTAACACTTCTGCCTGCTGGAGTTGCTTTCCATGTCTTTTGGGCAATTCTGTTATTTGGGATGGTTAATTATTTTGCTAAGCTATTCATTAGCTCCCAGAGTAATTTCTAAGCTCATAACTGAGGTAGTTTAGGTGCTTTCATTTGAAGAAGTGCTCTTAATAGACAGTCTTGGGCAGTGTCTGAAAAAAGTATTTTCTTTAGATGATGCAAACATGGTACAAGGACTTCTCTGGGTTTTTTCTGTTTTCACTTTGGTAGCAAATTGTTGTTGCAATTTTTTTTTATTTTTTGTTTTTAATTTGGACTGGTCGAATGGATCTGAAAGATCTAAAATGACTCCAACAAATTACATTTGTATAAAGACAATTCTCTGGAAGAGGAATAGTAGCACTCGCTGAAAATAAGAGTGTAACTTAGATTTTGTAGTTACAGTGAGTACAGAAAATGACCAGAATTTTCAGTGCTCTTTCAGGACAGAAAACTGTCTTTATTCAGCATATAGAATATGTAGCATGTGGGGTTTTATAACATTAATGTTTCCAGCAAGGCTCTATTTGTTTTGTGTAGAGCATTATGCTTTATCTAGTCCAAAGCTGCATTCATGTTTAAATAAATTGAGAGATGGAAGTATCTTTTTACCTAGGATGGTATGGTCTCCATCTCAGGTTAAGATCTCTATTTGCTTTTGACTCTAAAATAACAAACAGTAATGGTCTTTTTTTCTTTTTTTTTTTTTTTTTTCTAGGTTTTTGGTCAGCCATATCATTGCTAAGGCACTAGCTAAGTTGTCTACCTGTCCCTTGTTGCAAATACTACCTGTGAATTATACGTGATAGTTGACAACTTGACAGCATTTTGTGAAGTAGTTGCATCTTTTTTTTGATGTATTTGGTTTGATATGTTAGGTTTATTGCTTTCTTGTCTTTTTTTGTAATCATCTCAGATCATTTAAACACTGGAAACCAAAGAGCTTTATAGTAAATAAAATTCAAGTTTTTAATCCAGATAAGATCAATGTAATTCTCAGCTCTTCCTAGAGGAAATAACACACCAATGAAGCTTTATCATACAGTGGAAATATATGTTCCTAGAGTCACATTAAGATGCAAAAAAAGAAAAAAGTTGATTTAATTTTAGATTCGCAAATCATAGTACTTCATTGGAGCAATTTTCTGCTGGATGTTTTGACTGAACCCCCGTTTCTATAAAAAGTACTGGTACAGGAACAGGCCTGAGTGAAAAAGTTGGGTTGAGTGTGTGAACACTTCAGTGACTTCAAAATCCATTACAAAATTATGGTGTCTTTAAGCAAAGGCTCTTTGATGTCCAGTAGTTTACATCCACAGAAGTTCTTTCTACCTCTTTCATATTTTAAGAGAATATTTTTACATTGACAGAAATAACATATATTATTTCCACTCAGTAATACCCCAAATTATGTCCATTATTAAAAAAAAAAAAAAAAAAAAAGTTAGTTATTTTTACACATCCAGTTCAACTTCTGTGGAAGTGAATGTTAGCTTTTCAGTGTCTAGTGAATACAGACCATCAGAAACTCCTAACTCTGTTTCCCAGTGGTGAGTGTTTTGCTTACAGCAGTAGCTTTCATGATTTGGAAATCAGCAAGTTTTTGAGAAACTTTGGCAAATGTATGATGACGCTTTCAAAAATGTGGTGACATTATTTCAGAGGCAGGAAAGCACAATAAAAATGGTAGACATTGGTGTGCCATTGAGGATTATTTTAGTGTTTTTCATTACTATTGCTCAGTATATCACAGAATCACAGAATGTCAGGGCTGGAAGGGACCTCAACTCCCCTGCCCAGAGCAGGATCACCTATACCAGATCACACAGGAATGCATCCAGGCAGATTTTGAAGAGAGACTCCGCAACTCCCCTGGGCAACCTGTTGTCACAGTGAAAAAAAATCCTCCTCATGTTTACATGGAACTTCCTATAGCTCAACTTCCACCCATTGTCCCTTGTCCTGTCATTGGGCATCACCGAGAAGAGCCTGGCTCCATCCTCCTGGCACTCATCCTTTACATATTTATAAACATGAATAAAGTCACTCCTCAGTGACCAAATCCCTCTGTCTCTCCTCATAAGAGAGACGTTCCATTCCCTTAATCACCTTTGTGGCTCTGCACTGGAGTCTGTCAAGCAGTTCTATGTGTTTCTTGGATCACTAGAATTCAAAAATACTGTTTTTGGGGTCCAGTCCTGCACATCATATAAAATGAGCTTTAGTTTCATTAAGAAGTATCAAAGTTACACATACAAATGTTTTAGGCTCAAGTGTATCATTACTTGTGTTGCTGCAGAGGCTTAGTGTGTTGGCAGGCTAAGATACTATATGCGCCTTTATCTTTCAAAATGTTGTGAATCTATCTTCTGCAAATTGTGCCATGTAATAGTTGTTTCAGCTGTTTGCATTAAGTAATGGCATTCAGTGGCTGAGTTTAGATCAAGTAGTCAAATAGACAGATGGTGAACAGTTTCAGATTCCCTGTTTTTTTTCAAGTTTAAAATATCAGTCAGTAACTACTCTTGGTATTGTTTATTGTGGCTAATGATGTGTTATTTTTCTTTTCAGAGCATGCTAGTGAAAACATCCATCGACTGAAATGTGCCTTAGAGGAAAGACAATTTGCAGAGGGTGAGGGTGAAGTTGCATTTGACCAGTCCTCTATGGACAATAACAGTGATGATGTGGACAGTGGGAATGCAGCCTGGCAGGAACTGCAGCACAGTCATACAGGTAAAATTACTCTGAAAGCAAAGAGTTAAACAATATTTAGAAAGTATAGTAAAAAGTAAATTTTTAAAAATTTTTTTTAAATCCCTTTGTAGTTAATCAACTTAAGATTCTCTTGCAAGATCAAGGAGGAGTGGAGAATGAAGTTCCTCTGTCAAGAAGGAAGCTGTCATTCTGTGTATGTTTCTTCTTTCTTCGGTGTTGTTGAAATTAATGGTATGCAAGATGAGATCAGTTTCTAGTGTTCAAGGAAAAGAAACACTGAATAATTTTTATATTCAGAAATATAGGAGAATCCTGATGCTATGCCCGTGGCCAGAACTTGGTATGCTTATGACCGTAGCAGAAGAAGAGACACTGTAACAGAAGATCTAGACTTTTTTTCCTCTTTTGTTAACCATGCAATGTGGGTTACAGTCCATATTACTTTCATCCACATCCACCTCTTTTTAAATTTTTTTATTTCAATTTTTGCTTTTCATCTGACCAAAAGTTTACTCTCTTTGTTTTGGAAAGAGCTGGAATGACTACATGGACAAATCTTTGTAAAAGAAGCCTGTTTACCTTTGACTGTACTTTAAGGATTCTCAAAGGCATTGTTACGCTTTTTCTTTAAAAGATTAGAGATGTTTATGTAACAGTATGCTTTGTAGCTCTCTGTCAGATTTTGTTTACACTCTTGCATGGACATCTCCGATTTAGCTCTTGCAGCAAAGCTACACCAAAATACATGCAATGGACGGTTCAGTTACAAAGCAACTGCTAGATGCTAATATCCCTATAGGTGAATAATTCAAAGGCATTTTCCAGTTCTGTCTTTTAATGGCCTCTGCTGACTACTTCTGGCATATACTAAGCAAGACAAGTAGTTCTATTGTCCTGTTTCTTTCTCTTTAAGTTTCCAATGAGAAGAATTCTGTGAAGTGGCACCTTTGTTTTCTGCTGCTTGCTAACCAGGATATGAAAGTTTTGTAGACGTATGAAGTATAAAGCTCCAAAAATGTGAAAGTACAAAAGCGCACAAATACTACAAAAGCTCAAACCCTTATGAAATAAGAGCTTGCCTGAGGGTTTGCTAGAGACTGCAGAAATGCTTCTTGCACAAGAAGAATCAGATTTCCTAAAGGCCAAAGGAAAGCAAACTAAGTTATGAGTAATCTTACGTTTTTTGTTTGAGTTGTACTGAAATACCTTATGAGTACTGAATAGTAGGTGGCTGTGTGCGTATTTCGCAGAGTATGCTGTTTAGTAAACTTTACAACACTATTCTAACAAAGTTCCCCTCTTGATGAAAGTTGCAAAAGGCATCAGATAAGTACACACATAGAATGTTCACAGAATAACAGAATGTTAGGGGCTGGAAGGGACCTCAAAAGATCTCGTCCAGCATCCCTGCTGGAGCAGGACCACCTAGAGCAGTTCACACAAAAATGCATCCAGACAGGTTTTGAATGTATCCAGTGAAGGAGACTACAGCCTGTCTAGGCAGACCGTTCCTGTGATCTGTCACCCTCACAGTGAAGCAGGTTTTCCTTAAACTACAATTGTATCTCCATGTTCCTCCCTTTAATATAGTCAATACTGAAATTGAGTATAATTTGACAGGAAGGCTTTCATTGCTCAAAACCAACCCCTCACCCTAGTTAGTGGATTTGACCTTTACCTTTAAAGGTTGGACAAGAAAAAAGCCCACATCAATTATTGGAAGAGCATGTAAATAAAATGACTAATAGACATAGTAGCAGCATGGTTTGGGGATTTGTTTTGGGTTTGGTTTTTTTTTTGTTTCATTTTTTTGTTTTGGGTTTGTTTCTGTGTGTGGTTTTTTGGTTTTTTTTTTACTATTGAATGCTTAAAAAAAAAAAAGTTGAAAATGAAGATGTAGGTTTCTGAACCTTTCAGGAGATTTAGGAGTCCATCTAAAAATAAGTTCTGTAATTTTTAAGACTCGAAGTATATTTGAGAAGCACATCATGGAATATATTCACACAAAAAGGTGTTTTTCTGACCCGAGATCACAGATGTTAGAATTGTATCAGTTTCAAAACTAGCTAAGGATCAGCATGAAGATGTTTGTTTTCATCTGGAAGAGTGAACTAATGCTAGAAATTAATCTCTTGTTCATCTGAGAGGACCCAGTTAACAACTCTGTAAATTTTTTGTCCTTGCCAGAAGTAAGTACCAAAAAAGGGAGATTTACCCTTTTACAGATAGTGAGTAAAACTGTGCAGTGAATTGGAAAAAAATGCAGACATCTTTTACATGAGAGGATAGATGTTATGCATACAAACATGTGCCAGTTTGGGATGTTTCCAATATTAAAATTAAGAAAGTAAAAAACCTAAACCAAAACATTGTGGCTTGCATTGATATGTTTTCTTTTAAGTTCCAGAATTAAAATAGCTTCTGTATTTTAACTGGCATTAGACCGTGCTTAATTCTTTGAAGGATGAAAATTGCAATAATAGAACCAATACTAAAATAAAGATGATGTTTGAGGTTCTGATAGTAGCTTACTTATTTAAATTTGAAAGTAGACACTCCCTTAAATACTTTTGTGATTCCTCAAAAGCAGTCTCATTGCAGACTAATATATCTATGTTTAACTTATTACTGTTACCCATTAAAAATATTTTAATATATACTTCATTAGAACTAAATAAATAATTATGTTCTAAGGAAAATTTCTTAGATCTACTCTAGGTCTTTTTTATTAGACTGACAAGGACTGGTAATAAGATCAAAGAGAAGCTGTATTTTTTAAGGACATTTTAGTAATACTTACATTCTTTATCTGTACTATACTCCTAGGAGTAAATGCCATGAAGTTACAGTGATTTTGTTTTTCACATTTTGTAGAAAGTTTACTCTGTTTACGTCTGCCTTACTCAGCAAGATTTGATTTTTATCTTGAATGGGTAAGGATTCCCCTCATTATTGTGATTTGTGAGGCTATCAAAACTTTTACCTATTTATAGATTCTTCAGAAATGTTTTTTAATGTTATCTTTTAAAAGACCAGTAATCAAGTTCATTGATAAACATAGTATATATTAACATATTTTCTGGTTATATGAAGGTACTAAAATTGCAGACATAGTTATGTTTCTGTAGAAATTGTTAATGAACATTTAGAGTAGTTGCCTTTGCATATCTACAACTCATTTAAAATTGGAGGGAATTTTATGTTCATTCCAGAGAGAAAAAAACCCAGCCCTTTATATTTGTCTGAAATAGATTATACACTTAAATAGTGGCATGAATTTCTTGGTTTGTGGATATGATCCTGTTTGTAGATGTTCTTAAGCAGCCGTACACATCGACAGAAACGACATACTTACATTTCGTATTGAAGAATCTAAGTTCTTCCTCTTTATCCTTTCCTCCTGATCTAGTGCATCAGGAATAGTGTGGCCAGCAGGAGCAGGGAGGTCGTTCTCCCCCTGTACTCTGCACTGGTTAGGCCACACCTTGAGTCCTGTGTCCAGTTCTGGGCCCCTTAATTGAAGAAGGACATTGAGGTGCTTAAGTGTGTCCAGAGAAGGGCAACGAGGCTGGTGAGAGGCCTCAAGCACAAGCCCTACAAGCAGAGGCTGAGGGAGCTGGGATTGTTTAGCCTGGAGAAGAGGAGGTTCAGGGGGGACCTTATTGCTGTCTACAACTACCTGAAGGGTGGTTGTAGCCAGGGGGAGGTTACCTTCTTCTCTCAGGCAACCAGTGACAGAACAAGACACAGGCTCAAGCTATGTCAGGGGAAGTTTAGGCTCGAGGTGAGGAGAAAGTTCTTGACTGAGAGAGTCATTGGCTACTGGAATGGGCTGCCCAGGGAGGTGGTGGAGTCACTGTCCCTGGAGGTGTTCAAGGCAGGTTTGGACGTAGCACTTGGTGCCATGGTCTAGTCTTGAGGTCTGTGGTAATGGGTTGGACTTGATGATCTTTGAGGTCTCTTCCAACCTTGGTGATATTGTGGTACTATGATAGTGCATGGTGATTTTTTTGATAAGTATACATAATACTCTGTGTGCAAGCAACATCTTATTGCAATAAATGGAAAACTAGAAAATAACACATCCTTTTCTTTCTTCAGAAATTCCCAAAAGCTGCAACTGGAGGCTTAGCAGCCCTTTCTGACCTTGTTCTTATAATCAATGAACAGTCACAGTACACTGACCATTTAGAAGCAGAAATGAGTCAAACAGTTCAGTGATACTGTCTTACCTTGTGTCTTGCTATCTGTATAGTGTTTCAGAGTCTTCACAGACATGTTTGCATCCTATCACAAATATGAATATGCCCTTTAAAAAAAGAAAGCAATATGGAAATTCAAACTGCAAAAATGAAAAAAAAAATCTGTCTTTTGAATATTCTTATTCCTTCTAAAAGGATTGAAATGTAAATCTGTAATTTTGGTCTCAAGAGGTATTTAAGTGTTAATAGCTGTCTCAAGAAGTGTTTTACATGTAGTTCCTGTGTCCTTCAGGAAGAACTGTCTGGGATGAAGGATGGAGTAGAAGTAGAAGATGGAGTTGAAAATGAGGAACTCCTTCAGAAGTTGAAACTATTAACTGCAGAACATATAATGAGGGAACAAACTCGTCCAGATACCTCAGTAAGTTTTTCTTTTCTGTTGTTCTTTTAATCAGTGTTCAGGGACCTTATACTTTTTAAAGAAAGATATCTAAATTATTGTCTGCAAACTGAATTTTAGTCAAAATTAAGTGAGAGTTGTAAACATGGATTTGTCTGGGTTTCATAGTGTCATAGGTTGCTGCCCTAATTAAACTCTCTTATTGATTCTTATATTCTAATAAAAAATTCAATACTTATTTAGACTGTTTTAAAACTGATGCTAATTATATAACTGAAGCATTATTTTTTTTTTGTTGTTGTTGTTTTAGGCAAATACTCAGAACTCCTTGACTGCAGGTGATGACTGTAGTCTCATTCCTCAGCCTATCACCTCATCACCAGCAGATAACAAAGGTCAGGGTTTTTTTAGAGCAGCTGTTGGAGAGACAGAAAAACGACTTGTCGAACAGGTTGGTATAAACTCTCTTTGCAGTGTTACACTTTGCAAAACTTTTTGATGCTTTGTTGCAGTTTGATTAATTTTGTAACAGACAAACAGGAATTGGTTCTCTGAACCTTAATCTAAGGTCAAATGTTATTCTCTTAAAATTCATCTTCTCATTATACCCAAATCCGTTATAGAATTGTATAATGTCAAGGATTGGAAGGGACCTATGGAGATTGAATCCAACCTCCCTGCAAAGCAGGACCACTTAGGGCAGGTCACACAGGAATGCATCCAGGTGGGTTTTGAAGATCTCTAATGAAAGGAAACTTCACAACCTCTCTAGCAGCCTGTTCTTGTGCCCTGTCACCCTCACAGTGAAAAAGTTCTTTCTTGTATTGAGATGGAATTTTCCTGTGATTGAGTTTACATCCATTGCCGCTCATCTTGTCGCTGAGCGCCACTGAAAAGAGACTGGCTCCATCCTCCTGTCAGCCACCCTTCAGATATTTGTAGACATTGATAAGGTCCCCTCTCAGCCTTTTCTTTTCCTGACTAAACAATCCCAGATCTCTTCAGTCTTCCCTTGTAAGAGAGAAGCTCCAGTCCATTAATCATCCTCATAGCTTTCCGTTGAACTCACTTCAGTAGCTTCCTGTCTCTCTTGAACTGGGAAGTCCAGCACTGTATGCAGTATCCCAGATGTGATGTAATTAGGGACGTGGGCAGGAGAACCTTTCTCGACTTGCTGGCCACACTCTTATTAATGCACCCACATACACTTTGCCTTCTGGGCCACCAGAGCACATTGCTGTCCCCATCAGTGAGGACTCCAACATCCTTCTCTGTGGAGCTGCTTTCCAGATGGTCAACTCCTAGCCTGTACTGGTGCATAAGGTTATTCCTTCCCAGGTACAGGACTCTACATTTATCCTTGTTGAACTTCATTAGGTTTGTCTTTGCCCAGCTGTCCAGTCTGTCCAGGTGTTGCTGAATGTCAGCAAAGCCTTCCGGGATGTCAGTCACTCCTTCCAGTTTGTATTATTCAGTTATAGAATCATAGAATGGTAAGGTTGGAAGGACCCTCAAGGATCATCTAGTTCCAACCCCCTGCCATAGGCAGGGACACCTCCCACTAGTACAG
>VWZE01020020.1:65364-92841 GCA_013396675.1 Eubucco bourcierii
CTGCAAACTTGCTGAGGGTGCACTCCATTCCTCTGTCCATGTCACTGACAAAGATGTTAAACAGCACTAGTCCCAGCCCTGACCCCTGAGGGACACCACTTGTCACTGGTCTCCAGGTGGACATTGTGCCATTGATCACCACTCTCTGTGTGCGACCATCCAGCCAATTCCTTATCCAGCAGTGCTCCACCCATCCAGTCCATGTTTGTCCAGTTTGGTGACCAGGATGTCATGTGGGACAGAGTCAAATGCCTTACTCAAGTCCAGGTAGATGACATCAGCTGCCCTGCCCTTGTCCTCTGTCGCTGTGACTTCATCATAAAAAAACCCCACATTATACATGGGTGGCAGATTGTATCTGCAGATGCTGATGTTTCAAAGATAAGTCTTAAGAATGTCTCCTCAGTAATGACTCCCCTGTGCTTTGGAGATTTTTAGCAGTAACACAGTGCACAAGCAGGCAGGAACTAGCTGGTGTGATTTCATTAGACTTACAGTCAAACTCTGCTCCTGGAGCAGCATAGGCTCCATAAGGTACAAAAACAGCTTTGCACAATCTCTTTTCCTTCAGCCGAATTACACATTTTATGCTTTTAGAGATAACAAAGGGGTGGTAGTGATTCAGATACGATGTTGTCTCTAGCCTGTGTCTATAATTTGGGAAGATACTCTTTATTTTCAAAGTAATTTTTAAAATTTTTTTTTGGTGTCTCAATTATTTGAGTGACATGTCAGTCTTTTGGGAAAAAACATGGTTAAACAAAAGTTTTGGTGTTCTTTATTCATGTTGTATATATGTACTGTGGAATCTAAAGGATACTTTAATTCGAGATAATTATATGTACTTACTTTTTTCTCAGTAAAATATATTATTACTGGCTTTGTGCATCATTTAGGTATCACTGAAGAGGCATTCAACTCTAGCACCTTCAGTTGTCTGAAAGCTTGTTTTTATATTAATTTCACTTCTATGTAATCTGCCATATTTAAAGCAAGAGAAACATTGATTGTGACTTATTTCTCAGCTAAATTTCTGTTTCTGTTTTCCAGTTTATCACCATTGTATTTAACTTTGGTGTGGTTGAGTTTTATATACCTAGTTCAACAGGTAGTAAAAATAAATAACCTGTCCACTTGAAATTCTGCAGAATTCCTCAGTTACTTCTGCTGACCTGTGGGAGAGTAAGAGCAACCTAGAGACAAGATTATCAGTGGTTCTGTGTAAATCATTGTAGGGGGTTGCAGTTGGAGCTGAAACAATTTACCATAAGAGGATCTGGAAAGATGTATAGAAATAAGAAATTGGGAGAATTGCTTGTTTTGTAGACTTTAACCAGTGTGAAGCATACAGATTTCTGTGACACTAGTATATCAACAAGTTTACATCTTCAGGGGAAGAGAATGAATGTGGCTAATGTATAGATATATTTGTAAAGACAATATTACAAAGAAATCAAGGCAATTTTTTTCTGCCATCTTTTCTAAAGGAGAAACTTTTTTATCAAGAAAAAGTCAATATCCGTGATGCTGAAATACAGTCTTTAAGGTAAAACTATTATTAATTTTCACTTCATAACAATATGAATGACTTTTTAATTTCAATATTAAAATGTCTGAATATTGTCTTTTCTGAGAGTGTGCTTGAAAACTGGTTTTATATAACATCAAATAGAAATGTAGCAAAATTGAATGTAGTATAGTTGAATGCTAATATATAGCAACGTAAGTAATATGTAAGTTTTATATATATTATTGAATTTATGGAAATTACAACTTGATATGAAAATGTCTTTATCCATTTAACCCCTTTTTTTTCCATAGAAACATCATCTCTGTTAAGGTAGACCAAGCAAAGAAAATTTAAAAAATAGAACTCATAAGAGCTCTTCCATGATTAGCTTTCTTCTACTAATAGTTTATATCACATCAAACTGTTTTAGGCCCCATGACCATTTTGGAGCAGGACAACATAGTCATGAAGCATGCTGACAGTGTTTCCAACCATGTATTACCTGTGTATCTTTAAACAAAAATATTGGAAATAGGTCTTCCTGTACTCCTCAAAATATTTAAAGGTTTAAATTTACTCTCCGCAGTGGTGAAAAGCTGATTGTGATAGTGAAAATAAGGGAAGATTTTAAATTTCTGCTCTTTAACCATCTTTGTTGTTGTTGTGTATTGGCTTGGAGTGTTATACTCAGAAATATATATCATAGTCTGAAAAATACTCTGAAAATTGCTAAAAGTACAGTATTTGGCCTCTTGATTTCCCCAGAGGGACAGGATTTTTCAGACTATGAGTTCTGCAAGGCATTTGAACATTCACTGGATTTTAATTAGGGTGAGAACCAATAGCACTTTCAGTGGGACTATCCTTGTTTTTAACTTGAAGCATGAATTTAGGTAGGATTTGCTGATTTCTGCCAAAGATTCCCTAACAACCTACCATGGCTGTCTAAGGATGTATGCAAACCAAATTCCATTCAGGTTATAGTGGATTATATTTGATAGGCCAGCTACTAAAACTGGAAAAGTGTGCGCAGAAGATTTCCCAGATGGAAATAAGCATGCATGCAGTGTGCATATCATGAGCATAGTAAATCCAATGCAACCAGAATGTGTCAGACTTACTATGTGTGTGCTGCCCAGATGGCCTGCATAGCAAACCAAAAGCTTTGGATTCATTGCACAATTTGTCAAATTGATCAGTGTGCGTTAGTCTGAAACTTCCTGATGTCAGCATTCCTGCTGCTTCCGCTCTCCCTGGCCTGACAGATGCTTGGAAATCCTGGAGTAAATTCTTCACATTACCTGGTAAAAATTTCAGAGACAAGTAAAAAGCTTATGTTGTTTTTTCTGGAGAGATGGTTGAGCTCAAGGTTGTCTGGATCGGAGTGGATCAGAGTGAATGTGCTGAATAAGTCTGGATTTTGTCTAGGGAGCATAAGAGATTTAATACTGTAACTTTATAATTAATTTAAGAGTGGAGAAGAAATGCCAACTAAGAAAGAACAATAGGAAAAAGATAAGATATTGAAATTTTTTTGAGTTAATAGTGTTCAGTGCTAGTGAGTCTCTTACTCTGTTCAGACAATACATAAGCCTACAATTTGTACCTAATTTTTTTTTGTGTAACTTCACTATTTTATTACAGAAAGGAGGAAAAAAACAACACAATTTTAGCTGGGCAGTTCAACTACCATTTCTGTGTTAAAGTCTTGCTTAACCTAATTACAGGAATTGTCACAGTTCGTTTTAGTTTATACCTGAAATTATGTAGTGCCTGTAAATACAAAGATCATTTGTAGAAACGTATGATTGCACAAGTATTTTTTCTTCTTTCTAGAAAAGACCTCTCAGAATCTCAGAAGACATGGAAAGATTTGGAAGGAAAACTAAACCAACAGAAGTCATTTGCTTCAGCCACAAATTCTAGAGGGGTTGGTGGTCTGTGTCTGAAATGTGCACAACATGAGGCAGTTCTTTCACAGACTCATTGCAATGTTCACATTCAGACCATCGAGAGGGTAACAAAGTAGGTTTGTACTTTCTTATTGAAAGTATAGTTTCTCACATTAAGCCATTTAAGTTTCTCTGTTGGGTTGCATTCATAGATAGATAGTGCACTTATGAAGCCTTAGACTCTCAAATTGAAGTTGTTATAATGCAAAATTCAATAGCAAAGTGCAAGTGTAGATCCCAACCACTTTGATATCCATGGCAAGTTTTCTACTTAGTTCAACTGTGAAAAGATGTTAGTTGTCATCTTGTAATTATGGTATCTTTGGCTGTCCAAACAATCAGGCTGTTGATAGTCCATTTCCTGCACTTTTTGTACAAGTGGAACCTTTACTGTCTCAGAACAAACATTATGGAAGTCCATGTATTTTGATTATTTCCTGCAGAAGTTCCTTATCTTCCTGTAGTTGAAAATTTTTCTGACTCCATTTGATTCTCCCTGAATTTGGGGAACCTTCTTTCCCCCACCTTGAATTTGCTAATAGGTCAGATGTTTGGGATGGCATGCGTCGCTTCTCTTCCTAGCTACCATAAATAAGGGGAAAAAAAGTTATCGAGGCTGAATATATGTAATTCAGAAATGCCAATGGCATTAAAATATTTCTTCTTCAGAAATTCTGCTCATCAATCATCTTCAAAAATCCCTTCCTTTTTATTTGCTAGTAACAATAAGGTAGTGCAGCTTTCTCAGAGTTTGTTAAATATTCATATATCTGAAGTTTCAGAATGAGCTTGCTGGGGATGAGTTTGTGGGTGAAATGGAAGTAAGAAGACTGAAGGCATATAATGCATAGTCTACCAAATGGACATTATGTCTGTGTATCAGATGGCTGTTGCCAGTTGTATATTTTCCTATTGTCAAGTCTAGGAAAGTTCTCTGTGGTTGAAAAGTTGTTTCAAAATTACATGTCACAGAGGCTGGAAAAATATGAACAAGCTACAAATCAGTACATTCGTATCTCGTATTATAGTGCAATTTGAGATAAAAGATGTCAGCTGACCTATTTGTTTTTTAAGTCATTATTTCAGTTTGCAATTTAGTGAATTCTGAATGTTTCATCTTTGTGTTATGCACTCTATAAAACCCAAGTATTTCCAAAAGGACTTTGTGCAAATCTTGTTGAAAGGAGATTTCAAAGTAGGATTTAGTTCTCTGGCAAATAAAATTGTGTTACCGTTCCACACAATGTGAAGGGGAAAAAAACCCCATAAAACAAAAAACACAAACAACAGTTTTCATCCAGAATCTCTATTTGGACCTAAACTACAGATAATGATACTCTTTATTTGAAAGCTTTCAGTGTATCAAAATAATGAAAAACTGAAGTATTAACAGTTCTTAACGTGCTTTACTAATTGGTATAGATTTCAGTTTCGTAATTAAAAAAGATTCAGAGAGGATTTAGAATCCAGAAGTGCTTGTGTAGTTTAGTTCCAGTTTGCAGCAAAAGACCATTGATTTTTTCATTTAATATACTTTGATCTGAATTTCTTACTGAATTTAACGCCTCCTTTCAAATTTTCCCCCTTCCTTTTAATGACAGTATAATCTCATATTGCTTCTATTTGTTTTGTTTGTGTTGCTGCTTTTTTTCTTCAGAAATAGGCCTATTTTTTGTTGCAGATTTTTTGTTTGTTTTGTGGGGTTTTTTTGTCTGTATATTATTGTTAGTTTTGTTTGAGGAGGGGGTTGTTTGTTTGGTTTGTTTGTTTGTTTGTGTTGCTTTTAGCGTGGATCCCCATTTTGTAATCCCAACAGAATGTTACTCTGCTTCAGTGTATTTATGACCTGGCTCTACTCTAATTGCTGACAGTCTCACTAATGGTCCTTCTTCTGAACTGAAGGACTGGTCATCAAGCACATGATATTTTTATTGTCTGCTAAGGCAGCAGACGATGCTGTCTTTCATGTCTGCTGCCTTTCATTCCTACACCATGCTGGTTTTAGTTTTGCTTCGCTTAGCACCCTTAAGTCTTTTGTTTTTTAACACTTTTTATGTGCTATAGCTGTTGGGATTTTTCTGGTAAGAAAAGATAGAGAATAAATATCTGACTTTTCTTCATACACAGAGAAAGAGATGAGTTGATGGATGCACTTGTTTCATTGAGGCAAATCATGAAAGTGATGCAGCAAAGAGAATCTAGTGCTTGTGAGCAAGTTAAACATGCTGTGCAAATGGCAGAAGAGGCCAATTTAGAAAAAACAAAGGTAAATTCATGAAAAAAACAGATCTTTTAAGTATTCAGATTTAGTGCAAATGTTAAATATTTTTCATGGTCATGAGAGAATACAGACATAAGACTTCTATCACGTGCTGATATGATGTTGATTCAACAAGATTGCACTGTATGACTGTTTCTGAGCAATAACATGGACTCAACACATTTTTAATCTGAAGGCTGTAGGGTATATTGCATTCTTAAATCATATAAATTCTGATGTAGTTTTGTGGCTAGGTGATAGAAATTGGTGGCATTTTCAGAGGCATTCATAACATGTAGGAAAATAATTCTCATGTCACATTTCTGTGGTGAGACACTGAAACAGGTTGCCGTGGGAGGTTGTGGCTGCTCCCTCCCTGGAGGTGTTCAAGGCCAGGTTGGTCGAGGGTTTGAGTGAGCTGTACTAGTGGGAGGTGTCCCTGCCTATGGCAGGGGGTTGGAACTAGATGATCTTTGAGGTCCCTTCCAGCCTTACCATTCTATGGTTCTATGGTTTGCAAACAACTCTTAACTTGGATGGTGGTAGTGCAAGAACTGATTAGGTAATGGAACTCTCTGAGGGTGAGAAGTCATGTCTGATGCTACCTACAGGAAAGTTTTGGGTTTAATTAAATGACAATAAACCCAGTTTTGATCTAATGCTTGTGTTAGTCCTAGTTAGTATATACACTAATCTGATATTGACCTAAATTATTTCCTTGATATTTAGTGACATCTACTGTATTATTAGTGAATTACAATGGGATTTAGATACTTTTTTTTTTAATTAAATGCTGTTGTTTTTAATGGTGGACAAGATTGATGTTCTGTCAAGCAAATAGAACAATTAATCATCCAATACTGTAAAAAGAATGTGTGTATATGTAGGGTCTTTAACTATAAACAAAGGGGAGGGGGAGTAATGAAAGTTGGAAATCCTGTATACTTGTTAGATTTATCTTCAGAATATTAGAGCTCCTTGGGCTTGGAATCCAAAAGAACAGTCCACATAAGGAAAGTGAGAAATTAGCACATTATACTTGCAAATGCTATAATTATAGTTTTGGCACCTTATTGACAGAAAGCCTAACCTTGGGTGTTAATCATTTTTTCATGTTTAGTTCATGGCCTCTTGCCTATTGCATAGAGAAAGGAGGAGATCTGGTAGTTAAACATCCATAATTGAAACAAATTTAGGAATGCATTTTCAACATACATGTCATGGAAGAATAATTGTTTGAACTGCTCATTATGTGGTTAAACACAGGACCTTTTCAAAATACATGTTTCTTCTTGCAACTTAATTCTTGCTAGAGTTGCAGTGCTGTATAGGTCTACCAAACTGTAGCAGTATTATCTAGACAATTGTTTGCTGATGATACATTCCTATAGAAAGATATTCAAGACAACAACAAAGGAATTCCATCACCAAGGTAGCCTCGTGGCAGGAAAGATACCCTGAGGAAGATTCTGCAAAATTGACATAAACCTAGTGGAAATTCATAAAGGATTCTCTAAAAGTTATGGTTTAATTTACTTCCCTCAACTCAACTCCATGGAAATTCCATATAGTGATTGGCTTTGAGCAAAAGAAAAATAAGTACTTAAAAAAAACCCTATTGAATGGTAAAGTAGGATTCCTGTAAGATCATTACTTGAGCTTCCTTGAAGTAGGATATGTTGAATATGAGTGAAATGATGCAATGAATTTAGTTTACTCATAGACTAGCAAGCTGCTTTTAGAGTGCTGTGAGTACTTCAATTTACTTGTAAGAGAGTTGTGTATTTGTGGTTTAAACTGATGTAACACTGAATTCCTATCCCTTTGACAAGACTACATCATCATAAATTAGTAGATTTAGTTTTTTTCCCATCTTTTTTTTTACAAGATTTTCTAGTGTGCTTCTTGAATATGAACTTACTTTTTTTTTTCTCTTTTGATAGAAATCACAGCTGTGTTGTAGCACTTGAAATTATGCAGGATATTTATGAGTTTTGAGTAGAATTCCTAAACCTGAAACTAAAACCAAAAAATTGTTTCTTTGTATCTTTACTCACTTCTGCTAAGTTTCTTAGACTTCTGCACTCAGTGATTCACTTTAGGGGGAGAAAAAGTGGAAGTACATATGTTACTGGTTTGCATAGCTGAAGGAAAAATAAACAGCCAGTAACCACAGTGACTGCAAGGAGTCAGATATTGAGGGCTATACCTATGAAATTTTAAATACAAGGCAAATACTTATCTTGGGTTTTGAACAGCTACTTATTTGGAAAATAAAGTACTTTCATCTTTGCAATGACTCCTTTGCCATGACTCCTAAAAGCAATTGGATTTCTAGGTTATAGCAGAGGATGTATATACATAACAAACATACACATCTGCTTTCAATTTGAAGGTCCTGTTCTAGATATTAACACAGTAGAATATGTATGACTATCATAATGATATGAAAAAACTAAAAGACATGCTTTCTAATAGCAAATCATTTTTTTCTGAAGGCATTACATAAATGCCATGTTTGCTTAAAATTTCAGGCTTCTTCCACTTCATAAAACCCTTTTTTTTCTAGGCTCTAGTCCAGTGTGAGCAGCTGAAAAGCGAGCTGGAACGGCAGAAGTATCGTCTTGGAAAGGAGTTAACTGCCCAGCTAAATAAGAGGACTGATGAAAAAGAAGCACTGCGAGAAGAAATGAAGAAGGAAAGGGACAACTTGGCAGCAATGGTATGAGTTGAGTTGTGGTAGTTTGGGTTAGTTGCACTTTTAAGAAGATCACTGAGATGAAGTCCTCCAAAAAAGACACAGGGTCCCAAAAGGTAGGCCTGGTCAATACTGTAACATTGTTACCCTAATCTGTTTTCCAGTGTCACAGTTTGTAAAAGTAGTGCCTAGCTGATGTCTCTCTGTTCTCCTTCCTCCTTCTCCTCTCTTCACTCCTGTCTTCAGAAGAGTGCACATCCCTACTTATCTCATGGTTTGTGTAGGGGGAAGACGACTTCTAGCTGGCAGGGAATTCTGATGCATTATGCGGCCTACCTGGGCCTTATAGGCTTGAGGTGGGGAGGGCAGTTATGGCCTACTCTCAGGCCTAGTGAGGTTGGATGAGTGAAGGATTCTGGAAGGTGTTGGTCTGGTAAGCTTGGCCTAGTTTCTACCTGAATGCCTTCTGTACATATGTATTTGTAAATGGGATCTCCTTTTAAACTTCCAATGCAAAGTCTCATTGAACAAGGAGGTAAAATTCCTTTCCTCCAAGGGACTCCCAAAACGCTTATACAAGCACCCTGGCAAAACCTTAACCCAGTCTGCTGCTGCACTGCACACAATCCACCACATGAGTTTTTTCGGGTTTTGGGTTACACCAAATGTGTCATCCTCTTTAAACTCTTTGGCTGCTTGTCTTTCATTTTTGATTTGAGAGCTCAGTAGATTTTTATTTTTTTTTTTTTCCATTACTTTAATGCAGTGGTAGGTGAGTGGCCCTTTGAGCCTAAATAACAGGTGTTTATGCTGTGTCACTATATACATACTAAGTTGTTGATACTACACACTTGTTTTAGTTTGCAATATTGTCTAATGCATTTTGTCAAAGTAGGGAAGGGTTAAACTTGTACCTGGTTTCTTGTAAACATCTTTATTTAGGTTGCCAAGTCAAACATTCAAAAGGTAAAACACTTTAAATGTAGGAATCTTTACTGTTTTGAACCTATATATTTATATATATATTAATATGAGGTTATTGTAATGGCATTCTAATATGGTGTTTTTCAGAGTGCTTATCATAGGCTTATTTTCCCTATCTGAAAAAATATGGTGGAATTTCTTCACACTTACTGAGAAATTGTCTCAGAGATGTTAGAAATATCTCATCATTGCAACAGAGCCTTGGTAACCTTGTTTTAGACTTCTGGATGCTAGTGTAATTTGAGTAAAAAAATCAGAATAGTTTTCTGACAAGTGCAATTTACAGAGGAAAACTTCATGCTAACAGCAGTAAGCTTGTGAGACATGACAAAGGAGGCACTTCTGAGGTGATTGGAGAAAGCAATGTGAGGAAGAGTAGAGAGAAAAATGCTCCAAGAATTAGTGTTTTTCATGCTTTGATGTGGAGCCTCTTCAACCATTTTCAAGTGGAGGTTTGGAAACAATATAGTGAATCTCTCCTATGGTTATAGGATTTTTTTTTTTGGTAGGATCATGGAATTGTTTTGATTGGAAGAGATCTTTCAGATCAAGCCCAACTGTTAATCTAACACTGCCAAGTCAACACCTGTCAAAAAATGTCCGCGTTTTGCAGCTCTCTTTAGAAATAAGCCATACAGTTTGTAAAATCTGGAGAGCACAGGCTGAACTGTGTAACTGTTTAAAAAGAGGAGGTTCTTTAGTAGTGTTGCTTGTGAAATGACTGGAAAGGTAGTAACAGGAAACCAAATTGATGTGGTTGTGTTTCTGGTATTATGAGATGAGATGATAATAATGTTCTGAAGCTGCTACTGCAAGCCAAAGCCCTTCACTGTAGTTGCAGATATTAAAAGAGGAATTAAGCACACTGATAGAGGATAAATGATGCTTAAGTAAATGAGCTGTTGTAAGTGATCATCAGAAATCTGTTGCCAAGGAAACTGAAATTAAAAAAATTAACCTTACACTGGAGACAGTGAGACATTAGTAAGCAATTCTTTCTTTGAATCCTTGCTATCTATTGGGTGTTACCTTTGTATGCATCTAGTTGTTCAGTTATATATTTGCTTTAGAGCAGAGCATGCACTCAAATACAGCCTCTTAAGCAAGCATTTTATACTTTATTTTTTTTTTTTCAGTAGAATGATTCACTCCATGTCATCATGTTACTTAGTGTTTCATCACCCAAGGAGCTGTTTTTTACTGAAACTGATTTCCACTTTGAAATAGTTGTAATAGTTTTTAAAAATACTACATATCAATTAAACAAGATATAGTGAGACTGTCATGATTTTACACTTGGCTATGAAGGGTATGAGATGACTTTGTAGAAAATTATTTTCTATATGCATGAGTTTTTACTTATGTACGATTAACTACTTTTATGTTTCAGGATTGAGATAGTAGAAATGATATACTGTGCATCAAGTCAACCTTCTGGAGCAACCTTCTCCAAGCTAAAAAACTGAGGCTTTTTAGCTTGGAGAGGAGATGACTAAAGGATGATCTCATTCGTGTTTATAAATATGTAAGGGGTGAGTGCCAGGAGGATGGAGCCAGACTCTTGTTGGTGATGCCCAATGACAGGACAAGGAACAATGGGTGGAAGTTGAGGCATAGGAGGTTCCATGTGAAGCTGAGGAGGAGGTTTTTTTCGCTGTGAGGGTGATGAAGCACTGGAACAGGCTGCCCAGGGAGATTGTGGAGTCTCCCTCTCTGGAGATATTCAAGAACCGTCTGCATGCATTCCAGTGTGATCTGCTCTAGGTGATCTTGCTCTGGCAGGGGCATGGACCACATGATCTTTCGAGGTCCCTTCCAGCCCCTGACGTTCTATGATTCTATAACCTTCACATGAGTATTTTGTCACTTAGTTTATGAAGTGATTTCATGGGGGGAATTGTTTCATGGGGTGCATGATAGGTAAATCAGGCAGATGTATGACTAGTGAAAAATAGTTACGAGTATATAGTTCTCTAGGTTTGGCTTTGAATTTCTGTAAGTTAACCTAGAACTGCCCAAGACTGTTGTTTCCACTTACTAGTAAGCCTTAAGGGCTAAACAGCAGCAGGGTCAGTGTCTCTGTTTTGCTACGTTTTTTCACCTTTCTGCAAATTTTGGTCTGCTTTACATTAGAATCTCTTACATGCTGTTTCTGTATCGGTTTTGTGTAGCATCATACTTTGAGCTATAATGCTGAAATGCTTTCTGAACTTGAAAATTATTTTAAGATCCGGTGATTACAATGGCAGTTCTCCCTGTCTGAGGGAATAGAATTTGGTTTTAATCGGTCTAGATAATGATGGATAAGATGGCATTTAATAGTACTCTTACAGCTGCAAGACTAATGCAGCCAGCCCCTTCTGACTAGTTCTGGAGACTAGTGTGGTTGGTGAAAAGTTTCAAGTATGGTACTCTGTTGTAAATTAATTCAGAACAATGAAACTGTGGTTAAAATAATTATGCTGGATTCCATTATATTTTTAACTCTGTTTTTATTATATGTAATATTGTCCATATTTACATTTTTACTACATTTTTAGTGCTGTGTATTTTGGCTGCATACATTAGATTTCAAGGAGAAAGATCCACAAGATCTGTGGTTGCTCAACTTGTGTCATTGCAGTGCTCTTGGACTTTCTACAGGTGACAGCTATGTCTGAGAATGTGGCCATGCTAGAGGCACAGCTAGAGAGAATTACAAGGGAAAAGAACTCTCTGGTTAACCAGTTGCAAGAATCACAACATCAGCTTGCATCTCATGAAACGGAGATGAATAAGGTAGGCATATTTGTAAATGAGTATTGAATTTGTTATTCCTTAGCATTGTAACCTGAAAGATAAGGATTTTTTTTTTTTTTCTTCGTTTTCCTCTCTATTATTAAGGAATATTTAACACGTACTTAGTTTGGTTCATTATCATACTGAGCGGTGTTGACTTTAAAACTGCAAATAATTAGGCAAAGGTCTTCATTCAAGCACTATAATCTTCAAAATCTGCTTTGAAGTTGGCTGTTTGTTATTTTAGCTCTACTTCTACTTTAGCCAAAACAAGGGAATCTTGTCTTCACAAGGCGTCCTCCTTCAGCTGTTTGGCAGGCCAGCTTGGCAGATCATCACTTAACATAAGCATCTCTTGTTTGCAAATGGCCTTGATCTTAAAGTGCACTAAATGAACTTGCATTGCTGTCCCACAGTGAATAGTGTGGTGCATAGTCTATGTTGTTTTTATTGCACTGTCCTGAGAGATAGGAGAACTGCATTTGCATCCCTGTTCTGAATTGGCATGTCTCAAACATTCTAGAGGAACACCAAGCCACTGAGCTGTCACGACTGTGTGCCACTCTGACCTTTTTCATTGACCATATAAGTGATATTTATATTTGCTTGTGATTTTGACTCCTTGTTTCCAAACTTGGTTTGCCTTTACTAAAACCAGCAACATTTTTTCCTTCATCCGAAATTTTTCTGTGTGCATTTCAAGTTGGGGGGGGAGGGTGTATTATGGAAAGAGAATTCCTTTTCCTTTGTTCTGAACTATGAGGAGACTGAAAAATCCATTATTTAGGACTGCACCATCTGTTTGATTCTGCTGTGTTACTCACTTTGTGTGATGTGTGTGGGAGATGAAGGCAAAAATGTCTGTTTTTTTTCTTTTTTTAATTTAATTTGCTTGGAGGAAGTGACATTGCACTTCATTACATCCTTCACTTAAAGGAAGGAGGGGGTAAAATGACCAAGTTGGCAATTTATGCGGTTGCATATCAGGAGTGTTTAGTTGTATATGATATTTCAATATTAAAAAAGGAATGAATGCCTTAGAGCTTCACTATTCTTCAGAGCATTTCTTACCTTTCAATATTTCCAGCAGAGCTAGATTCACAAGCTGTCCTTTGAATTCATAAGTAATGCTGTGCCTTTAAGTTAGGACAGTTGATTTTTTTCTTCTGAGTTACTTTGTGGTATGCTTATTTACTTTTACCCTACTTTTATTTAAGAAAAAAAAAAAGAAAAGGTGAAAACTGAACGAGACTGAAAATCATAAAATAATTTGGATTGTGGAATATGTGTGAGGAGATTGAGACGCACACAGGATTGCAGCAGGAAATCAAAGAGTGTTGCATATTTAGAAAGGAACTTTGAATATCTAAGTGGGACAGGAAAGCAGAGTGAGGTAGAGAGAAAGTTCTTTAAGAGTAGCTGCAAGTAAACATATTTGTGTTCTTACTCGGGAATGTGCATGAAACCAACCAAGGTTAATTAAGGTGAAATGAAGAGGCATGATTGGAGGTGATTGCACAGGATAAGAACAAAAAGAGGACAGCTTGTCCACCATCCTCCATTCCCAAAACACATGATCAAATAAAATCTTTCAAATGTCTTAAGATTGGGGAAATGAAAGAAGAGTATCACTGCACAAAAATAGTGAAACTAACATGTTGAGGGGTTGGTGTGGTTCGTTGTCTTGTTGGTTGTTTGGTTTTGCTTTCCTTTCTCTTCTAAGGGTCTGAGGACTGCTTAGGGGATAAAAGTCAAGTTGTCTTCAGGTAAAAAGAGATGAACATCCCAACAGTAAACAATAATTTTTGCCTTTGTGGAAATGATACTAAATTTAAAAAAATTTTTTTTTTTAAACATTGCTGTGATCAATTTCTCCTGGACTGTTCATATAATTGAATTGGGATTTTTTTTTTTTCCTTAAACTTTTATCTTCAATTTGTAGTAAGTCTACAGCACTCTCATTTTAACTTTGAAATGAATTTTATTAATACCTAAACATTTTCTTTTCTTAGCAGTGGAAAATTGGCAGAATAAATTATGCCCTTATATAAAAGTGTTGTAGATCCTTTAGTTCTAGGTTTTGAAAATGTTGACATAGACTTCCTTGGGATTTTAGAGAGAAAGGGAGGAGAATATAAAACCAGCAACTGTAGTTTAACTGTATTTAGTAGCATGTATATTAACAACATAAATATTTATACTTAGCAAAGTCTTGATCCAAATATAATTAAATCTAGAAGGCACTGCATATTTCAAAGTTAATGACTGTACAGAGAATTCAGATCCACTTTTTATATAAAAACATTTGCCATATGTAGTCTTAAAATATCTGTAAATTAAAATATGTTGTATTTAAATCACCTCTAGAGGGCACCAAAAGATCTAATTGCAAACCCGAGGCTATGGATTCCTCAAGCTACAGATCATGTTGTCTGTATAATCTAACAGGTGTGTGGAGAAATGCGCTATCAGTTGAATCAAACCAAAATGAAGAAGGATGAGGCAGAAAAGGAGCTCAGAGAGTACAGAACAAAAACTATAAGGGAGCTTGAAATTAAGGACCAGGTAAGAGATAATACTGCTATAATTTTGCAGTTAATAGAATCCAAAGTAGAGTTATTTCAGAAGCTGGAATGATTCATTTTTCTAATACTGGTCATTTCTTACTGTTAAATAATTTCTAAATTAATGGCAACAAGCCAGCTGTTACTGTTAAATAAATGCCTAATGGTTTTCTTATTCTTGTTTTCAGCCCTATTATGTTCAGTTTTACATAATAGTCATCCCATGCTTTTATATAGAATTACTCTATCATATGTATTCATACAACGTTCTTAAATTGTATGTACTGTATACATGTGTTTTTACACCTTTTCTCACAAATAAATCCACATGTAATTGCATATACATGCAACCTGACCAAACATTAAAGACTCTGAAGTATAACCTAATGATACCAAAAATCCAAATCTTCCAGTTTGTTTAAAGATAGAAGGTTAAGAAATTCTGTGTTTCATACAGAAGTGGATTTACGGAAAAAAACAAAACAGCAACCACCCCTCCCCCCCCCAAAAAAAAAAACAAAAACAACAACCCCAAAACAAGAAACAAACAAAACCCACAAACAAATAAAAACCCCAGCCTTCTAGAAAAAATAGCTATATAAAATTTTTATTGAATTATCTAAAACCATGTTTTATAATTATACAAAACCCAATATATGTTTTCCAGGTGCTCTGTGAGAAAACATATCCCATGCAGTAAGAAAGATTTAGATTGTTTGAATAACCTATGACATACTTGGGAAAGAGCTTGAACAGGTGTAATCTGTATAATTTGAAGTATCTTTTTTGTTGAGTTTCTATCTGTTTTTCTCCAAGTATTCAAACTTTCATTTATTCCTTAATAAGCTGTGATTTGCATGAGTGGATAACTTTTGAATGCACAGATGTATAAGATGCATGAGGATATTATTTTTATATGCATTTTGTTATTAGACCAGCTTGTCCAACATTTTTCTAAGTCATTCCTGTAAATAAGCGAACAGTTTGTACCCCCCTATATGGGGGAAAATGCACTATTTCTAAAATTTATTTTTATTTATCAGTTCCCAAAAATCTTCATGTAAGACAGTAAGTTTATTACAAGCTTGGGCTGTGGAAGCAAGATTAATTGAAATTATAATTAGAAGATATGTCAAATCCAGAAGAGAAGGTTATTAGTTAAAGCAACTCTTCCATATGTGTAGAAAATCATACAGCACAGAAAACCAGAGGCCTTAAAGCACTTTGTTTCCAGGGTTGGCTTTTTTTTTTTTTTTTTGGCTTTTGCTTTTCTCTTTTTTTTTTTTTTTTGGCTTTTGCTTTTCTCTTTTTTTTTTTTTTTTGGCTTTTGCTTTTCTCTTTTTTTTTTTTTTTTGGCTTTTGCTTTTCTCTTTTTTTTTTTTTTTTTAATTCTTGTATGCTTTAGGCCTAAGGAAACTTTGAAAAACAAAAAACAAGCTTGTCGTCTGTGTCTTGACAGATATCACAGATAAAAGAGTTGGCATAATCTTGGCATACAAATAAAACAGGATGTGTTTAATAAGATATTTGAAGAAGTATCTTGGATTTTAAATCATGTTCTCCAACTTGCTTCAGGATTGCCTTTTCAACATTGTAAAATCTAACAAAATATTTTATCCTCATGTATCGAGATACTGGTATTTTATTCAGTGTAGGAATGAATATACTTAAATGTGATGTTTTACATAATTTGAGTGAAGTTATGGGACGGGACAGGGAATTCTTATCGGCAAAGATTATTAACGTAATTATGTGAAGTCATTATATTGTTTAAATATGATTGCTGGTTCCTCAAAAAAAGGAAAACAAACTATTTTGAAATACTCAGGCTCAGCATCTAGCAGCTGTTTTATAGATATGGCTTTAGTAATTGAAGAAGTTTTATATAGGACCAAATATTATTTAACATGCGACAAGGCAACCAAAAAGTCTATATATGCGTTTGGAGGGTTTATTTTGTTGTGATTGTTTGTTTGTTTGTTCAATTGATTTTAACAAATGTTATTAAATCATTGAAAATTATTTAAATTAAACAAAAACAGCTCAATTTCATCTAGCTTTGTGTTTAAAGAAAACCTAGAATGTTTCATCTTACATGGCACTGAATGACAAACAATAATTGTTCTTTGGTCTCTCAGCCATGACCTGACCTTCTGGCTACGAGAGTTGATACCTTTCTTGGCCGCCATCTGTTCATAATAAATACCTTTTTTTTAAAGTGGAGAGTCAATAATGTATGAGTATTTTCATACTGTTCCCAATAAATAGTGCATTTTTCTATTTTAAAAGCAAAGAATTCTGTTTGATATTATCTCTTGATGTATTAGAGTGAGTTATGTGTGTATTATATTTGTGTATATATATATATTATATATTATAATATTAGATATTATGATGTATATATTATTATATTATGTGTATTATATGTGAACTTTTCTTTGAACTATGACTGTATTTTCAGTTGTACTGTGGATATATTTATTTTTTGAGATGTGTTTTAGTTTATTTGTAGTGACTTTCTAAAAGGAAATGAAGTTACAAAGGTGTGCTAGAATAGACAGAAATCTCCATATGTACAATTTAGGATCATCAGTTACATATGTTTATGGCAGTAAATACAAGTATATTTTTATCATACAATGATACATATGAAGTTCCTCAAAACTGAATTTGTATTATTTAGTAAAACTAAAGGAAGTACATGCTTTAGTTTTATTCTCTTTTATTCTGCTATCTCTATTACTGTCTTTATTACTCAGGTCTTAGAACAAATACCTTGGTATGACTACCTGTTATTAATATTTGACTTGAATATTTCTTACAGTTAAAATGAGAAACAATTTGTAATGTTATTCAATGTAAATTGAATAAGTACTTTGTAATAACATCCACTGTGATCCTGATTAACATTGGGATTATGGAGAAAAGCAGGACTAAATCATATACTACAGTTTCCGTACACAAGAACTGCATCTGTTCATCTGGCCCAATATGTTGTAAAGTAGCATAACCTACTGCCCTCTCTTTCATTCTTCCCATTGTGGATGTAGCTGTGCTGAAATAACAGTGCTTTTCTTAATACTTTCCCTCCTTGGGAAGAAGCTGTATTAACTTTAAAGAGTACAACACCTTCATGGCAGTAAACTGTGTCCACACTAGGGGTTGTACTAGCACAGCTATATCAGAGAAAAGTCACGCCCTAACCTAAATAACTGTTATTAGAACAAAAATTGTGTGGCATATTTGACACAGCAGGACTTTGTTTTTGTAATATTTTTTTCTGTGAATTTGAAAACACTGTGTGTGGCATAATTTGTATATTTCTGATAGAAATCATACTTCTGACACTATGGAATTGTTTCCTCAGTTTAGCATCAGTTGCACTTTTCTGCTTTGCGTTGTAGAAGCAAAAATTAAGTACATGTTAATCATTTGCTTTCTATTTGTCTCGAAATAATTTTTACTTAGTTTAGAAATCTTGCAGGCTTCAGAAAGTAAAAGTGAAAAGAGAGTGTTTTCATTTTTTTGTGTGTGGGGCAAGGCTTTTGTTGTTGTTTAGGTATGGGGGGGTTGTTTTGTGGGTGTTTTGGTTGGTTGGGGTGGTGGTTTTTTGTTTGGGTTTGTGGAGGGGATTGTTTTGGGGTTTTATTTTTCATTGTCTTTTGTTGGTTGGTTTGTTGTTTTTTGGGTTAGTTTGTTGTTTTTGTTTTTTTTCTGTGTGGCTGGGTTGTTTGTGCAGTCCCAGCCAATTTGAGTGTAATCCTTATTAAATAGTTCTTTCCAATAGCATTGCACCACTGGGAGTTGTCTCCTTGTAATAACGCAATAGGACATGTTATACCCAACTTAAGTGAAACTTTATTCTACCACAGTTTTAGGAATCAGGTAAATACTTTGTGTAGAAATAAGTCTGAGATGGTAATTTTAATGCGTAAAAAGCTATTCTTCTCTTTAAAAATAGGCAAATGTACATTGAAGTGGTGAAATTAAAGAATTCTGCTCTCTACCTTTTAGGTGACAAAATTTAAAGCTCCAGAAATATTCCAAAACCCACTCAAGAGTTCATGAGCCCAAGTAAAAAAGTTGGAGAAATGCTGATATGCACGATATATAGAAATGGAAAGAGCTACCATGTATAAAAGTGTTTTAATACAGTATGACAGAACCTTAATGATGTCTCTGCATGCTATAGCCCGACAATTTTGCAGTCAAATAGAAATCTGGCAAAAACTAGTTCAAAGCATTTTGCCAAAACGTATTTTGGGAATGTTTAGCTCATTTGTCATAAATCCGTGATTTACAGTAACCTAATATAGATATTATAAATGGAGAAATTACTGACTCTGTCTTTATAGCAAGTAATGTAGACCACAAATTTGGGCACATGTCCTGGAAATGCTAGTGTCCAATGCAAGACCAATACCACCTTCTGAAGACACTCATTCGCTGAAATGTCTTCTTATCAATAGATGTCAGCCTTTAAAATACTAGATTTTTTCACAGACTGGGACATCAGGTATATCACAGATGTTCTGCAACTTGCAGGTTTTAATAATGCAAATGAAGAAGAGTTAGGATTCTGTGTTCTGTGTGTTCTTTTAACAGTTACCTACGTAAGATTTTGTGACCCTGCTGCTCTGGAAGTTGTGTTCCGAAAAGAAATTCTGGTCAATCAGTAAACACCCTTGAATACTACTTGACAGGAGGAAAAAACCCAAACCTAGTTAACAGCTTGAAACTCTTAATCACCTTCTCTTACCTGACCTGACCTTGAGTAGGCTTTAAAAGTAGTAAACCCAAATTCCATTAGGACAAGAAAGCACTAAGAAAATGTGGTAAACTTTACATAAGAAAGAAGGGGCTGAAATGATAATACATAATGTTTTGCTTTGAAATAAATTTTCTGACCTCTTCAGGAGGAACGTTGTTTAGCTTTTATAAACTTATAAACTTACCAAGATTCTGAGGAAAAAAATATTGATCTACAGCCCTTAAAAACCTAACAAAATAAATGTTTAATTACAGTTATGACTGTTGCTGCTCTGCTGTGACATTACTTTCCTCTGATCAGTGACATGAGCAACCTTCATTAAATTCTCTATCATGTTTCCATAAGAAACTGAGCTTCCCAGTAGTAAAAATTTCTTATCCAAGTGCTCTGCATTTTCTGTACTACTCTGCTTCCCCCCAAGCAGCTGATCTGCATAGAGGAATGATGCTGTTGGACTTTATTGTTCATAGGTGTAGTTGACCCATGCAACCTTCATCCATTCTCTGTCACCCAGTGTGACATCACCCTGTTAATTGTTTGGAAAACAAAAATTATTTAAGTGTATTAAACGTTATTCAAAGTAGGAAAAAAATTGCTTAGCTCTTTGTATACTGTACATATGCATTATATTTAAGGAAATGCTTCTCTTCTGACGTACTTTATTTTTTCTTCTTAGACTAGAAAAATGGTTGCTTTATCAATAGTCATTCTGCTAATAATCAGAACAGTAGGAGTGTAAAAGTCTTTGATTATTGCTTGTTACTTGTTAACTGCACAGGTTTTCTTTCTAGCTATTCCTTAATTTTGTCCAGGAAAAAAAGAGACAGTCCTGTATCAGTAATCTCAAACACGTTACTTAAGTAGGAGTAAGTTTTGTTTCTCTCCTGTTTCTCAGTAATGAAGTAGGAGTAATCTTCCCCTTCTTTCTCTGTAGGCATCTCCTTTTCTGAAATTGCGTTATCAGCAAGCAAACCATCTATTTTGCTCCACCCTATTCTCCCTTCTTGTCATCCATTCTGTTCTCTCCCCTCTGCCCTCCAAGGCATTAAAAAAAAAAAAAACTCAATCTTGCTCCACTGCAGAACAGTAATTTTCTTATCTCTGGTGGTAGATGCTAAAATAGTCTCTAGTACCTCAATGTTGTCTCTTTGAGATGTGACTGCAGCAATCTCAATGAGTTTACAAGTTGTGTTTCTGAAATAGTATTGCAATTCAAATATTTTGGCAATATTTTCAGGGAAATAATATAGTAAAATCCTTATTTAAAGTTTCAGCCATTCACTCCTGCCTGCTTCCATGGGTATCCAGTATCCAGGATCTGTGTTGACTTTTGAGAGTTTGCACAAAGAATGATACCTAACTATTGGTTAATTAAAAAATTGTCTGTGCATGTTTTCATTACATATGTATTTAGCAACATTTTTTTTGTACTTCAGTTAACAATTATAGGTAGAAAGTGTTCTTCAAATGGATTTAAAGATGTGTGCATTCAAGAGGTTCCTCCTTCCATATGATTCCTAGGAAATTCTTCCAGTGCCCCTGCTCTTCCTAGCATGCTGCAGCATCCTGTATCTATTAATTCTCTGTCATTTTTGAAGCAGAGAGTTTGTGGTTACTGATCTTTGCTTAGGTGGTGACTTTTGTTTTGAGGGTCTGCCTCTTAGGAGAGCATATGGGGTATCACAGACCACTTCTCTGAGGAATTCATGAGTCACACCAGATTAGTCTAGCATACTAGCTGTCCAACACATTACAGCCTGTGTTGCTCATCTAGATTATGTCTTTGCTTGTCCCTCTGGTCTGCAGAGGTTAATTGATTTGTAAGCCAGCCATAATGAAAACTTTTCAAAGGAACCATGCATGTTCATTGAGGTTACTTCTCTTCTTGCACTTCTGCTCACTTTAGTTGCCTTTCATATCGTGAAAGAGTTTTGTATTTCTGGTTTAGGCAAAAGGATTTGTATTTCTGGTTTAGGCAAAAGGATTTATATTTCTGGTTCAGGCAAAAGGATTTGTATTTCTGGTTTAGGCAAAAGGATTTGTATTTCTGGTTCAGGCAAAAGGATTTGTATTTCTGGTTTAGGCAAAAGGATTTGTAGAATTTGCAAGTGGTTTATATATTTAGTGAGTTGACCTATTAGAAGTGATCTTTATGGCCTTGTATACATTTTATTTCTTACTCTTTATTTGCATATTGTCACAGTTTTATAATAAATATACTTCCAGAAGGAGATTGCCCCTTTAGAACAAAATTTAGTTTTCTGTAATTGGCTTGTATCCTCATTCAAGTTTGAATGGGAAGCAGCAGCAATTCATGTAGGGTGCAAAAGGGGAAAAAAAAGCATCATTGTGACAGGGTGGAGGTCAACTTTATGATAACTGCAATTCTCTTTATGAATTGGATAGTTCTTCAGGTGCAACATGCTATGTCAGATGGCCATGCTTGTGAGGTCTGAGGTTTAGAGACCACTCAGAAACTGGACTTGCTTAATTGATACCAGGATTAGGATAGAAATGAGTGAGAATGACCCCTGCTGCATGTGGACTGATAGTCATCTTTTCTCCAAGTAAAATACCTCCTAATCTTGCAATACAAACAGTCGTGGTTTTGTTATTTTTCTTTAACAAACAAAAAAACCACACACACCACCCAGTAAAAAATAAAAACAAACAATGACCACTACCACCAAAAAAAAAAAAAAAAAAAAAAAAAAAAAAAAAAAAAAAGACACTACTGGAAAAAAAATCCCCCCCAAAAAAATAAAGTTAGTGTTATAGCAGGATGTGATTATTCTATCCCTGGTTAATTAGTATATTAATAAATAAAGACAGATGTGAGATCAGTCATAAACAGTGCAAAAATTTCCTAGCATTGATATATAATATTTAAGTGTAAGTGAATGGGCATACTGGTGACATCTCTTAGACTAATTCTTTAATTATAGTCTCAGTGCTGTATGCTATCACTGATCCCATTGCTTTGAAGGGCTACTATAGGAAATGTAACCAAGTGTGTGAACATCAAGGCCTGTAACATTTTACTGTGTATTAATTTGAAGTGTCTGTGTTTTCATGTTGATTGCCTTTTGGCGATGCAACGGCAAATGCCAACTACCATAGTAATTATATTTTACTTTTTTTTTACTTTATATTCTTCACTTTTTAATTCTATTTTATGCTCTTTTAATCTTTTAATAATGGTGGAGAATCAAGTATGAAGCAAAAAGAAAGTGCTTTAAATTCACAAAAATATTTCCCCCTCCCAAATTATTTTGCAGCAGGATTTACGCAGTGGTATAGTTGGTGCAGAATATATTTTTCAGGTTATGTTATGTATTTTCTTACCTGATGTGTGTGTTTTCTGGTGCAAGAGGGAATGTCATAAATTACTTAGGAATTAATTTGATTTTAACTTTTTTTTTTTAAGTTATTTTTGCATTTATTTTGGAGTACAAGTTCTTTTACCACTGCTTAATTATTTTTTTTTAAGTCTTTGTCTTTTCTGTCAGTTTGCTACTATTTAAAATTCTATGAAAAACATCTGCTGCTTTGGAATTTGAAAGGTTTTTTCTACATGAAGTAGAATCAGCATAAGTATGAGAAGAATTAAACAATTATTTTAGTCTTTATTTTGGCTTGTTTCAGATGAAATTATTATTCCATCATACTGATTTTTCTAGAGATAAAGCATTGTTTAGCTAATTAAACAGCGCATTTTTACAACATACATAACTGCTGTTAGGTGAAGATAATTTCAAATAATTTATGAAGAGGATATTTGAAAACCGATCCGGTGTTTGAAAAGTCGTATTCTGTGTTTTCCACTAATTTGCATTTATGTCACTGAATGAGCAACTCCATTGTGTTCACCTAAAAATGCATTGTGGAAATCAGAAGATAATCTTGAACTCATTATAAACTAATGAATGAGATTCAAAGTAAGTGTTGAAAACCAAGAAAAAACCCAAACAATAGAAAAGTCTTATATGTTTCAAAGTAGAGAACTTAAAATACAAAACATGGCTGGTAATATTAGTGAAAAATAAATAACTGATATAACACTTTACTACAGTGGTATTTGGTCAGTGCTTTAGTTTTTGTTTTGTAAAATCTTCTTTCTTGTAACAAATGTGATTGTATGTGTGGAGTAGTATTACCATCTTTCAGCTTAAAATTAATGATGTTCCTTGAGGTTTAGCCTGCCATCTTTCAATGGCAAAGTGCCTGTTGATATTCCTGAGAATTTAGAGAACTGCACTGCACAGCAGATTAAATAGTACTTTTTAAATTATGTGCAGAAGTAACAAGAATATTAAAGTTGCAGAGTTAAGCACCAGAAGTTGTCTGTTCCAACCTTAATGTAGTCTTGTTGTACATATACATTATGATAATTCTGTTCCTTGTTATACTGAAAATCTGTTTCAGATTTTCTTAAATGCAAGATTGTCATCTGTCTTTTTACAGTTCTGTGCTCCATCTCTTGTCTCTCACATACGTTGAAAAGTTAAGTACCTTGAAGAAATTCTCTCATCATTGTTGTAAAAAGCTGTATCACAAGCCATAGGCACTGAGGGATCAAATTAACACTGCATGAGAAGCAGAGTTGTCAGCAAAATACTTTAGTTGGTGGTTTCTGTTTCTCTGCCTACAGTTACACTGGAGCCCAGACAGCAGCTGCAGAACTGCTTGCAACTTCCCCATACAAGAAATGGGAACTAAAAGTAAAGCAGTAACTAGTTCGAGTCTGAGTAGTTTTGGAAAGATGCTGCCTGATGAAGTTCCTTGGAGGAAGAGGGAAGAACTTTTATTGGTTCTATAATTTTTGTGTTTTAAATTTTGGTTATATTGTGATGATCGACTGATGGACTGGATTTGGCTTATTTCAGGATAGAGTATATTTGTGAGACTGGTACTGTTTGCAGGAGAGAGAAGAGGGTTGGTTTTTATTCTATGAACATGTGCGGAGCTGTGAACCTTCGTATGTTTCAAACTATTACCTCAGTTTTTAAATCAAAGTAACATGTGCTCAGAGTATGGCCTGTTTGTTTTCAGCATGAAGACACAGAACTCATAGTGAAGTACTTTCATTGGGGGTTTTCTGGCGTTTCAGAAAGAAGAATTTCACTGATATCTCTGAATATACCTGCACTAGATGCTTCTAGTCTCTGAGACAGTATTAATGTGTTCTCTTAGGTGGCATTTTTCTGCCATCTTATTCCCATGAAGTTGTCTGCTGTTTCTTCAATATCCATTGCCAGAATTCTCGTATAGAATTCCTACTTTTCATATAGCTCACACTAAGTACCACTAAATTTATTTCTGTATATACCTACAGAGATTCACAAACACACCTGAGTGTGTGTGTAAAGCAGCCTATTCTGAATTTTTGTGGAGTTACTGGTGGAAATAGTAGAATTGTTCTTCAAAACCTGTGTTTGCTTTCTTAATACTTTCTATAGAAAACATAAGATTCCTATGACTCTTTAAAGAGCCTGGAGTCAGTGTCTGAGAATTTCCTTCTACACTTTCATGACAACTGAAATGCGTGTACGTACTCTTGGGTTAAACCCTGCAGGGTCAACATCTGGCTGATGAAATCAGAACATTTTCACCAGAGGTTCTTGCACTTGGTATTTGCTTCCTTCTGTGGGTCTGTGTTAAAACCTGACTGAGCCTGTTTAACTCTAGGCAATGGTGTAAAGCCCATCTGTTCCTTGAAACTTGTCCCTGAAGGAGTGATCTAGAGTGTGTTTATGTTCTCAGCTGTGGTTGTGCTTTTTCAAATACTTAGTTGATGCTTTTCAACTAAACTGTGGCTGGGGTTTTTTAAAGGTATGTTGAATGGATGTATTCTTAAAGCAGTTTTAAAGAATGGTGCAGAACTTACCTGTCTTTAACTTGTAAAGACAATGAAGAATTCGTGTCCCTGTTTACTGTGAATGGGAAAATAATGAACATCTGCTGTTAAGAAGAAGAGTGTAGAGAACCTACAGAGACTTCTGTTGTTCTGTTTAAAATATGCAAAAGAAATACGTGGAAATGCAAAGCATATGTAACTGAATGCCTTTACACACCTGGTTTTCAAATACTCTTTGACAGTGTAATCAGTGGTTACATTCTTTAAACAAGAAGAATACTAATGGTTTTGCAGATAGTTTCACTGTCTTTTTGTTTGAACTTGGAATTACTGATTTAATTTGGAAGGTTATTCTAAACAAAATTTCATGAACCTTCTTTGAGCACTCTTTGGTGAGAAAGTGTACAGTTAATTAGCAAGTTACATTAGCAAGGAACATTATGAACCCTTTTTGTGGATTAAAATACTGTGTCTGTGTAGTTTAGGTTAACATTTTTGTGGGAGGAAAAGAGACAATGCTATTACAAAGGTGCTTCAAGTGCAAATATTGGGACCAAATTCCATTAATTTGTTCTTGTGAGATGTTTGAATGAATGATTAACTGAAGAACACTGAGGCTTATCTACATGAGGAAGCTATAACAAAATAAGTATGGCATCATAATAGATATTGAGTGCTAACTCCTTATGAACAATTTTATTCTGTACTACAATTGACCATTAACAGTTCAGTTGACTGAAAAACATCCGAGTTACCTCCAGCCCCAGTGACAAATAAATGTTAGTGGGGAGTAGCTATTACATGATAAAATCATGTTATTAGCTCATACTGTATTCTATCAGCTACTTTTAAAGCATTCTTAGGACAAAGTGTCATGTCGTAGGTGTATTCCTATGGGTACTTGTATGTTATATATGGACTTTGAGCAAAATATATTTGTTCAAAAAATGTTTATATTGTTGACAATAGAATTAAATTAGAGATTGTTAAGTCCATTATGCTTTGCTGCGTTCAAAAGTAGTGGTCATGCAAATTTACTTGTTATTTTACAAATAAGTTTGGTTTACTTACTATGTTTAGTTGACATAAAGAGACTAACAATGTTAATAAAATGACAGGATTGACAGCAACTGGTATGTTTAGTATTCAGGTATAAGTCAAATAACCTGTTTTCAGCAATGGTAAAATCGCAAAATTACCTTTATTCCTGTGCATAATATTATGTAAATATGACAAAATGGAATTCATGTGTTGTTGCTTATGTGATGGGTAATCAAAATCACAGAATTACAGATACATTCAGATTGGAAAAGTCCCTCAGTATCACCAAGTCCAACTGCTAACTCTACTCTACAAGTTTCACCCTAAACTGTATCCCTAAGCACCGCATCCACGTGACTTTTAAACATATCTGGGGTTGGTGACTCAACTGTCTCCCAGAGCAGCCCATTCCAATGCCTGACCCTCTTTCCACAAAAACATTTTTTCCTAATGTTCAGTCTAAACCTACCCACTCACAGTTTGAGGCTGTGCCCTCTTGTTCTGTCACTATTTACCTCTGAGAAGAGACCAGGAACAACTTCTCCCCAACATCCTTTTAGGTAGCTGTAGACAGCAATGAGGTCTCCCCTCAGCCTTCTCTTCTTCAAACTAAACAGCCTCAGCTCCATCAGTTGCTCCTCATAAGATTTATTCTTTATTGCCCTCCTCTGCACTCACTCCAGGACCTTGACATCCTTCTTGTAGTGGGGTGCCTGAAACTGAACACAGCACTTGAGGTGTGGCCTCACCAGAGCTGAGTACAAGGAAACAATCACCTCTATACTCTTCCTGGCCACAGCATTTCTAATACAAGCCAGGAATCCTTTGGCCTCTTTGCTACCTGGGCACACTGCTTGCTCATATTTAGTTGCTTGTCAATTACAGCCTCCAGGTTCCTCCCTTTCAGCTAGACTGCTGTCCACCTGTGCTGGTTTGAGGCTAATTAGAATATTTTAATAGAGAAAATTCCACTATAGGCTGTGAAAGGAAAACATCATGATGTCTACTTCACTCATACGCTTGCTGGAGAATTGTTTGGGAACACTAACCAAAACAATAGAT
>VWZE01020020.1:93348-124488 GCA_013396675.1 Eubucco bourcierii
TGGCATTTGGCCTTGTTGAAGCTTGTGCAGTTAACATTGGCACATTGACCCAGTCTATCCAAGTTCTTCTGTAGAGCCTCCCTACCCTCATGAAGATCAGCACTGTCACTTAACTTGGTGTCATCTGCAAAGTCACTGATGGCACACTCTTATGTCTCCATCAAGGTCATCAATAAAGAGAATCAGTCCCAACACTGAGCTCTGGGGAGCAGCACTTGTGACCAGCCACCAACTGGATTTACCTCCACTGACCACCACCCTTTGGGCCCTTTTGTCCAGCNACACTTGCCTAATACTGTAGTGTTGCTTGGGGTTGTTGTGGCCCAAGTGCAGGACCTGGCATTTGGCCTTGTTGAAGCTTGTGCAGTTAACATTGGCACATTGACCCAGTCTATCCAAGTTCTTCTGTAGAGCCTCCCTACCCTCATGAAGATCAGCACTGTCACTTAACTTGGTGTCATCTGCAAAGTCACTGATGGCACACTCTTATGTCTCCATCAAGGTCATCAATAAAGAGAATCAGTCCCAACACTGAGCTCTGGGGAGCAGCACTTGTGACCAGCCACCAACTGGATTTACCTCCACTGACCACCACCCTTTGGGCCCTTTTGTCCAGCCACTGCTTTATCCAGTGAGCTGTGCCTCATCCAAACCACGAGCAGTCAGTTTGTCCATGAGAATGCTGTGGGGAACAGTGTCAAAGGCTTTTTGAAAGTCTAGATAGACAATATCCACAGCCTTTCCCTCATCCAATAGCCAGGTCATCTTGCCATAGAAGGAGATCAGGTTCATCAGGCAGGACCTGCCCTTCGTAAACCCATGCTGACTGGGCCTGATCCCCTGGGTGTTCTCCAAGTGGTGCTTGAGATGACCTGCTCCATGACCTTTTCTGGTACTGAGGTCAGACTGACAGGTCTATAGTTTCCCCAATCCTGCTTTCTTCCTTTTTTGTAGGTGTCACATTTGCTACCCTCCATTCCATTGAGACCTCCCCAGTTAGCCAGGACTTCAGGTAAATAGTGGAGAGCAGCTTGGCAAGCACATCTGCCAGCTCCTTCAGCACCCTTGGGTGTATCCCATTTGGCCTCATAGACTTGTGTGGGTCTAAGTGGCGTAGCAGATCTCTGACCACTTCCTCGTTTATTGTGATGACCTCATTCTGATTCCCCTCTGCCTCCCAGTTGCTGAGGCTGGGTGTCCAGGGCACTGCTGCATCCAGTGCTAAAGACTGAGGCAAAGCAGGTATTAAGTACCTCAGCCTCTTCCTCATCCATAGTTGCTGTGTTTCCCTCTGCATAATAGATGACCACAAGAGCTATCCTGTATCCAGCAATTTCTGAAGATTACCACAGTTCTGCAACAGCTACTGGCTTTCTAGCACTGTGAATTTGGGGCACAAATATGGAAAGCATTGCATGAGAAAAATCAAAAACTCATAGAATGCATGTATCTCTTAAACTCTGTGAAGACAAGAATGTCAGTTATGTATGTCTTCAAAGATGATGCACGTTTTGGCTTTTCTTAAAAATACAACTTGAAATACTTAAATTTTCTGGGTTTGCGGTTTTTGTCAACAGACTACTGTTCTAAACCAAACTTGTGCGTTATTTTTCAGGAGTTTTGGTCACGTTGAAATTTGTTGTCTTAAAATACATTTCTATGCATTTCTTGAATATACTTTCTTTTGTTCCACAATTTTCTAAGAGAATAGAAAAACTGGAATTAGAGCTGAATGGAAACAAACAGCGCTTGGAACAAGCCCAGCAGGACGTGACGGGAGCCAGAGAGGAGTGCCTAAAACTGACAGAACTACTGAGTAAATCTGAGCACCAACTGCACCTCACCAGGTACCCCTTATCCTATTACATGCTGTAGTACCAATTTCATTCTGCTGATTTTTTTGCCACAGGCTTCCCCACAGTTGTTAAAGTACATGCACTCATTGACTACATGGGCAGCTCTTAGTCATGTTACACACAGAGATTGAAATAAGTGAATTATCAACTACAAAGTGAGTTACAAACACTGGTTTATGGAAACAAATGACTAGTGTGAATAAAAGGCAATGTTCAGCTCTGGTGATATGGTAGGATGCTTTTGGATAGGAAGAAGAGCAGGGGGAGAGTCAACTACATTCTTTTTGTGTTTGGTAGGACAAAGGTACTTTAAACATCATTTGAGACTAGCGTTGCAGCAGCACCTTTAAGTGTAGGAGTTCTTAGATGATTAATCTGAAGTTTCTGCAGCAGAATCACCAGGAAAGTATAAATTAGCATAATTGTGTTAGGCTTCATTGAAGATTAAACAATCAAAAGGTAATATTAATATCTGAATAGGAGTTAAGCTTAAGTATGTGAGGAGGATGTTTAAGTCGCTTGCTTAGTTGAGATGTTTTACAATGCAAACACTGTGACAAGAGACTTTGCCTGAGTTTATTCCGTTCTTGGACATAGCTGCCAATGCCATTTATTGTACAACTCATTATGCTTTTCTAGAAAACACCAGAAGGTTAACAAGCCAATTACTCATTGCAGCTTGAATTTTGGTAACGGCAGGAATTTTTCCTTTTGCCGTGGAAAATGCTATTGTCTGGCTGTTTATGGAGTTTTGGTTGTGTATGGGTTTGGTTTTGTTCCTTCACCTTGCATGATCATCCAGAAACAAATCTTGCAGCTTTTTTTAAGGAAAAAAGTTACCTTAAATTTTACATAGGAGGGGAAAGCCCTGAGACTTAAATCACTTAACAGAAGTCTGCATGTTTATCCAAGTCTTATACTCTTTGGGCTTTGTGAGAATTCTGTCATTGAGTAAGTGGAAGTAAAATAGAACCTCATCTAAACTATTAAATTCAGTGAGTCTGGTTTTCTTTCTTTTTTTTTTTTTTTTTTTTTTGTTCAGCTACATTTCTGTGTAATTCTGAGCACGGTTGTTTAACAGATGGAAGAAAGTACCACTCTAACAGCCTGTATTTAGAGAAAAAATATGCTAGAGGTTAATGAACTTGAAAAAAGTTTTGGGTGAGTTGTTAAGATATCTAAAGTTTGGATTTAGCAGAACTTTATTAATAATGATTTGTTGTGATAGTTAACCAAATGGCTTACCACGCTTCTTTTAGCAAAAGGCTGATTATATGCAGTAGAGCTCTGGATATCTTGGAGGAAACCTGACTAGCTAATTTTTTTTTTATTTGTGAAAACACTGGATGTAATTAAACTTCTATTACTTAAATCTGGATATCTGACATGCAGATGATTCAGGTACCTTTTCAATCTATGAACTCTGACTTTGAGAAGTTGGTCAGGTGCAAATCATTGGAGCCTGGGAACAGTATTTTTGGCAAGTAATGCTCTGTGCTGGCCTTATTTTCATACAATTTCACAGATGTCTGCATTTTGAGACAGATGCTGAACTGCCACAGCTTCTTTGTCTGACTTAGTGAGTGCAGCCACTCTTCTGCAATGTCCTAATCTTTCTCTTTTTTTTTTTTCTTTTTTACTTCATGTTATGGCCTTTGCTTACAGGCATGTGTATAAGTATCAAAATGTTTTTATGCTGAAGTTTAATTCTTGGAAAATATGTAGGTGAGTGGGAAATAGGTTCAAATCTTTCTCCTTCCCCAAATTCTGTAATACTTTATTTTCTGTTGTTTTTGTGTCCTCAACTTTAGTATCTGTCTGCTTTCCACGAACACATTAGGTGATACTGCTGTCATGAATGAAGAGAAAGGAGTGGAAAAAGGAGATGAGAGATTCATTGCTCCTAAACTCTTTGTTTTTCTACCTGTGTACTTGGATTGGTAGGTCAGGATTAGAGACGTTCTCACATAGTCATCTGTTTTCCCTGAGTGACAGAAGAAAAGATCTCCTACTGAAATTAAACTTTTTTTTTTTTTTTTTTTTTTTAGCTTGTACACTTTTTCATTCTTTCAGGTCAGTTTCTTATTAGTGAAAGTCTAAAAGATATACCTCTGCTATAAATTTCGCTATATTTTTAATGTTTGGTGCATCTACAATTGTTGCTTCTGAAATTCTGTTTGCCTATCATCTTCCTTATTTCATTCTTTAATCCCTTCACCTCAAATGGCAGCTGTAACAGTGGAAATACTGACTTGAAGGGCAGTGGTAATAGCAATCCTGTGGGGGTTATAGACTCATTCACTGTGGCTCTTGCCAAGGAAAACAGATTTTAATCTCTAGACTCCTGCCTGTGGGATTTTTGCTGCAGAAATGGCACTGATTTAGTTTGTCTCTTGGGTATTTTGGCCTTGGCCTTGTCTTACCGATTCCTCTCTTTTCAGAAGAGGACCAGCTGGTCCACTCCAAGTCTTCTCACAATGTTGAACTTGAGGGTGGCCTGTGCTGCTGTTATATGGTTGTAGGTAGTCCTGTTGCCTTGTATGACCTGTCTGTGTTGTTCGGGCAAAAGTTAAAGGTAGCTGAGAAGGGCATACAGAAAGAATTTATTATTTTGTATGAATTAGTAAATTACTAAATTACTAAGAAGAAAAACTCTCCACTCATCCACTGATTCTAAGTTTGCAATTTGTAAATGAATAAAATGCAAGAACTTTGTATTTAATTTATAAAAAAATATATAATGAATATTACATACATGGGTTAAAACAGAAAGAATGCAGTCTTAATGAGGAAAAAAGATGAACTGCAGAGTTGCTCTCCTCCAGGAATCTCTCTTCTCTGCTGTATGCTAGTTTTCAGACACCATTGATTGATTACTAAGTAAACAGTTTCTAAATTAACAAAATATACATATATATATAAAATTCAAGAAAAAGTTTAAAATTAGCTATTCTAAACCATTGCCACAGAGTTTAAAAATGCCATTTATTGTCACCTTTCTTCCCAGAGGAGTATGTGGCTTAGAAATTCTTTGTATTAACATGCATTTCCTGCTAATGAATCTAGTGAGTAATTCTAATTGTATGTCTTCAAATGACTGGGAAAATACAGAACTTCTGTGTAGCATTGATTGTCAGTCATGTGACTTTGCAGATGTCATGCTTTGAGACTGACCATGCTTGTTTAAAATCTCAGCTTTGTGGTTATTTGTATGAGAGTTATATTAGGAGAATCATAAGAAATTACTTCTGAAGTCGGTGTTAAATTGCCTTGACTCTGGCAAAGTTTGGTCTTGCTGATGAGGCTTATCTGGATCCGTTCTTCAGAGTAGGACACACACAGATCTATTGCTCTTAGTAAATGAGAAAATAATTGTTTAAAATCATGTCTATTGGAAAAAATCACATGAAAGACACAAGATGTTAACAACTTGCCCACATCTTAGCATGTCATGTGATTCAATAAAATCTTTCACTATTCTTTTGTAATGGAATCAATGTGAAAAATCTTTCCTCTTTTTTTTTTCCAAACCAGATACAAAGTTATTATTTGTTTCAGTTGCAGTCACAGGTAATTCCTCCTTGCATGTGCCACAGCAGATAAATACTAAGCAGCAAGGGAATCACAGAAATTCAAAGCTGGGGGTTTTTTGTTTGTTTGTTTGTTTGTTTTTCCCGTGCCATCATGCATTTTCTGAGGCACGGAGATACATGCAGTTCTTGAGATGGTTTTGTCTGAAATGTCGTCTGAAATTTGCTGGGAGATGTAATTGAGTGGAATTGCAGCAAAATTTTTCTTTTACTGTTCTTGTCTGCAGGCATTACTGAGTATCAGCTTGTAGGCGGGGAAAACTTAGTAGAAGAACCCATGTTTTCAGGTTCATTTGATCCCCATCAAGCTACACTGAATCCCCAAGTTACTCTCTTGAAGTATCAAAATTTATATTGTAGTGAGTCGACGAGTACTGTAGTTCTCAATGATTAATCTTTCCCCTATTACACAATACGTCTGTTCTCCCTTCTTTTTGGAAATGCTATGGCCTCTAGAAAGCAGCATATCGAAGAAAGCGGCATTTGATTAGTACAGTGGGTTTTAGCAGTGCTAAAACCTTCCTGCTGTGCATTGGTCCTTCATGCTAGTTTCAGCTACTCCTTGGATGCTAATTTGGATTACATGTATAATAAAGTGCATAAATCTATCTTTCCACCTCCAGGTTCCTGTGGTATTATTTAGTCACTGAAGCTTTGATGTTGAGCTGTATGTTGTCATCAGTGTTCCTTTTTTGAACTGCAGCATGTCTCATACATTGATTTCCCTATTTAAGTGATGTTATTAAATGATAAAATGTAAACTAACTTTTTGATGGTTGTAGGTCTTCCAAGGAATTGCACCATACCTAGTATTGTCTATTGGGGTTTTTCGTACTAGTATCTATTAGTGGCACACTTGCTGTAATGATCTTTCCAAGAACTTTAGCATGTCAGAAAGAGTCTGCCATATATGCTTGAAAGGAAGTAGCATTCAAAGAAATGCTGTCACTAATATTAAATGACTGAGATATTTTATGTTCCTATATGGACTGATTAAAGGGCCAATAGCACTGAAATGGGGAGCTGGGGGGTGGGAAGAGATTGGAGAAGCAGAAATGCGATACAAGTAGTTATTGATTTCAAATTTCTTTTTATATATTCTATTCATCTTGTACACAGCCATCATTTTAAAATGCAGGGAGAAGTGATAATATGAAACAACTCTGATAACTAATAAACTTTTTAGATTCTGCTTCATATGTTTACTTTTTGTTAAATTTAGGGACGATTGCGACTACGTTGTTGTAATTCAGTCAACATTTATTTCTATCTGCTTTTCATATATACAAAGGCATCAGGATGCCAGAAAATAAACTGTTAACGGAGAATTAACTTCTTTGGCACGCTTTCATACTTATCTTCCAAATTAAAGAAAATGAAATGGGCAGAAGCAGAGTGTAGATTACCTCCTTTTTGTCAAAAATGGTGGGAATTTGAAAATTAATAATAAAAAAGGGAACAGATGCAGTAACATGCCAGAGGGAGATTAATGTGGAGAGTAAAATCTGTGAGCAACAAAACTGAAGCAAACTGAATCAGTGGGAGGTGGTTGTACAATCAAAATCAGGATAAAAGAGAAATTACAAACAACCCTGCACTTGTCAAAGTAGTAGTAATGAAATCCTGACTCTGCCAGCAGCGAGAACCTGTGTTAGCACTTTGGGGTAAGGCCGGGAGCCGGGTGCCAGGTAGGAGGGCAGCGCAAGGCTGCTGGGCGGCAGCCATCGCGTGTGGAACAGATGGCGGGGAAAGCTGGCCGGGGAGGGGCTCCTTCGCAGAGCTAATCAGACAGTAACGGATAGGGCAGCTGGGAGGACTGACCACCGAGAGGCAAGCGGCGGGGTAGCCGCAGCCTTGCATGATGTGTGCAGTGGTGTGCCCGCCGGCCAGAGAGAAGACCTTGCAATGTCTTTTCCGTGCGGCAGCCACACAAACTTTGGAAGCGTGCGACACACCTTGCTCTGGGTTAAGGAACAGGGGGAGGTGCAGGCTGGCCGTGCTTGCAGTGTGGCCCGCTGGGCTTTGAGCACTTCCACTTAGGTGTATCACACCCCCTCGTACCTACAAAATACGTGTTTGCTCTCAGTTCTGTTGTGAAATAGAGTTACATGTTTTCATGTTTTATCATAGCAGCATAGTGAACGCGGAATTTGGCAATTGGCAGAAAGACAAAAGCACGTGGGTCTAGGGACCGATCCGGCATACTTTTAAGAAAACTTTGCTTATGTTGAAAGAGGGGAAAGCCACAGGTCAGCACCTTCCCACAGGGTTGGGCCCCTCTGATGAATGAAACCAGTTTTGTGATGTTTTATTTTTACTTGGAGGAGGCACTTCCCTCTTCATAAATGAAAGCTTGTGAGGAATGAATGGAGGTCTGAGCCTTCTGATCTTGAGTCACATGAATAATTTGACTCGCATGAGAGTAAAGATCAATAGGATTTCTTGTGCAAGTAAGAGGTAGTCATGTGCAAGAGGATTACAAGGTCATGCCCTGCATTGATGACTGTCAGCTCGAAAGAGAAATGAAAACAAAATTTTATCAAGGAAAGGGGGAAATAAAATCTTCAAGTAGAGCAAGAGAGACCTGGCCTTTTACTACCCAGTTTTCTTTGATTGGAATGTGTGATACTTTTTAGACAATATGGGGGGAAAAAAAAGTATATATATATATATATACACACACACACATACACACACTTCCTGCATCTGCTTTTTGAACTTCTAGATCTCTTGTCTGCAAAAGGTTTATAGCTTGGCTCAATTATTCATTTTGAGCAGGGAGGGGAGGAAACATTACAGGGATTTGAAATAGGTGGTATAACATAGCCATATGCTATTTATGCAGCAGTTTCTGCAGTAAATCTAATTTGGTGCTGTCAAAAAAAATTAGACTTATTTGGTATAGCAGCACATTAGTAAATGATGGTGGTAGCTTTGAAAGTTGTCATTCACTTTGCTTTACTCGCAACAGAATCTTGCAAATCTTTTTTTCCTTCCTTTTCCCCCAAGCAACTCTGTGAAAATGTCTTAGTTCTTTGTACTGCAGCTGTAGAAACTGCAAATATTTCTACAACTGAAAAGGTCTTGCTTTAAGGTAATTGATGAAGGGGATGGAAGAAAGAATAACTTCTATTGTTAACAATTATATAAATGTGTATAGGTGGAAAAAATTAATAAAGTGGTGGGGGATAAATTTCTCCTTTGCCTAGGTTTTTACAGTGCAGCTGAAATTGTTTATCTGATTATGTAGCATGTAGATAAATTAGCTGTTCTGCGTTATTATAGAAGGTAAAATATTTTACCTGCCATGGTAAGACCATATGCTGCTTTATGAAGACTGATACTGAATGGTTTGAAATAAATCGGCTGTGCTGTCTTCTGAGAGTGCCTTGTAGAAGTTTTGAAGTTGATATACTTTGTGTCAAGATAATACACAATTATTTTAAATATATTTCTATTGAATAATTTAATAAATGTATTTAAGATGATTGTGTAAATCATGTAAAGGCCATTGATGGAGCGTTAAAAGGGAAAGAAGATACTATTAGAAGAAGTAAAGAATAAAGGCAAAAATATGTGCTACATTTGAATATAGATGTCTTTGTAGATTACTCCCCCCCCCATTTTTAAAGAGTTAAACACAATTGATAATTTGTTGTCCAAAAATACACATTTCTCAAGGAAAAGACAATAATACCTTTTCATGTTTTAGTCTTCAATTAATCTAAAATCTTCTCCATAGTGTTTAAACTGCAACTGGTTACATCAAAGTTCTTTAATGATTTTATCTTTTTTTTACATCGTATCAGTTCATTGAAGTAGCCAAATTGCTGCTACGTGCAGTGTGGTTCAGCAGCAGTGACAATACTTAAAGCGCTTTGGAGCGAGCAGTGAATTCTGATGAAATACAGAGGAGACTAACTGTTGTAGAAAATAAAAGTGCTTTGTTTTGAGCAGTTATTATTCATCATTAACAGTAATAAATTTATACATGTGTATCAAATATTTACTTTGATCTCATTCAAATTACTTTTCTGTTTGTATGACTAATAACAACAGGATAATGATTTAGTTTTTTTGAGCTATAAAAATATTTCAGACACATGTATTCAAGGCTACTGAAAGTTTTTCTGAATTTGCTAGTGAAAAAAGTTATTCTGGTTCTTATCTTTATTTTTGACTGGTTCCAGGGACTTTCTCTCAAGTACACCTGAAAACTTGTTTACGTGACAAGATGAGATGTACTATTTCTATCAGCACTTGGTATTGTGATCTTAATTTTTAAAACTGCCTTTTGCTTTTCAAAGTATTTTCAAATTTGTTTATTTTGTCCAGTCACAGTGCACAAAATGTCTTTGGAAATTCTTGCCTAGGAAAAACAAACAAAAAAAAAATCAACAGGGAAACCAAAGGGTCTTCAACTGGGGAGTTTATCAGATTTGACATTGAACAGCACCAAACTACAGGTTGTCATTTCTGGAGCAGGTAGCTAGTGGATGGAAGGAGGAAGAAAAAAAATCATCTGAGCATGCCAGCTCTGTCTACCTGGCAGGCTCTCCTCACCCTGTTGCTCAGTGCCCTTGTGGTTACGGGGGAGAGTGCGTTCTGGGAGATGCCTGTCCTGAAAGAGCAGATGAGCACAACCTCTGCTGTTGTCTGCTTGACAGGGCTGACCTCCTTCCCCTGGCTGTGCTGGCGGTGTGGCAAGCTTCATACATGCCACTGTTGGTTACCCCTGTGTTCCGGGTGGTTTGAGTATCAAACTACATTTTTGTAGAAAAAGGAGCAACTGTTCTTGATTACCTTCACCTCATTCAGTTGCTTTTACGAGGCTTAAATGAAACTGAGAGATTAAAGTTTCTCTGTAGTGAGGTGGGACACTGCTGCCAGTGCTTTTCTTTACCTACATGTAGTTACTTATAGAATAATATCATAGCATCAGAAAACATTTCATTGCAAATGCAGGGACTAATCCCTAGATAAAGGATATATCAGTATTTAAGTTATTATTCAGTTAAACTCTTGCAGTGTTTGTGGATGCAATTTTTATTAGAGTCAAATTCAGACCTAACATAAGTATAACTGCATTTCTGCTAATGAGATTGGATTGCCTCCTGGACTTGCTCCCAGAATGCTTTACTTTAAATTCATTTTTGGTAAAAGGGTAATAAAATGGGTGGTTCTTTATAATTGCTTGCAAAACTTTAAATATGTATTTTATTTTTTGTACTGTATTTAATCTCAGTGAAATGTCTGATTTTTTTTTTTAAAGGATATCCAAGGTTTGTAGTGAAATTGAAAGGTGTTTCTTATTTTAGATGAATGAGACTGTTGAGGAGGTTACTTAATAATTTAGGAGTTTGTGGTTATCAGAATGTATTCCTGAAAAGAAATGTGAGCACAGGAATTGCTAAAAATAATGCATCCTGTTGACAATATGAATTTAGACTCAGCCCTGACTAACAATCTTTACAATTTGTCTCAACATGGAAGCATTATTTTAACAAAGAGTTGCATATGTGTTTTGCAAGGCTTAAAAACAGAGAAAAAAAAAACAGAAATTTTTTTCCTTAGTGTTGCATTTGAAACATCAGTAGATAAGCTAAAAAAAAAATGCTACAGATGAAATAATTTACAGTGAATAATGCTGTTGATCGATTTAAGGTTTTACTGTAAACTTACTCATTCATCTGTTCTCATTTTCTCTTTGTATTTTTAGTGGTGTTAAAATGGAAGTCAAAAACTGTCATTATATTATTTGTAATATTTTCATTAGCCTTTCCCACCTCTTTACGTAGCTCTGCAAGTCTTTCTTAGGTTACAGATACATGCACAAGAAGAAAAACACATTAGCTGTTAGAATTGAATGATAATTAAAATCTATTATTTTTCTTCTGTATTATTTCTCTTATACCCCAAACCTATATTCACAGACTGAGAACTGTATAGAACTTCATCTTCTGCTGGTTAGCAGAAGTGGATTTAAATCCACACCGACAGTTCATTTGACAATGACCTTGAGGGGCTTTGCTTCTTGAAGAAGAAAGCAGAAGCTTGCGGTAAACAAAGTTCACTTCTGACAGATGGATTGAATGACAGAAAGGTTGCGAGTGCCAGAATAGCCCTGGCAGAGGAGGAAATGTTCAGTGGAATCCAACAGGAGAGGAGGTGTGAACAGGTGCAGGGTTGCTGACGGAAGGGGAACCAGATGGAAGGAGCCAGAGCCAGTTTATTTAAAGGAAAAGGCAGAAAACACTGAAAGGCTGTGCGATCAGTGGCTAAAAGTGTGCATGGAAGAAGGTAAAAATTCACAAAGCAAAACTGCACAGTGGGATATCTAACACTTAACATAATGGTAGTAATTTGCCAGTTTCGTTTTAAAGTTGCTGTTGAAATATGTTTCTCCCTTACTCTTGACAGCATAAAGAAGAGAGGTTTATAAACTGACCAAAAAAAATCCTCCAAAAACACTAAAACTATCAACTGCTATACTCTGTCCATTATTTCTAATACTAATGTGCAGACAGTTTCAGTCAGGATAACACAAAAGGTGATGCCACAGTTGACCAAAACGAAAGCCTGTAATGCTACATTTAAAATTTTTAACTTGTGTTCATATCTAGTTCCTGTGATATGTGGTTAGATAAATGTCTTTCATTGAGATGTGTCTGTAATATCAAGATATCAAGCCAATCAGAGTCAAATACAATGTAATGTTAACACAGTATTTCTTATCTTTCTTGCTTTTGGTCACAAGTTTATCATTTTGCTGAAATTTGTGGTATCTTCTTGTAGGATAAGGGGGAAATCTAGCTTACCCTAGATAAAATTCCTTCAGAATCAAGTACTGTCTTCCAAACTGTCATCCAAAGAATGCTTTGTCTTGTCCAACTGTTCTGTCAAACTATTCTGTTTCTTCCCAAGCTACTCACATGAGGCTTGGTCCTTTAGAAGTAGAGAGAACTATTCTTCACTTCTCAACTTCAGCATTAGTTGGGAAGAGTTAAATGACTTCAGAGTATCAGGCCTATGGTAGCTTAGCAGCAGGTTGTGTGTCCAAACCTAGTGCCTGTGAAAAATACAGGTGACTGTTCAGCAGTCATTCATAGTGCAAGCAGCTGGATCATTCAGTTGTGCTAATCTGATCCAAATCAGGTGTGAGCACACAGTCTTTTCCTTTTGAATTAGTTAGAGCATGCAATGCAGTATTTATGCTGACTTTATGCCAGATGCAGTAGGACAGATGATACCTGATTCAGCATAAAGTTTGCTGGTACAGAATTAACGTACCAAAAACATTGAGTTTTTGAACAAATTTAGATTGGCAGAGTGAGTTCATAGCGTATCAGGTGTCTGTATCATTGAGCTGCATCGGTTTTTTGATTCAGTGGTAGGAGCCTGGTGATTGGATTTACTGTATTAACAAGCTGAGCTTTGGCATACACAATCATAATTGTTTTAAGCTGGTCTAGATCTATTATGCTGCTGAAAAGACAAATCCCTAGAGTGGTAATATGTGGCTGTATCTGGTCACATATTGCCAGGCCCTTGCTGACACTGGAAGACAGGCATCTGTGTGATCAGGTGTTTCAGGGAGTTAAGTAGATAGAAAAAAGAATCATCTGTTCTTGCAGAAGAAGTTGCATGGGTGCTAATTATAAGAGGATGAAAAGAGGAACCACACCTTATACTGGTTATGTCACCTTAAACTGGCTCCTAAAACTACATCCAGGAATTGCCATAAGTTAAGCAAATGAATAACTTTGTGTATAAAGAGTAAATGTATGTAGTCTCCTGTATAAAGCATTAATTAGAACATTCAACCATTCGTTAAAGTGGCTTGTATGGCAATGATAGAATATACCAGAGAAAGGGGCGCAGTACTGAGAATTACTTAGGGCTACATAGAAAGATTTCACAAAAAAAACATTTTTCTTGTTGTGTCATCCTTTGCAGCCTCTCTTCTCTACTTAATTGCGTGTTACTGTAGGGATTTTTCAGCCAACTAGTTCACAATCTGATGTGGTAATAACCGCTGCAGGATGCATGTTTACTTACACAATGCATAACTTGTTGGCAAGGCTTATGTGTGACAGAAAAATCAGATTTTGGTTCTAAGCCATTACATTTGACCTAATATGAGATGTTAATTGCTGTTACAGACATTTCTCTTTCTTCTCCAACAACAAAACAGTGGACAGCTAATGATCACACTTAGAGCTGAGGCTTGGTATACAGAGAAATACCCAGTAGTCTACACTGAGGAACTGTTAGTTTTCTGTATGTATCTTGAAGGTGTAACACTGAAAGAATAAAATCAGGTTATATGCCAGATGTTTGCAAATTCTTTCTCTTATGATGAATTCTAAATAAAAAATCCAATCATTAATAGACCCTAGTATATAGAGATAGAATATACCACAGGTATTCTCAGGTTCTCAGAAATAGGACAGGAATATTTTTGATTTTTACCTATTAGTATACAATGTCTCCTGATGTGTCAGATATGGTGTAATGGAAAATGTGAAAGTTTTACTGGTTTATTGTTTCTGTGGACTTAATATTGTATAAGATGCAAACATATATATAAAAGTCACAGTGTGTTTCCAGTGATGTGACTGCGTTCTAAATAGAGGAAGATGGGGAAAAATTATTAGCTTTGTCTTCTCTTTGTTTTCTCTCTCAAAAATGTTTCTTGGTTTTTGAAGTGTTTTTATGAAGTAGTAGGAGCCAGGCAGGGCTCTTTTCCAGTCTTTTATTTTAGATAGGATACAAAAGGGTTTGGTTAGTTGGTGGACTCATTAACATTCTTTAAAGATATTTCCTCTGTAAAGTTATTTCTGTAGCATCTTCTAACTTTCCAGGTCCGTATTTAAAGAACTAAATCAATTCAAATGCCTAATTTTGTAACACTTTTAAACCCTTGACCTTTGCTTAACTTTTCTAATTGCTTGTAGTAGCTGCTGCTTCACATGGTTATGAGAAGAAAACTGACATTTCAGTATTTTAGGAAACTCTCTGTGTCACTCAACTACTGTAATTAGGCACCTTACACTGCAATGAAAAAAAACCAAACTAAATATTTTTTTAAAAGTTTTAAATCTACAGTTCTCATGAATGAGACGACATGCATCCTTAACAACAACACAGTCCTCCAATTCTGCCAATTAAATTAAGTTAGGTCTCTGCAAAATCTGACCATGCAAATGTAGATTGTACTGAAGCTCACCAAACACAGTGTGCTGGCTGGGGCAGTTTCCAGAAACTTGAGCTTTCTGCTGAGAAGACCTGGCAGCCAGCTCTAGAATCAGCATCCAGTCAGCTCCCAAAAACAGACATAAAGTGCAGCTCAGTAGGTAATTCCCACAACAGGACACAGGAAGGGCAATATTTCAGCTCCTTGGAGAGATTTTTAAAACTGACTGTATCACCATACTTTAAAATTCTTGGACATACATGCATGTGTGCATCTTTATTTTTGTTTATGTAACAGCATTCATTTAATGCTTCTCCTTCTGCAGTGTAAAAAGCACTAAGAACCGTAAGATCCAGCCAGTCCTAACATGGTCGGGTGGATTTACACATGCACTGCAAAAATCAAAGCTTTTTACAAAAAAATTGTATGACAAAAAATTGAATGGCAAAAAATCTGCAGTGTTTTGTAAGAGGAAACTGGGAAACACTGTCTAGCTATATGTTGTCAGTCATAGCAATTCTAAGTAATAACAAAGACCTGTTAGATGAAAATACACAGGCCTTATATGCTTAAACAAAACATTCCTAGAAGCCTGACTCAAGAGAAAGGGAGAAATCTTGTGTTCCTGAAACTTTTATTAATGAGTTGGTTTCAACATAAGAGTAAGGTGTGTTTTCTGGAGCTCCATTAATTTAGGAGGTGTGGAAATTGCTAACTACACTTTAAACTTGCAGAATTCAGGGTCTTTCTGTGTTGTATTTCAATACCTTAATGTTTGAAAGTACTAAGACTTTGGATAGCATAAGATAAAAGTCTCTAAATATGTTCTCCATTATAAATACCTGCAGTAGCTGTTACATTGAAAGGCCTGAGAGCAGTTTTTGGTCAGTACATTAACAGAGAAAATTATTTAAGACCATTTCTGAGGAGAATGACTTCTGGGTCAGTTGTATTTTTATTTCATATTTGCAGATCAACCTTCGTGCTTGTCTGCTGACCTTACAGAAAACAAGCAAGCCCTTAAACCCCTGTGTATGACATAGTTAGGAAGATACATGTGAAGAGTAGAAGGAATCTGTGATGTATTCTAACTCAACATACAATCTTTTTGTATATACATTCTTTTTATATCCTTAACATTGCAGTATTTGAGTACTTCCTGGTAGTAACATAGGAGACTGCAAACATTTTCTTCATGTTTCCCCTTACAGAACATGGTAGATATTCTGGCCTCTTTCAGGTTTTTGTTTTTGTTTTGCTTTTCTCTTGTGAATGTTGCTGTGTGATTTGTTCATTGTGTTTTTTTCTGTAGCCCGAGAGAACAGCAAAGTTACACTCAGATTTTCCATTCTTTCCTTGGCACTCGTAATTGAAATAGTAATATGAAATAACCTATGGGAACATGGTTCAGAAGGCTCCTTGTAATGTACACTAGACCTCTTGTCATTAAAAGCTTGCAGAACAGACTGTGTAAAACATTGCTGAGCCTTTGTATCCAGAGCTATTGGCTGAAATATTTAGGATTTCTAGTACATGAAGACTTTCAAGTCCTAGTTTCAAAAGCGTTCTAATTTATGTGAGTGCCCTTAGGCTAGATTTTGGTGAAGATAGTAGGAATTAAGTGTTTAGGTACCATCTCAAAACCGTTTTTAATTTGGTATAGAGAAACTTGTGCTACACATGTATTTTCAGAAATACTGGGAGAAAAAGCCTGTTTCCTCTGGAAGAGATGGAGTCGTCCTCAGCTGAGTGCCTTCCCTCTGCTGAGGTGATTTGTTCTGTAGCACCATGCTGGTGCACATGACTACCTGTTATCTAGGAAGGAGTACAGGCTCAATCATTGAGGCATGTAGTAAAAGTGTCAGTGCTAGGCTTAACTTAATCTTTTGCTGCCCAAGTATGGATGTTGGTGGTGAGTTCCAGAACTGGTCATTATTTAGACAAACAGTCTTGTTAACAAGTTCAGATACCCCAGATGTTTGGAACAGTAAATGCCAGGTACTCCTTAATAATTTATGAAGTCCAGATTAAAGTGAGTATATATGAAAACTTAAAATATTTTATAATTACATTTCTAACTATAATTAATGAAAAACATCTTAAATGAGAGTGTGATAACCTCTTGTATGCAGCTGAACTGAGATAATAGCCTGAATATTTTAATTTCTCTAATTAAATTCGTAGTCCTTTACTAATGTATCCATTACCTATTAACAAAATACCAGATGTTTGATCTCATGGGAAAATCAAATAGTCAGTATAGGAAGAATGGTTGTTTTATGTGATAGTTGCTTTGTCAGAAGACTTACTGGCCTAATTCTTAATTGAAATTCATCCTGTATTTTTAAATTTTGTCTTTTTACTGTTGCAAAAAGCAAAAGCACTCTTGCAGAAATACCTACTTTAAACTGCATTGTGAAATTCAAAGTTTTATCAATTGAAGTTCTACTCTTTTACAATCAAAAATCACTTATCTCTTATTTATGTCAAACATGACAATTAAATCACTAAAATTCACATAATTTTTAATTACTGCAAAGCCATTTATCTGAGAGCAGTCTTCTGTTGAAAATGGATCTGCAATCCATCTTTTATTTGTTAGTGATGGGAAAGATAGGTTTTTGTTGAATTTATGTTAGCTTTGAGGTCAAAGTGAATTTTCCCTTAATCTTTAAAATTCTTGATGAAAATTTGCAGATGATGGTAATTTTGTTCTTCCTGAACTAGAAGATAGCTTACTGTGCCTTTTTTTTTTTTTGTCAAGAATATTTAGTAAGCATATCTTGTATCTTTCACTACAAAGCATTGAGATATCTGAATGAGTTAACTAAATGGGCTGCTCTTGGCAACCATAACTCAAACTTAGTGTTTCAAACTGAAATCACTGTGGAAAACTTGCACTTCAGAAGAAGGCTGAGTGAGCTAGCCTCAGTGCGATTGAGCATTTGGTCACTTCTAACAAAAATGAAAGTTATCATTTGTTTAGTGCTTCTGCTTTAGAAAAACTGGTCAATGTGGTAGCCAAAATCCAGAATTATACACTCATAAAATGCATTGAGTGTTGGAAGGGACCTTTAAAGGTCATCTAGTCCAGCGCCCCTGCAGTAAGCAGTGGCATCTATTGCCAGATAGGTAATTATTTAGTGTTTTACAGTGGAAACCCTATGAAAGATAGAATCATAGAATCATAGAATGGTAAGGTTGGAAGGGACCTCAAGGATCATCTAGTTCCAACCCCCTGTCATAGGCAGGGACACCTCCCACTAGTACAGGTTACTCAAGGCCTCATCCAATCTGGCCTTGAACACCTCCAGGGAGGGAGCAGCCACGACCTCCCTGGGCAACCTGTTCCAGTGTCTCACCACCCTCACTGTAGAGAACTTCCTCCTAACATCTCTGGGTTTTGTCACTCTTCAATTTTGAAGTATTTGTATTCTAATAGATAATGGGGTTCTGCAGTTTAACCACTTTATCGGTTTTTTGATACTACAGATTACAATTTTTTAGCTTTCATTTCTGATTCAGATCTTACCTGTGTCATCGAAATTAGGCTGTTGTTGCTTTGCTTTACATTGTCTTCGTTTTCCATTACTTTGTAAGAGAAGTTCTGAACTTTGTGTTGGAGGAAACACAAGTGCTGGGAAGGATATAACTATTTCCTTCTGTCTACAGTCCTATCATAGCTTTTCTGTTTCCTTAGATCAAGTTCCCTTTCTTTCACAATTCAGAGTAATTGCAAATAAGCAGGCACTGTCAAGCCTTCTACAACTTCTGCAGTATTTGCTGTTGTAGCAGGAATGTTACTGATTGTACCAGAAATCTCTTGAACCTATTTCTGCATTTTTTATCAATGCTTTGGTGTTTTAGATTTTGGGTTGAGTTTTTTTCTCAGGGAAAGTAGGAGATAGAAATTTGTTGGATTTTTTTTTTTTTTTCTTCTGTGTGTATAAAATGTGTTTGGGAAGTTTTCTGTAGGAGGGCAGAGAGATTCTTAGAGAATCTTGAAGAGCAGGGACCATGTCAACTCAAGGTGTCAGTGAAAGACTTGCCACTTAGTTTAGGCATCTCTGCCTCCAGGAATTTTTTCATTCATCAACAGCTCTAGGCACCTCAGATAGTGTTCTGTATGTGGCACCAGATGTGCCCCAAGCTCTTCTAGATCCTAGGACTGAGACTAGTCAGCTACCCTGCTGCATAAGACTTAACGTGCATCTTCCTAGTGTTACAGTTGAGCTTTCGTCCACTATATGAACTTACCTGGTTTGACATACTGTAGGGAACTCACCATCTATCCATGGTTTCTGAGCTCCTGCTGGTTTGCTCTGTACAGTAAATGCATCCCCTTAGCAAGAGCGAATTTCTGGGTGGCAGTAGATTTTTCCATTTATTTTGAACTTGCCCTTTAGTATGTGTTTGACAGCAGGAATGGACTTCCACAGGCTTTCTCTGGTAGCTTGAGCTGTGCAGCATGATACATACTGAAGGCTGCCTCCATTAGAATGGTGGTCAGCCAAGTGTATGTCAGCAGAGCACCCAGCTGCCCACAGCCATTTCATAACAGAAACTTTTAAATAATGTGCTAGTGCTGCTTTCTTTAGCTGAAAGTGTCTGGGGGAATGTGTTAGCTGATAGTGTTTTGGGGTGGGTTTTTTTGACCAATCTGGTGCTCCTTACAACAGCGTGAGGGTGAAAAGACATTTGGAAAGGGGGGAGGGGTTTAAATAGATTGGTTCCAAGCAAATATGGAAAGATTTTTCATAGCAGTGCTTTCCATATTTGGAGTTTACATTTAGGAAATAATGCAAGTATCACTCCATAGGGTAACCCCATTGTGGTTAAGAAATAATTTTGAGAATGACGTGATAAAGTGCAGTTCAGTGTGTGGAATTTCCTTGAAAAATGTGCTTTGTTTCCTTAATGCTCTAATATTCTTGCAATGTAAACATATTCTGTGTGTCAAATAATTTTTCAGCCTTACCTCGGAAAAACTGCCTCTGATTTCAAAGGGAGTTTTGCCTAAGGTAGGGCTTGCAACATCAGGACCAGGAATTAGTGTAATGTGACCCACCATTTGTATTGCTTAGGGGTAAATTTTAAGAGAGTAGATTTAACATTTTGTGTGTCATGCTGAGATATTGCAATATCTCGGATGGGTTATTAGGCACCAATCCAAAGGTTAAGTGCAGCAACAACATGAGATGTGGCTTTATCCTTACGTGATCTATGTCTGTGTTCTGTTTTGTAGACCCTTGGAAATAGGTGTTATGCCTAGAACAAAACATGACATTTATAAGACCTTTTTGAAACATATCTCAAGCTATTAAATATAATTTCAGTAGAAAAGTGTGTGTGTATGTGTTATTCAAAATCTAGAAATTAATCCTGATGTGTTTGACCTCACTGAAATTGTGAATCTAGATCTTAGTGTGCATCAGACAGATATTCATGACCTTTGGGATAGTCTAGATATGAATTTTTAGTTAAGGACTTTTTCTAATTTATATTCATATATCTTTGTAGGAGTTTATTTTCCATGCTGTTTTTGCTTGGCTTGCTTTAAATAAAATGCTTCAATGGAGTGTGGTAGTCTAGCATTTGTTTTGCCTCAGGAGTAGATTGCCCCATCTTGCATATCTGGTCAAGTAAATTGCTCTCTTCCCTGTGTACTTTGATAATAGTACTAGGCTTTAGACTTCTCTATACAAACCCCTAGTGAGCAGAAAAACGAAGGGCTGGGCCTGTGCGGTGCTAACAGTCTTCTCTATTGTAATGGATTCATTCATCTCCTATTTACATAAATTAATACCTAAAACTTCTTTGGTTGTTTAAGAAAACTCATTAAGCTTTCAAAATAGCTGTGTTGTGAATACTGTTGCAATCGTTTCCGTTGACTTATCTCCTGCTGGTTGACTGGGAACCAGTCCATCTTGGGGTCAGGTCCCTAAGCTTCACTGCAGAATTAAATACATAACATTTAAAAGAAAATGCAGATGATCTTTTCAACACAAAGTGGATGCTGGGAAACTTCCTTATGAAGAAAAATTATTTAAAATTTTAAAAAATAAAATCCTGTTTCTGTCTGAGAGGGTAATTTTTGCTTAGGAGATAGATCATACTTTTTATCCATTTTTGGATCCATTTTTCTTACAGCGTTTGATGTTGTAAGAAAAAGGTCAGTTTCTATAACCTGAAATGGGAGCGGAGTGTTTAGTGTGAAAAGCTTGGCCAGGTTCTTTTTTTGTTATTATTGATTGAAAGTTCTGCTTTGCCTTTTTAATTTATTGTCTTTAGTGTATGATTTTTATTTATCTTTATTTCCTTTGTGTTTGGGTTTGTTATAGATTGCAGAAAGAAAGCATTCAGCACAGCATTAGCAATGAAGCAAAGGCCCGAGCCCTTCAGGCCCAGCAAAGAGAGCAGGAGCTGACACAGAAGATGCAGCAAATGGAGGCCCAGCATGAGAAAACTGGTAGGTGGTAGGGAAAGATTAGAGCCTGGGCACTCACTCACAAGCCAGGCCCACGCCTTACTGTGAAATGACATCAGGAACACCTGTAACCTTTGGCTGGCCGAAGGGAGCAGATGCTAACTACACCGGAGATTCCGAATTACATATTAGTTAGCGTTTAAAAGAGAAAATGGAAAGTATTGCCCACTGTCTGTTGATTTCAGAGTGCTGCTCTCACATCTGTTGCACCATCTGGATTATGAGTTTATTTACCTGTGTTCAAGAAACGTAAAGCTGAGAGAGACCACAACAAAGTAGAAAAACAAAGGGCTTGTTTTTGGCTGGATTTTCAGGCACACATGTTATATAAAGAAAATAGCATCAGAAGCTCTGCGGGAAATGCTCTGAGCTTACAGTTAAAGTCTCCTGAATAGCATTGAACAGTTCCCACAGTACACACATTATAGCTACTCTAAAAGCTTAATGAGTTTGCTTCGGCATCCAAACTGGAGAAAAGCTTTAGCCATTAATCGGTTCTTAATTCAGTGTCACAGCTGGATGTAATTCACTGGCTCCAAATTGATATGTTCCTTTATTTAATCTTTGCAGCCTCAAACATTTTTAGCACTACCATGTGCCCCTCTCTTCTCTCCCCCCACCCCCTCACCACCTCCAATCTAGAAGAAAGATGTTTAATCCCTTGCATACCTCAGGTTGTTATAATAGGAGACTTCATTGCACTGACTTAGTTGATCAATAACTTCTAACCTTTAATCTGTAAGTAAAATGGGTTTTCCAAACAAATAAAAAAAGGGTTTTGTTATTGTGAAGTGCTATGCCAACAACATTAATAAAGGTGCAGATTAGAAACAAAAAGTACATTTTATAGAGAGGAAATCTCTAAACGCTGAGCATGGAAAAGTGGAGGAGCTTCATCTCTTGAGGAACACTATATATTCATATGATCAATAAAATAACCCTTTTTAATCATGAGTCCTGCAGTACCTTTAGAAAAATTATGTAGCATGTATGTATCCTAAAAGAATACCTGAGGTTAACAGGCACATTTCCATCTGCCATCTTATTTTCTACCTTCTTGCAGCATTATCACAGTACTAGAGGACCTTTCTGTGTGTTCAGGGAATGCAAACAGGTACTTTATGGCTGCTGTCTACTCAGCAAGAAAAGAAAAGAAGCTCTCAGAATCTGTTTTCGTACTCTAGCCAGCACACATGTGTATGACCACATACAATTTTGCGCAAAAGATGTGTGATTTACCATTCTGGTGCCTAAATTGTCCCAGTGTGCAAAAACTGAAAAGCATTATGGCTGAGTTTGTTTGTATATATCTCCAGTAGGATTAGGAGGAGTTGAAAGGCATAGTCATTTATTATGTACGTAGAGGAAACTGTGTATTATGTGACTCTAGACACAAACAAGGCGAGTACTTGATTTCTAGGTCATGAGTTTTGGTTCAGACCAACCAAACTCAGTAACTGAAAAATAATTTTAAAAATGGTTTCACTGCAGTTGCCACTGGACCGTAAGTCTATATCTTATCATGAAAGACAAAAAAACCCCACATTAATAATAGTAAGAACAGGACCTAGTAAATAAAAAAAAAAAAAAAGTTTTTTTAAAGAGAGAATTAAATGAGTCTGCAATGTGTTTGGCTTGCCAGTGTATCCTCTGCAGCAGTTGAACAAGAAAAACACTAATAAGGCATGGCCAAATTTATTCCTATATGAAATGTCAATGAACTTAAATAATAGACATATAGTCTTTATGGTGATTCTTCTCATACAAGACATGATTCAGTGGCAACATCGCTTTGAGTCTTTGGGTTACCTTATCCTGACACAGAGACTTTCTTTCATGTTATAATTCCCTCTGTTATAATTTCATGTCCAAGTAGCTGAAGTTTAAAAAACATTACCAAAACCAGAAGGATCTAGAAAAAAGAAATTAAGAATATGTAAATAGTTTCTGATTTACCTATACATTTATATAATTGTAAAATAAATTTCTAAATTTACAATTTTTTAATTTCTAGTAAATGAGTTGGATTCATTGCTGACATCCCAGAATACATTCATTACAAAATTAAAGGAAGAGTGTTGCATGCTGGCAAGGAAGCTGGAACAAAATTCAGAAAAATACAGGTTAGTATGTTTTTTCTTTTTTGTCTTATCCTGTCCCTTTTATTATTATGACAGGCTTCCTTAATTTTTTATTTGTATTTTAATATTTATTATTTATCTTGTCTTGAGTGTTACACATCGTCTCAATGTAATATATGCCTCTTAAGAAACAGGGATGAGAAACATTGTACATTTCAGATTGTTTCCAGTTATTCCTTCAAATTTCTTAGGTAATTTCAGTCTAAAAATTGCAAACCATTTTCTTCCTGATGTTCGTATTCTTAACGTGAAGCATGGAAAACTGTTTTCAGAGCTACAACTGAGTTTATGTGAAATTAGATGAAAAAATTAAATATTTTAAATTCTCAAAACTGTAGTCTGTTCTTGTTATTTACTTAAAACTTCATTCACAATACTATACACTGAATAATTACTATAGTCTGAAATATATTTTGTCCAAAATGCTTGTCGTTGAACTCAGATTCTGCTGCTGCTTGTTATGTGGTACTATCAATAGCATATTTAAATGCAAAGCCATTTAAAAATTCAGGAAGGAAGAAAACCTTGATGCAGTAATAGCTTAAATAAATACAGAGGTATTGCAGTATCTTTTAAAATTTTTTACAGGACAAAACTCTTTAAAAAAATAAAGAAGTTTTGTAGTTCTACCCAAATAAATAATTTGATCTTTACATTTTTACTTGTGCTGAAACTTTTCACAGTGCTCGTATTTAGACTTTTAAACAGGGCTTAAGCATCAGGTTGACATTTTCCAACTCTGTAAATTTAATGGAGGTTGAATTTGGCAGTTAAGGGTAGGGTAACTTACATGAGATCAGGAAAATCAAAGATGAAATTAGTTTTCAAGGTGGCAGATTGAATCATCCTTTTGAGGTAACATTATAGGGGCAACACTTAGGGAGGGAAATCGTTTACCTCAGTATCCTGTTTCCAGGAATGGTTGAAGGGGAATGATCTAAGTAGCTGGCATATATCTCTCTATATATGAAGCTTCCCTTAAGTACTGCCTCCAATGCCCATCCTACTTTCCACTAAATATAAAGTGTTACTAATTGTTAAGTTGCTGAAGTTGAGAGATGAATCCTCTCCAGAGCGTCTGGGGAAGAAGTGAGAAGAAATTATCTTCCCTTGTAAATGTCACAATGGATACTTGAAACGGGAGCAAGCAGAATTTTTCTTCTGAAAAAGCAGAGCTAAAGTAGTACAAAATCTAAAGAGATTCAAATCGTATTATTATTCCAGCAATAAAAATGCACACAGACTTTGTTGCTAGAGCTCACAGTCACAGAGTAGTAACTGTAAAAGGATGAAGGAAAGATGGAAAACATACTGTGAAAACACATTATTCTCTGAAAATAAATACTAGAGATTGCCAAGTGTTTCTCCACCTAGCAGCATTAGCTGACTGTGTCAAGAACCTGAAAAAAAAGGAAAAGGAGCCCTCTTGGTTCTCCAGAAAGTGGTATGTTTTGCACAAGAAACAGTATGGAGGAATGTATGAAAGTGGTTCTGAGAAGCAACCCTAAAATAGCTTGAGCTTGCCTTCATTAGGATGGGAGCTACTGCTGGAGAAATAGGTAGGGACAAAGAAAGCATGCAAAAATGACTGCGGAAGGGTGGAACAGGAGAGGGTGGGAAATCTTAAACTAGTAGCTGGTGTCAAAAAGTGTTGCAATCAGGAGATCGGATGCAGAAAATTACTTCAAAGTGTTAAATGCATGGACAGTATATATCTGTCACCAGCATGTCTCTGAAAGGTAATCTTCATGCTTATTGTCACTGGTTATACTCTAAAACCACACTTCTGAGACAGAATGTCTTCTGAAAAGTAATCATTTTAGGAAGGCTTTGTAACATAGTTCTCATGTACATTAATAAGCAGATCATGAAGCAACAGCAATGTCCTATTTGCACAGAAAAGATTTTAATTTTGTTTCTGTGGTGTTGACCTTATAAACTGAATTTTGGACCTGGATGTATGCTTTCTTTTCATACTTTTATAATCTTTGTGCACTCGTTTCTATGGAGTTAAGAAATAACTGTATGCTATCAGTACCAAGTTTTGGGCTTTGATAGACAGCAAAGGGCCCATTTGGAATATGAGGTATTTCAGGCAACTGCATATTTGTAGAGTTTCGGTGTAATGCCTCTGACATGCACATACACTTTTATATTTAATACAGGTTTTCTGAGAAATGTGAAATGAAGTTTTCATGTTCATATGTAAGATGGAACCAGGATTAGAAAAGCTTCATAAAGACAATGTCAGACAAATTATAACCTCCTCAAGCTGTGCAGAAAGAAAATAGTATGACTGTGAAGGGTTTTGTATGCATAGGCATGTTTAAAAAATACAGTCCTTTGTTGATTTCTCATAACTTATTTTGTTGGATTTTTGGTTTGGGTTTTGTTGGGATTTTTTTTCTGATTGTCACTGAGTTTCTATGTTGTAGATTAATGTTTAACACTACCCACTGTGTATTTGTGATTTGCGTTTTGTAATTAAGGGGAACAATGGGAGTCCATTGGGTCTCGTTATATATAATGGTTGGTTTAATTTGTTTCGCTTCTATCTTGTTAATTGTAAATTGATCATTAAGATTTGAATTCTAATCTGTCACCAGGGTTGTGAGTATTGAAGCTAGAGCAATGATCCTGCTTCTAATCACTGATGATGAGAAACAAATTTTATAATTTTGGTACATATTGCAGTTCATATATTTTAACACTGTATTTTATGGTGTTATAAATATTGTTAAATGACTTTTAGTGTAGTTTTATGGTTTTGGACTATAATGTATAAATTATATTACTGGTTTGGCAAGAGTAGGCATCCAACTGTGTGAGTTTAATTGAAGTAAAGAACACACACTCGGCTGAACTATTTTTATGCATGTTTGGTTGACTGCAGTCATTGCACTCAATACAAGAAGTGAAATGTTTGTTGAAGGTAGCCATACAAAGACATGAAACAGTCTGTCTGAAGGATCAGTCATTTAAATTATATGCAGTAATACCATGTCAGCAGAAAATACTTTAGAACACGTAATTAATTGCTGTACAAATAAACAGTTGACTTTAAAAGTAGGGGCAGGCAGTGGTTAAAAAGCGCTGCAATGCAAAAGGTAGTTCAGAAGAGTAAAGGCAGCATTGCTATCTTAGTGTGCAAAAATCAGCACACTGTAGAAATATCTTAAGACTGATTTTTGGATTGTGACTATTTAACATTTGCTGGTTCTTTGCCTCCGCTATTTGAATACTTTAGAGGAATCTCATTTTTTTTTTTTCCCAAGAGTCTTCCAGAAAGGACAGTAGATAAAAAGTTAAATTTATTTTTAAATAGAAGTTGAGGCTTTCTTGGTGGTTGAGTTTTTTGGTGGTTGTTCATGTCCTACCTCCAGTCATCATAAGTTATTTTTTATATGCTAACAAGTAAATGAGATTTTGAAAAATCTATTACCCATCTTGCAAGCATGCATTTTAAATTTTCACTTTCATGTCATGCAGCTTTGCTCAGTGCATTTTCAAAATAGTACAGATTTCTTAGAGATCTGTTTGATCTATCAAATCGCAGAAGCTTACCCAGGTACATGAATATGGTTGAAGAAATGCAGCTCCATACAGAATTCATCTTAGATGGCAGCACTCCAAATGTCTGCATGCTTTGGCTTTTTCTAAGTCCACCATGGCTTAATGCTCAGTCTGTTGGACCCAAAGTAGGTTTTACAGAACAACATCAGCATGTTCAAACTGTATCTTTTAGTTGTTCTCGATCCATCAGTCGGTGCTGAGTGCATAGATTTCTCCTATTTACCTCTATCCCTGCCATTATGTGTGGACTATCTCTCAAGTTCAGGACTGTGTGCAGTGACACTTGCCCCACTGTCTCACATTCCTGCTGTTGACAGCTTGGAAACACAGTGGTTCAGCAGCATTTATGCAGATGTGGCCCTACCTCTGGCTGAGTGGAATCAATGTTCCTAGTATAAATGTGCTATTGCATTAAGTACAGTTGTTCAGGCTTATTACATTTATGGTTGGTTTTATGAGAGTTTTTTTAACTCAACATTTTTTAAGTTATTTAAATGGTACATAGAATTAACTTCTGTCTTAATCTTTGAAAACTGAGGTGGGTGTGCAGTGTGCAGTCTAGTACTGAGAACTGCAGTGTTCTCTCTTTAATGCCAAAATGTGAACCTTCTAGCACTGACTTTAATAAGCATTCTGCCCTTCATATGTGATGTCCTCTAATGAGATACTTGAATCTGTGTGGATATTTACTTGGAAGGGACATTGTGTAGACATTTTTAACTTTTTTTTTTTTTTTCCCCTGAGTTCAACTGTAATTACAAAAAGTTATTTAGGAGAAGTGAATATAAGTATCATTGTTCAAATTATCAGTCATTTAGAACTGTATTTTAGAGGTTAAGGATCATGCTACCCTCATTTTTGGTGAATTTCAAGTAGTGTTTTGGTTGGTTTGGATCCCATCATCTTTACAGAAGATTTTTGGGTACCCTCAAATGTACTGGAAATGAGTAAGTACTTTTAAAACTTTTGAGATTTTTATCCTGTTAAAAGTTGCTTACAATGTTTCTCAGAATGCGACAGCCACATATAATTACAGAAAAAGAAGTGGGATTCCCTGGTTGGGAAACCCTACAAACATGATAATTACAATATCTTCACATGGCAAATGCTCTTGTTGCATTTTGCTGACAAAAAGGGAACACAACCTTGAATTTAGTTCCTGTTACCACTTAGTTGGGCTTTGTTATGTCAGGTGTTTGTTGAGCTGCTCTGCAGTGGACCTTTGCTTTTATCTACTGATTCTTTCTTACAGTATCAAGTACGGACCTCATTCATGCTCTGTGATAAAAATGGGTCCAACTGGTAACACTTTTTATTGCTGGCATGTAAGTTACTAGTGTTCCTGTTAAATGATAGATGTAAAGATTCAACTTCAGTTACCTTCCTATAGCATTCTGCCCGCTGTTATGTAGCAGTCCAGGAAACTCTTGCATATTTAAGTTGGATGTATAAATACATCAGCACAATCATGATGTATTTGTCAGTGATGTTCCTTAATAAAGATGCAACTCCTCATCTAAATTCAGTTGCATACAGTCTTCTTCCAGAGTTTCCCCTGTTAAGTTTTTAGATTCGCAGATGATGTCATGTATTGTTCTCTATTTAAAATAAACAGGAGAAAAGTATGTTGTTGTTTCCAGATTTGACTTGTCAGTGTTAACAACATGTTTTAGAGGGAATAGTATTCCTTCCCCCCTGCACTTTGTTGTATTTTTCAGATTGTCAGTTGTTGTTGCATTCTGTAACAGCCAGGAAGGTAAAGTATCTTTCTACCGTAACTGTAGCATATTTAAGTTTGCGATTTAAAGATATATCTGAAGCTTTTTAACCTCAAGATCTGGAGTGGCAGATGCCATTAAAAAAAAAAAAAAAAAAAAAGCAACTTCCTTTTGATTCTTGATTTCTGTTGGTGTAGCAGATTCTGACATGTTCTCATTAACCTTTTCCAAATAGTTAAACTCTACAAGTGCATAATGTATATTTTATCACAATTAAATCTGAGATCTTTTCCTGATATTAAGAAACAGCTCATGCCCGTTTCTCCATGGGCTGATGCTTAGAGATGTAGCAAGTAGCAGTCCCAGGTCACCCATGGATCTGCTCACCCGTGAAGAATCAGAATTGCTAGAAGTGACTAATTTTCTTAAAATCTGTGCCAAGTTTTATGTTGATTAGGGTGTGCCTGTATGATTTGTCCCTTGTTTCTTAAGGTTTTATTAGTTTCCCCTCTTAATGTGTGGTTCGTTGCCTTTTTTTTTTTTCTTTTTTCTTTAATCCATATAATGGTATTTTGGGCACGTTACATTAATGAAGTTACTAAAACGGTAGCACTACTGAGATTTCAACTTGTACAGTGCAGTAAATGTTGAAGAAGTTTTGAGTAGCCATTTTTAAAACTAGATAGTAGCTTTTTACAGTTGTGGAAATGTGTTTTCAAAATGCTTAACAAGTATGAATTTACATTTACTGATGTCATTTAACATCAATGTGTAATGCCAGATGACATACCTGTTTCAATTAGGCTGAAATCAGCATAGCTAACATATGACTGAGTGATTACTATGGGTATATTTACCAGATACCCTTCAGCATCATGTTCTTTTTAGATTACTTGAAACAGTGTTTTGTTCCTGGAAGTTCTACTAATAGCCCGTTTTATGCATTACTTATACATGTATAAAATTTTATAAATGCTGAAGCCACATATTGATAGCACGCTGCAGGATGAAATCTGACAACATCCATCATCACTGTGTTTCACTTCTGTAGATCTGAAGTCAACCAGCTTAGTCAGGAAAAAGAGTATCTTCATGGCAGATTGGAGAAGATGCAGAAACAGAATGATGAATTGGACCAACAATGTATCCAGCATGGGCGAATGCATGAGAGGATGAAGTCAAGGTAGGAGGTCCTTTTAATCTGTCAGTATGTGGTATGCTCTATTGTACCTGTTGGGTTGTGTAAACATAAAAATGACACTCCATTGTTGAAAGTAACATTCTTTCCATAGGAAACTGACCACCAATTCATCCCCAGGCATTCTGTCAAAATTTTTTTGTGACATCTTTTGCTTGTGCCATTTTGGATAAATAAAAGGAAAGCTTGAACAACATAGTCTTCCAAAGAATTCAAGCATAGTACATATGTGTGTGGGCTGCTTCGGCTGTTCTCTGCTCTAACTTGGATGAATTGTCTTATCATAAAAAAAAAAAAAAAAAGGATTTGAGAGGGAAAGGAGGAGGGAAGCTATTCAGTACTAAGAATGTTGAATACACATGTGAATTCTGCGATGCCATGTAATAGGTGTATTTTTGAAGTTTACCATCTTACCGTTCCCAGTAATATTCAGCTTGTATAAACAGGCAAATCTTACTGAAGTAAGTAACTTACTTAGTAACCAGAGAGCTATTAGCTGCTTCCAGGCATGACTATCCATTTCAGACAAGCAACAACTTCCTCAGAAAAAACTGGGAGCAACTACATAAAAGATACTATGGAATGTTTTTATCAATACCATAGCTGTTCAGGCCAGAGTATCCAGACTGATAACACCTTAGGATGTGGTTTGCATTAGATCACTGTGGAGACTTTTCTTTATGGTACCAGAAAGTTTGTCTGTGCTCTGTTGTTCTGTTTTCTACTCCAAATTCAGTGTAACAGGCACTGGAAAGAACTTACGTGTGATTGGAAAGATAGAGAATAAAGATAGGGAGATACCTAAGAGGCAGCTCTGCAAACTCAATCAGTGAGGCTACCACTTGTTAGTAGTGAAAGGCAAAATATAGTTTGACTTCATGTGGACTGGATAGTCCTAGCTGGGAAAAATTCTGGGTTACTTTTTTTTGACCACTAACTACCTGACAGGAACAGAGCTTGTTCGTATTGAAGCAGGCAGTCTTGTATGCTCTTTTTTGAACCACTGCTTATCAATTTCTTTTTTTACTCTTTTTTTTTTTTTCCTGCCATCTCTGTTCTCAACCCATATATCAGCATCTTTATTGCAAGTTGTCCATGCATTCTTTTCAGTCATCCAGACTCCATTCTTTCCTCCTCCTTTTCAGATTTCTGTCAGTAATATATCCTGTTCTGCTGTAACCCAGGATTGTCATCTATAATATATCTTAGATAACAAAGACATTCAAAATACTACAACTATTGTTCCAAATCTATGTGGCCACATAATCTTTCCATTTAGCTTGCCTTTTCTTCACTTGTGGTGGATTCTTAGCATATGGGGGAAATGCATTGAGGACTCAGGGTAATTTCTAGGGAAACAAACATTTCCCCCCCCCCCCCC
>VWZE01020020.1:124508-302778 GCA_013396675.1 Eubucco bourcierii
TTCCCCCCCCCCCCAATTCTAACTGTTCTGCTTGCTGTTCTTCTGTAGAACTAGCATCTAGTTGAATTTCAGAGTCCTGTGTAAGTTTTTAAGACATTTCCTCTGTAAGAACCAAATAAAATAGATCTACTGGAAAATGTTGCTCATTTTCTGCTGCAGCAGCAACAATGACTTACACTAGAAAATTTTGAAAGCATTAATCCAGAAAAGAAAAGTGGTTTGAAAGCAGAGTGGTCATGCTGCAGGCAGTGCCTTACCTTCTGCCACTGTTTTGCTGACAACAAGGAGAGAAAACAGGCCAGTGATAACATTTGTCTTTTTCATTATTTTAGCTGATAATCCCTGCCATATTTATATGTTTTTTCTGGATTATGAATGGTATACTTTACAGCATTTTTTAGAGGGGACTCAATATGTTTTAATAGTGATCTTGCACTATACTAATTTTAAATCCAGGTAATAAATGACAAGGGTGATATAATAAACTTCTTTTCAAATATCAGTGTAAACTGATTTTTAGTTTCCATGTGAAAACTGTACTAAATTTTCAGCATTAATTCCTAAATGCATGCTATAAATTAGCTATGAAATATTGAGATCTAGGTGAAGAAAAGCAAATACTGTAGCTGCTATAACAAGTGTATCTCCCAGTTCCTTATATTTATGCTGAGGGACTTCCACCAAATGAAAAACAGTGATTTTTCTCTTCTGAGTTTGAAAACAGAGATCTGACCATGCTATTCAGTAAAGACAGAAGAAGAAATGATGTGTTTTGCCTTAGATTTCCATTCATCACTCTGATACTAATAATCATAGCAAAATAATGTTAAGGATGTTTACTAGTTTCTTGTCTAGCCATTGTTATTTTGGTTCTCTTTAGAAAGTTTCTTATATCAAAATGATTTTCACTTTAACCTGGGACTTAGCATTTACATTTGAATAGCAAGCAATTGTGGTATTTGGTTAAGAAGAAATCTATCACTACTTGAATTCTCCAAACTCTAACTGATCTGTTGGAATTTCTTTTAGGGCAACAGTGTTTTGCAAATTGTGATAGTTTTATTCTTCAAAGTGAGCAAGATGATATTTTCTGTGCTATTCCTATCATTCTAAACGTGTTGCAAATTAATATAATATAGTCCAAAGTGATAGAAGCAGATTTTAAAGAAAGAAATTACTTTAAATTGCAGGATTAAAGGTGATTTTGAATGAGTATCTTCAATGTAGTGCAAATACCAATCTCTTTCCTTGTGTTTTTGCTCAGTGGAATGCAACATTAAAACAAGTAGATGCTAATGTTAAATAATACAGTTGCTACATACTGTTGGGTGACACATTCAGACTGCAGTGAAGCTTGTGAGGAGATGTTAATATTAGACTAGCAACACTGTGGGTCTCTGCTTTAGATATGGTTTTGGTTTTTTTTAATATTAGTCTGTTGCTGTTTTGATATTTTTTGCAGCTGTGTACTTATAACTTTAGACAGTGCTTTCTTTAGGCAAGTAGATTATCTCAAAAGTATTAATTAATGTGACACAGCACATTAGTATAAATTTTCAACCTCAAAGCAGATTTTAGTATTAAATCTTTCAAATTCCTGTTATATCTACAGAGATATATGTGCACAGTAGGAATTAGCAGATTGATAGTAGAAAGTACAGAATTTCTTACAACATTGAAAACTAACCAAGAAAAAAACACATAGCAAAAATAAGAGGTTAAGCTAACTTTCTTTCTGTTTGCTTTCTGTGCTCTACACCACACACCAAACCAAACACAAACAAACACAAACCCAAAAACAAACCACAAAAATCCAGATTCTACACAAAGGAAAATTCAAAATCAAATTAATTGGGTGACTTGAAGCATTATGCTTGTTTGCCTGTTTTCAAATTTAGTTCCAAGGCATGCATTTTAATTTACTATAGTTAGACCAATTCTGTAAATGCAGATCCACTTTCTCACGAGCTCTTTTTTTCTTGTAGTTTGAGGAGTAAGAAGAAAAAGGCAAGAATCTACCTAGATCTGTTATCAATGAAACGTATTTCTGAATGAGTGATATTTGGCTGCGCCCATGGGTCAGGATTTTATCAGGCTATTTGAGCTTTCACTGAACTTAGTTAACTCTTGTAGGTACAAGGTTCTATCATGGCTTGGCTTTTCTTTATGTTGTTCTCACAGAGCGAACATTTTGATTGCAAGTCATCATTATGGAATTTGTCCTGTGGACAGGCAATATCTAAAATAGGAAGCATTTAATTTAACATAGCTAGCTCTTTTCTGTGTACATTTTCCACTAAAGACCCAGATGATGTGTGGAAAGGTGGCAAATGTGGACTTCTACTTTTTATCAAGCAGCAAAACAAGAAAGATACCAACAGTAGTGTGTGTGAAGTATGAGCCTCTTTTATTAAAACATAAATTGAAAAGCTGCTAATGATTTTCTCTAAACATTTTTTTCAAACTAAATGCAGTAGATGGTATCTGGGGCCGCAGATTTTTGTTCTTTTTCTGGGTGATTAGAGTTGGTATTGCTGTTATTTCTGCAGTAATGTGTGTGATCACTGTCCAATCCGTGTTGCGTTAACAATACATTTTGTGCAAATTTGCATGGGACTTCTTGTAGGTTTTTGGAGGTGATAATGTTTTATGTATTTCAACTGTATTTTTGCTAGATAAAGTTAAAAAGAAGAGCCTACAGGACTGGCAGTTTGGGGCAGATGTGTGTCTATTCCTCAGGCATCAGTGGTTGTAAGTTAACTATAAAAATGTTACAGCCATCTGTGTAACAAGACGGCAGAGATCTGCTCTTGCCTGTTACTATAAATAAGAAGGAGATTTGTTTGACTTCATAGACATTGGATTTATAAAGACTCTATGTGTCAAATTGTAACTATATGCCATGTTGCTGAGATGTGTCTGTAGCCAGCTACCTGGGGTGTCTTCCCTTCAGACATTCTAGTGTAGTGCAGCAACTGTGTAGAAATATGTGTATAGCACAACATGTGACAAATTATATTTGTTTTCTACCTATAGGGAAAAATATGATTCTTATGGGTAAGAATATCTGCAAGAATAGCTAAAATGTATTCTTAAATGGACCTCTCGAGGAGCTGAGAGGAAATGTGGCGCTCAGTTTGATGCAATGATTTTAAAGATTTTTCCCACCATTAAATTTAATTTTTGTCTTCCTTATTTTTAGTTTGCTGATAGGTTAGGTTTGAAGTAAACAAGGAGTCAACTGTTACTGTCTTTTTACTACACCAATCATCTCTTTTGAAATATAGTAATAATAATGGACTACATTGTGATAAAAAGCTTTGTGGTCACTGTGGCCAGCATTGCAGTGCAGACAGATAAAACTCTCAGGTCTGTCCAGAATTTGGAATTAATCATGTTTACTTTTTTTTTTCATTACAATTTCATAGACTCGCACTTTATGTTGAGAAATATATAGTCCAGAAAATTACTATTGGGAAATAGTCAGCAGATGATGTGTATACACATACTCATGTACATCTATATATGTTGCAAATCCTGTCAGAGTCAGAAAGTCTATTTTGCTTTTATTTAATGATTGGATGTTTGCACACAGTTTATAAGCTCTGGAATAGAAACTGCATGTTCAGAATTTCTCCTTTCCTCTTCCTCTCAGTTTGCTGTTTTTCTTATTTCTGTTTTGTCTGCTTCCCCCCCTCATTTTGAAGAGGTCTATATAGAGTGTGTATATAAATGCATATATTATTTACTCTTTTATATAGACAATATTCCCATTCAAAATAGTTAATAAGCTGTATAGGCCCCCTAAATACTGTTTAAAAAGATTTATTCCCTCACTACCTGAATAGTAGACACATAAAACAAAAATTATCATAGTCAGAACACCTGAAAATGTATACCAGGAGTGAATACAGAGTCTTCAGAAAATGCTGCAAGATAGTATGACAAATGACAAGCAGCGGGAAATATTGCAACAGATTTTTTTAGGTAAGGGTTTGGGTAATTTTATAATGTTCTGCAAGATGTATTCTGGGTCACCAAATACTGTGTTTCTCTACTGCAGTGAAGTGTGTGTGTGTATGTATAAAACACATACATACATACATACATACATACATACATATATATTCCTTTGAGAATGTGTTGAACTCCTTTGTAAAAGTCATTAGGCTTTGGTGCTCCAATTTGGATAACTGTTTCCAGCACCACTAATCTTCTATTTGGGATCCTTCTTATTTTCTATCTTGTTGCTGTTCAGCTTGTCTTTGAGCCAAAATCCAGGTAAGAAGTGCTTTTTGTTCTGCTTTTATTTTATCTGCACAGACAGTGCAGATTATTATAGACAACAATTGTATAACTTCAGTCCTATATCTGATTAAGTAAAGCCTTCCTCCTCTTTTTTCTTTCTTCAGTAAGCTCTGTCACACTCATCTTTCTAATTGTTGTCTTATTTTGAAATCAGAACTGTCTACAGGGTTTTGGATAAGGGGATTTGAATACATCAGGTGATGGAATTAATGTATTTACTGAAAATTCCTTGACTGATGGATGCTGCATCACATTTACCTTCTTGTCAGCCACATAATCATAGAATTATTAAGGTTGGAAAAGACGTTTAAGATCATTGAGTCCAACAGTAACTCAACTACCATGCCCACTAGACCATATCCTGAAGTGTCACATCTGTTGAACATCTCTAGGGATGGCAACTCCACCACCTCCCTGGGCATCCTGTTTCAAAGCCTGATCGCTCTTTCAGTAAAGAAGTTTTTCCTGATGTCCAGTCTATACCTCCTCTGACACAACTTAAGCCCATTTCTTCTATTGCTAGTTACTTGAGAGAAGACACCAGTACTAACCTTGTTACAACCTCCTTTCAGGTAGTTGTGGAGAGCAATAACGTCTCCCCTTAGCCTTCTCCTCTCCACTTCCCAATTCCCTCAGCCCCTCCTCGTGTCATGCCCTCCATATCCCTCATCAGCTCTTATCTGGTTATGTTCCAGGACCTTGATGCCTTTCCTGTACTGTGGTGTGTAGAACTGAACTCAGTACTCAAGCTGTGGCCTTTTCAGGACCTAGCACAGGAACACAACCACTTCCCTACTCCTGCTGAACACACTGTTCTTGATACAGACCAGGATGCTGTTTGCCTTCTTGGCCACCTTAGTGCACTGCTGGTTCATGTTCAACTGGCCATCCACCAGCACCCTCAGATCCTTTTCCACCAGGCTTCTTTACAGCCACTCTTCCCCAAGCCTGTAGTATTACTTGGGGTTGTTGTGACCAAAGTGCAGGACTTAGTACTTGGTCTTATTAAACCTCATCATATTAGCAGCTAATAATCCTTCTCTGTCCAAGAAATGCACTTGGGACCTCTTTCTCCCAAGTAAATATAAATTAGCAGAGACTTCTGCTGTGCAAAGAGATTATGTTAAATCCCTAGATTAAGACTTTGTGCTGTAAAGTTTCATCCATGTGTGCTCCAGTTTTCTGAGTCATCTGTTTCTTTCTGTGCAGTATTTAAGACCTTCTCAAGGCTGATGACATCTCCTAAATTCATCAGCCCACTCCCACTTTTTGTGCTGAGTCATAATACAAAATATTCAAAAATCTGTTTAAACTTGAAAAAATCCACTTGTAATTCTTCCTCGCCTTCAGTTGGTCCTGTTCACTGTGCTCTTTCAATCAGTTACATAACAACAGCTTGCAGATGGGGCATGATATTTAATGTTTTGCTGAAGTTAATGTAGGTAAGATGTATAGCATTTCCTTTATCAAAAAAACAGCTGTCAAAGAATTTAGGATTGATGTGGCAGAACCTGCTTTGTCTAACTTGTTTCAGTTTCTCATGTTTACCATTTATTTTCATGACCTTATATTCTTTTTGTTTTAATTTTTTTTTTGTATGCTTCTCATGCATTTGAGATCACATTAATGGACTGGTAATTGCTCAGTTACTTTCTTTAAGGATTAGTTAATGCTACATCTGTTTAATAGTCAATGTGAGGAAGAGGATGTAGAGGGGAAAGTGAAAGTATCCGTGTTCATTTTTCACATCAAGACAGTTGGTAACTTCAATTTATTATTTTAAAAACTGGAGAATTGTATGTGGGAAGATGATGTACACTGGACAGCAGTCAGTGCCTCAAAGAAGAGCTAGGTGGAAAAACAGCCTAGTTTTCTGGCTTCTGCGCTGAACAGCTATCAACATTCTGATAGCTCCTCTGCTAAGAGTATGGTAATTGTCCATACCTGAGAATGTCTTCTACTCTATTACTTTGATGTACTCTGACTTCTCCAAAACAGACATGAGGATGGTTCTTGTTTGTGCCCCAATTTGTTTGAATCAAAATCTTCATCTCACTAATAATAAGTTTGTGTTCTTGTCTACCAGGAATGCAAAAAGCCCTGAAATAAGTGTGACATAAAACAGCACAGCATAAGGTTCCTGGCTGTTCTTGTTACTTTCTGTTGTCAGCACAGTTGTTGGGTTTCAAATTTAAATGTTAATTTAGCATTATGGAAGAATTCTTGATTTAAAATGGAGGTGGATAAAGGTGATGTCTTTGACAGCTCAGCCCAGACGCTCCTTGATATGGCAAGATCTAGAAAAGCTTGGCCCTATGCAGATCATAACACTGATACTGAAAAACATGTGCATTATTGGACAGAACTGTACCTGTGGTTTTACAGTGGCATCCATCTTATTCTTCTTCATTTGCTACAAACCTGCAACTGTGTTAATTTTGGTTAGGCATTGCTTCTGGTTGTGACATGTGCAAGGTCCTGCATCTGGGTCAAGACAATCCCAAGCACAAATAGAGGCTGGGCAGTGTCTGGCTGGAGAGCAGCTCTGAGGAGAGGGACTTGGGGGTGCTGGTGGACAAGAAGCTCAACATGAGCTAGCAGTGTGCACTTGCAGCCCAGAAAGCCAACCAGATCCTGGACTGCATCAGGAGAAGTTTGGCCAGCAGGTCGAGAGAGGTGATTCTTCCCCCTCTACTCCTCTTTGTTGAAACCCCACCTGGAACACTGCGTCCAGTTCTGGAACCTCTATTATAAGAGCGATGTGGACATGCTGGAGCATGTCCAGAGAAGGACCACTAGGGTCATCAGAGGGCTGGAGCACCTCTCCTATGAGGACAGACTGAAAGAGTTGGGGCTGTTCAGTCTGGAGAAGAGGAGGCTCCCAGGTGACCTTATAGTAGCCTTCCAGTATCTGAAGGGGACCTACAAAAAAGCTGGGGAGGGACTTTTTAGGATATCAGGTAGTGACCAAACTAGGGGGAATGGAGCAAAGCTGGAGGTGGGTAGATTCAGACTGCACATGAGGAGGAAGTGCACATGAGGACTGCACATGAAAGTGGTGAGACCCTGGAATGGGTTGCCCAGGGAGGTGGTCGAGTCCCCATCCCTGAAGGTGTTTAAAGCTAGGCTGGATGAGGCTCTAGCCATCCTGATCTAGGGTACGGTGTTCCTGCCCATGACAGGGGGGTTGGAACTAGATGATCCTTGTGGTCCCTTCCAACCCTTACTGATTCTATGTGATCCTTCCTGTGTTAATCCACCAATTACCTCTCACCATCACGTGCTCTTTGAGACGCTTTTGCCTTCAGTTGCTGGACCTCATGGACCAGTCTTACTGCTTTCCACAGAGATGTGAAATAGAAAGTGTCAGGCTAGATCAAAGTTTTCCTTTTCTGACATGAAGTAGTACCAAAACCATGTAACAGTTCTTTTCAATTATCTGCTAAAAGCTATCCCGAGCTACAGAATAAAGGCATCTGCCTAGGATAATAGCCTTTCAAATGTGATGTAAATTCTGGAGGGCAACCCTCCTCGTGTTCTTTCTAGAAGTATACACTATTCAACAATCTTTAGCAAGTCCTGATAGTTTCGACTATTGAAAAAATGGAATTGTTGAAATGCCTGACTGTGTTTTACTCACCCTGTTTTCTTTCTTCCATATTGTATTGCATCTACATTTTAAAGGTTCGTTTTTCTGTACTGTATTTCTGTACTATCCCTGTGATATGCTAGAACATTAAAATAAGAAAGAGTTTTGAAATAGCCACTGTGAGACTAACACTATGCAGTAGTTCAGCGGTAAATACCTAGTTGGGATATATAACAGTAATTGGAATCTTTCTATTGGGCCTGAAGTGAACTCACAATAATAGTAAAATCTAAGTGTTAACCCATTTGGCAAACTGCTTGAAGCAGCAGCAGATTTCCTTCCGGTTTTGATCTCTGGGTATATTACTCTGAGATTTTTCAGACTAAGGCTATTTAGAACCCTCTGTTCCCATATAGGGAGAACTAAAAATGAGGATAGATGATAACATTTAAATAGCTTTTCGAGAGCGTCATGAAAATTTACCAGCTCCATAATAAAATCTATGCCACTGCTTGCTTTCAAGGTGGTTGTTTTAAGAGAAGGAGACTCAAAACTAATGACGATTTATGTTTTTAATATATTGAGTAGATTTTTGCAGGGCTGTTGGAAGGCCACTTTTTCCTGATAACTTCAATGTTTAGACTGGTGCTGCAGAATCCAGTCCTGCTCCTATCAAAGTTGTTATAACTGTGAGTGCTTGCAATTTCCATGTATAAATCTAACCTGCTTTTGAATCTTTGAGTGTTTATGCTTGACGTGTCTTGTGCCAGTAGTTCCGTAAGTAATGTTGCACTTAGAAGTGGTATTGTTTTTCCTTATGCTTTTTATTTACCATTTTTTAAACTAATTGGGAGTACTGTTGTTTGTACACTATGAGACTGAAGACTTCCTTTTCCACTGTTTTTGTTCTTTAAAACACAGGTATGCTGGTTTTTTGACTATGTCTTGTTAAGCTCAAAAGTATCACTCATTTCTGGAGCTCCATTCATTATCAGTCTGAGAATACTCTTTAAAAAATGACCACCCTAAAAACTTAAAATGTAAAAAATTAGTTGTGTTTATTTTCCCTTGCAGTGGTACTAATTGATACTAGTCTAATAGTAACAGACATTGTGCTTATTTTTGGAAATGTTGTCTTACATATGTTACTGCTCAACTCTTAATCATAGAACTGATAGTGAAGTAGAGATTATGGAAGTGGCTATAAGGAAGGGTGGTAAGAGGTGTCCCTGCCTATGGCAGGGGGTTGGAACTAGATGATCCTTGAGGTCCCTTCCAACCTTACCATTCTGTGATAAGACCTACTCAGCATCTACATTTCTAGTTTACTCAAGACAACATTATTTGTGCTTAGGGCTTCTTGGCTTGGTTCTGAAATAAAGTAGTGAAGGTGGAAAATATGCCAGAAATGGAAAAGGGTAATTGATTATTCTTTTGTTTTTTTAAAAACTTCTTTGTGAGCAGTAAATTCATATATGGAGGGAAAGAATGCAGAAATGAGATTATTTATTTATTTTTACAAAAGTTCTTTTAACCTCAGAGATTCCATTTGTAGTGGAAATACATTCTTGTCCCAAGTATGGTATCTCATTACCTTGATCCTGAATGATCTTTAGAACTCTGATTTGATTTAACTCAAGATTGCTAATTGCTTCCAGGTCTCTGGTTTCAAAAGGTTGTCGCAGTGGTATGACTGAAATTACAGTAATCTATTCTCTGCTTATATAAAGCACTGTAATTTTTTGGAGTGCTACACTCGCACTTCCCACACTAGCAGGGATTTAGCCTTAGTTTTAGCTACATTACTTGCATGTAGTCAAAAACAACTTTTAGATTTTTGGTTTGATTTTCTCCTCCCTTTGCTTGGATCACTTGAGTAGCTGACCTTTATATATATATTTATATATATAAAACCCACCTCTGTGTATGCATATATGCTTAGATATACACACACAGATTTCAGAACTCAAAAAAACGCTTGTCTCTGAATTTACACCAAGCATGAACAATTGTACAGAATAAGCATTTGGAAGCTTGTGACTTAAAAGCACTCTTAACTTTTACCAACGTGAAGCTGTTGTAGTCTTCTGGGCCTTATCACACGTGTCTAGGATGATGCAAATACCAAAGCTTTTCAAGTCAGTTTTATGAATAAAAGGTGCAAACAAGCTGATCAGAGGCAAGCGAGTCCTTGGGAAAAGGCTTTCATGGACTGTGCATGGAAAGGAATTTCTTCACTGACTTTCTGTAGTATCAGCCAATGTCAGTAAAATCCACAGGAGATGTCTAACATTTTGTCCTTCATAAATTTCCGTTTTTAATAGCAAGAAGATACTTCAGGCAGTGTATTTTTGGAGGATTATTACACTTCTTGTGTGGCTGAAGTCGCTCACCCTTCAGCCTTGTGCCTCACAACACACCCAAGGCAAGCAATAATCCCCAAAAAGGCACTGCCTTACTTTATATTATTGCTTAATTATTATACCTATTTAATGCTGCTTAGAACATTGTCAGCTGTTGAGAAAAGGTAATTATCACTAGTCAAATGAAAAACACTTTTTTGGCTGCCTTACGGATACACATTTTACTGGTACCTTGATACATAATGAAGCCTGATAGCAAAACTTTTGCTTGTCTCTTCTTCAAGACACAGCTGTTTCCCTGCTAAATTCATCCCATCTGTCTCCCCTTCCGTAAGGCTGTAGGCAGTATAGCATAAGTACAGAAGCAGTTCAGTGCTATTTTGGATAAACATAGCTGAAATTTGAAACTTTGCCATTTGCAATGCACACATTTTGTTTTACTGCTGTAAAGAGAGCTGTCAAAATAAAAACTACATGGATAATTTACTGAAATGCAGTCAAATAAAGGGATGATCAAAGGGGAAAAATTATGATATAATATAGGGTCACTCTTACTTTCATGGTGTATTCTGAACGATGTAATTGTTGACCTCTTGACATTGATGGGTTTGGGGAAATTTGTGATGAAAAACAAAAGCAGAGGCCACTGAATTAGAATATAGGATGAAGTCAGGACTTTTATATCAAAAAGGTTAATTGTAGCAGGCAATTATTTGTGATAGTGCCCTGCTGAGATATCTGGCCATTGTATAGTTATTTACTTTTTTCATGAGGAGGATATAGTTGGGTAAAATCAGAAATTAAAACCAACATTTCTGTATGTGATACTTTGTTTCTGAAAATGGAAGGACACTGTAATGATCACAGTGGGGTGATACCCTCCTTTACTCTTGCAACTTTAGTTGACATGGAAAAATATGTATTAAATTAGAATATAGTCTTCACTGAGTTTGTTCTGGTTTGGGTTGGTGGTTAGCTACATATGGCTTGTGTTTGAAATTGCAGACTTTGTGGAACAGAAGAGCCACATCCCAGGAAGACCTGCTTGATATCTTACCTTTGACTTGACTAAATTGAGTAGTGTGCGATATGTGGTATTTGAGTCTTTCAGACTTTTTTTTAAAAGTCCTCTCTTGTGAGGAAGTGTTAGAAGTCCTGTGTCACCTCTAGTAAGGGGAGGGATTTGTCCACTACATATTGATTATTATGTTCTATGTGGTGCATCTCAGGGAAGACTATTTCATCAATACTGTGTCTATATGGCTGGAAAATACTTGTGAGTTTTTTGTAGGAGAATCTTGGAAACTATTTCTAGGTTAATCCTGATGTGTATTTGGGATAGTTTCATGTTCTGTGAAAGCTAATTCTTGAAGGCTAGGCCTTTCAAATTCGTACTGTGTTGAGTAAAGGTGAAAAAATGCTGCGTTTGTCCTAAACTAGAAAATGCTTTCATTGACAGAAATCAGATGAAGAAGTTAATATTAGTGGATAATGATTATAAAATTAATCTTAAGTGTTTCAAGCAGAAAGTTCTATTGGGAAAAAGTACTTTGTGGAGTGTGCCACTGAAATGCTGACCTTGAGGTAGAGAAGGGGGAAAATGATGTTAAGTCATTAGCTTCTCCAGGATTTACAATATTGTTTTCAAGTTGTATCAAAAGAAACAAAGCCTTTTGTAATATTACTACAAAAAGCACTGCTGCATGAAAAACTTCTGCAGTGATCTTTGTGTTAATATAATATAATATGATATGATATGAGTTATAATATATAAGTAAACTACATAATATATAAAAATAGCTATAAAGTATATATAGTGTTATATTTATTACATTATATCATATTATATTATTATATTATGTTATATTATATTATGTTATGTTATATTATGTTATGTTATGTTATATTACCTGTTATAAATCTGGGAGACTGAATGTTGGTATTTAGTCATCCTGTCACTTGAAAAAACAGCTACTGCACTAGAACTAGTACCCTCATTTATCAATTTTAAGGAAGAAAGGCTCCATTTTTAAACAAAGCCATGTTTTTAGAGGACTCTGCTATATGTAAATGTATTTCACTCCCTGCCTCTCTTGAAGTTTGACTGAAGGAGTAATTGTATAGATTTGTCTGAACACTTACTATGTCACCAAATTATTTTAGTAAATGTCCAGGTACTGGGACCATCTTGGAACAGTTGCTCTTATGATAAATATTTTGTGATATTCTTGAAAGTCCTACTAGTGTCTGACCTTCCATTTATGGCTTGATCATATCAGTTTTGTATTCAACTGTTTAAATCACTTGCAGTAAAAGGAGAATGTATAACATCTGATGAAACATATGCATGTGCCAACTTAATACTTCAGGAAACTTCATAATTTTTTTTTCCCTCTCCAAAAAGGTGAGATTTGGTTTTGTGCTGGTTTTCCCGCTGTGTGTTTTTAGGTCAAACAGAAAGCCGTCTATTTCCACTCTTTCGTTCTGCAGGTTAGTGTAAGGACAAAGGAAAGGAAGGAATTGTTCAAAGGCAATCACATACTACCAGACAAAACAAAAAAACCCTATTTAGTAACATGGGAGAAGAAAAATGCTTCTTCAAAAACAAAAGAAGAAAAAACCCAACTTGTTTTATGTTCCTTTCCCTTTACTTTTTCATGCCTTTTATGGTTTAAGGTAATTTTAGATACTCTGTGTCTACATCTGGAAGTATTGTTTCATTATAAAATTGTTCTGAAGGTTTCTGGATCTTCTGAAACGTATTTTTTTTTCTTTTTAATGTGCACATTGAACTAAAACCTCTGCTTGTTCAACCCTTTTCATGCAGCATACTTGTTTGCTCAGTTGTATTGTGATTTATATCATCAAAATCAAAAGCCAATACAATCTCTACCTCGCATTGTTGTGTTCTCCTCTAAATTGCTTCTGGACCCAGCGCTGCTCTGCTCTGTTCACATGTCACCTGATGTACAGAAGCTACTCCAAACAGCATTTTAAACAGTAGTGACTGTTTATGCAAAAGCAGAGCTAAAATTAATTTTGGTAGAAATCTGAACTATAAGAGTCCTGCAAGATAAATGAGTGACAATTCCCATAATAATTAAAAGGAATCCTTGTAATAATCAGTGGAACACTCGTTGCTGGAAACATCTCAATTCTTTCAGTCCCTTAAACACAACCTGAGTAGAAGTGAAAATGAGGGCCAATGAAGGTTTCGAGGGGACCTGATAGTAGCCTTCCAGTATCTGAAGGGGACTGACAGGAAGGCTGGGGAGGGGCTATTTACAAGGTCTTGCAACGACAGGACAAAGGGGCAATGGGTTTAAACTGGCAGAGGGAAGATTTAGACTGGATGTTAAGAGGAAGTTCTTTCCAGTGAGGGTAGTGAGGCACTGGCACAGGTTGCCCAGGGAGGTTGTGGCTGCTCCCTCCCTGGAGGTGTTAAAGGCCAGGCTGGATGAGGCCTTGAGTAACCTGCCCTAGTGGGAGGTGTCCCTGCCTGTGGCAGGGGGTTGGAACTAGATGATCCTTGAGGTCCCTTCCAACCTTACCATTCTATGATTCTATGAAATTCATGTGAAAATACCATCTTAAAAATTCTACTCTATTAAACCAAATTATATTCATACTTCAAATAGCACATCTGGGGATTCCTTCTGTGACTTTCTGCATCAGATTGAAGGATAATGTTACAGTCGGTAATGTTTGCATCAAGAAATGTAAATTCAAATTAAATCTATTATTTAAATAGCATAATGGAAACACATGGTGCTTTTCAGTTGTGTAATTAAAGAAGATCTCTGCCTTCAGGAGGTTGTGATCTAAAGATGAAAAACAGTTCCACATGCACCAGACCTAAATGTTGGTGTATGGTGTACTGTTTGGGGATATTTGTCTTGCATCTACTTCATCATAAATTTGACTCTTGAAGATATACTTCACCTAGACCAGTGCAGTACTGTTTGATATTTAATCCATAAGTATTGTACTTGACACTTTTGTGCTGGTTTGAGGCTAATTAGAATATTTTAATAGAGAAAATTACACTATAGGCTGTGAAAGGAAAACATCATGATGTCTACTTCACTCATACGCTTGCTGGAGAATTGTTTGGGAACACTAACCAAAACAATTGATAAGTGAGTCTCTCTGTCGCTTGCTGGAACAGGAGCTGCTGGGGCGATCTAGCAGCTTCTGGGCTCTGACTCCTCTGCTGATTAATCCTCACTAACCACCTTTCTTCTAACCCCCTTGGCCAGTCTTCCTAATTTACCTTGCACGTAAGGCAAACCTTGGGGTAAGGTACAGGGGTGGGGAGAAGGTGGAAGGGTGGTTGGGAGCCCCTCCTGGGGTCTCTGATTTCTGGGAGGGGAGTTGTGTTGCTGTATTACCTTTTACTTGTATGTTTCTGTAAATATTGTGTATATAGTGTGAATATCTGCTGTACATTGTGCTGAGCTGTAAATAGAGCTTCATCATTTAACTTCCAGCTGGCTGAGTTGTAGTCTGGGTCACTTTTGAAAGTGTGGGGGGGCGGGGAACTCCCAAACCTTCACAACTTTGTACAAGGGCAGTTAACTCTTAGCACAGAAAAGTAACACTGGGAACTAATCTTTGTTGGACAATACTAGTTTACTTAGGGGGAAAGAAGTCCAAATCTTGTCTTTAACAGAGAATCTGATTAGACATGCCTTTTTTTTTTTTTTTTTTTTCCCTTTGCAGTTGTGAAAGTAATTTTGTGCAAAATTGCATTTAATTGTTCACTCATCCTGGGGCAATAGCCTGTATTAAGTTTCCAGCTGAGCCAACTGGGAGTATGGGAAACAGACCAACCTAGTATTCCATTGTTGCTGTACATAATGTGGTGTTTTGGAAATGATGATGAAGACAACTTGGATATTTCATGGATGAAATAGTAGATTCATAAACTGAAACCTTTGCTTGCTATTTGTAGTGGTGTGTTCTCTCTTCCTTTCAAAAGTCCATACTTACAAATCAGAGATGTTGCTTTTATTTAAAAAGAAGAGAGGTGGACAAAGAAAAAGGAAAAAATAAATAATCAAGGCTCTTTACACTTTGAAGAAATCTTTACATGAATTGCTGGCTGAGTTCTCTCAAAAGGTTTGGATTATTTCTTCAAAACTTGGAAGGAGGTTCAGACTCCAGTTAGGTAAAACAGACTATTTAGTGTACTTAAAGTCTTAGTTTTCTCCCCGCAAAAATAGTCTGGGTGTAAACACATAGGTTATTCTCAAGTGTAATGGTTTGAAATTTCTTCCAATTTTCCTAATTAGGACCCTGAATTGAAAAGAATTTTTCATTTCTTATGGGAGTGGGTGCTAAATGAAGACCTGTTTGTGAACTCTGTGACTCATAGGTAGCTGCAAGCCATTAAGCCCCTTTGTCACTGCAATTTAGCTGCAAAATCGTTTAGCTGCTCAAAGAAGCAACTTTTGTCTTCAACCTCCTTGTTTTAGGGTTTTCCCTAAATTAAGGTAGGCTTGGATAGCTCATTACATGTTCATGTTTACCAGTGCTGTTTTCCTCCTTATTCTGCTGGTTTTTGTCTCAGTTAGTGCTGTTGCTTACGATTGCACAGCTCAGAGGTGCTACTGTGTTTGGTTTTCCTCAGTTTTTTAAATCCTTAAAACATGAGTTCATGAGGTCACTTCCTGATTCTCTGAATGCTTTTTGTACTGGTAGCTATCAAAGACTTCTGAGCATTTTGATTTGAACTGTGACAGTTCTTTACCAAGTGTTAGACTTCAGTTTTACACATACTGGGGTCTACATCCTGACCTTTCAGGTCACCTGTGAGCTGTGTGAAGTCATTGTGGAATGGCTTAGACTGGAAAGGACCTCAGAGATCACCTACTCCAATCCGATGGGGTGTTGGGACACCATTCAACTAGGCTTGGTTGCCCAAGGCCTCGTCAAATCTGGCCTTAAACACCTCCAGAGAGGAAGCATCCACAATCACTTTGGGCCATCTATTCCAGAATCTCACCACTCTTGTATGAAAGAACTTCTTCCTAAGGTCCAATCTAAACCTATTGTCCCTCAGCTTAAAAACCATTACCCCTAGTCCTGTCACTAGACACCTTTAGGAAAAGTTCCTCTTCAGCTTTCCTGTAGGCTCCCTTCAGTTATTGGAAGGTAGCTATAAGGTTCTTCCCAGAACCTTCTCTTCTCTAAGCTGAACAACCCCAGCTACCTCAGTTTATCTTCATAACAGAGGTGCTCCAGCCCTTTGGTCATCATTGTGGCCATCCTCTGGACTCACTCCAACAATTCTATGTCCTTCTTACGATGGGGATACCACAACTGTCTTCCAAGATAAAGGTGAAAATGGTTGTGTGTTAAAAGCCATAGACATTAATGAATGTTGGTGTTTTTATTCCAGACCATTCTGAGCAAAATTTTTGTGCTTCAGATGCAGCTATATAATTGAGGTAAAAAAATAGGTGTTCACACAGGGAGCAGTAGTATGAGTCCTACCTTACGTATGTTTGTAACTGAACTTCCTTTCCTACTTCACTTCTTTTTAACTGAACTGTAAACTTCTGAGCAAAATGAGCCTGTGGGTCTCATGGTACATGGCTTCACACAAAGTTTTAGTACATGACAGGCTAACTTAGCAACCAAGATTTGTTTTCCACTTTTTACTCATTGCTTTTGTCTTACGCTGACATGTTGGATTCTGTACTGTACAAAAGAAAACCCTAAATGCCAGCTAGTGTAGCATTGTGCCTGGAACCTGTGAGTTTGGATCTAGAGTCAGATGAAGGACTCATGCTTAAAAACATTCAGTACTTGGCAATCCCAAATACCACATTTCTTCTGTAACGGTTAAATCAGTTGTTCTAATGCAGCATTGCAAATAAATAAATCAATCAATCCTTTGCCAGTTAAGGTACTTTAATAATTTCAGGGTCCTTTGGGTGGCAGAATAAGCAAGAATAACAAAATTTCCTAAGAGGATGTAGCATTGGTAGTCTTAAACAACCCACTCCCTAAAAAAAACCCCATAAACACTAAACCAACAACAAATTAAACTATAGAGGTCCTATGAAAAGAGACAATAATTCTGACATCAGGCAGTTAAGTAACAGACACTGATGCGGAAAACTGTCCCAGATTCCAACATTTCTTTCAGCTGACATTAGAAAACAAGGTAGACTTAGCATGAGAAATAGTGTCTTTATATGAAGAGATTGCTTTTGTTAGGCCCATATGTGAACCATATATCCAGATTCTCTCTACATCCGCTCACGTCTCCCTGTCAGCATCTGAAGAGAGATCCCCAAATGTTCAAATGCACCTTTCAGATCAGAGTTTAATTTTAGAAGATTATCTTGGCCTATTAATTTTGACTATAGCAATGCTGTGGTGGAGGAGACATGAGACTGCACGTAAAATTTCTGAACTCAAACTGCTACAAAGCTGTAGAAATAAATGCAAGTGCAACTTGCAGTAACAGGGTCACAGTACTTGTATAACTTAAAATATGTCTGTTTATATATATGTGTATGTATATATATATATAAAAAGATATGGCAGCATTGAATTAGTAATAATTTGAATAATTTGCTAGGATGTGTATTCTCCTGTGTGCACTTTGTATGTTACAAGTTGCAACACTGAAGACAGATGCTTCCATGCTCTGTGTGTCAGATGAGGAAGACAAAGTTTAAAATTCCAAATAATGGTTCCAACCCTGGCACTTGTAGAACTTTGGAACATCAGAACTTCAGGACATCTTGGACCTTTTTGCAGTTTCTATGTTTTCTCTGATTTAATCTGTAAACATTCTTTTCAGTTTAATGACAGGGTTGAAAATACAGAAGCAAAAGCCAAACTTGTTTGGTTTCTTTAAAATAAAATAAGACAAATGGGTGAAGGTGAGGGCAAAAAGCTTGCTGCTTGGGATTTGTTAATGCACATAAGCAAAATAAGCAAGCTCCTAGGCAATTCAGAACTATCACCCTGACTGTAAAAATATGATTGGATAATACCTGAAAGTTAGAATAGTAACTGATTACAGTAGACTAGTTTTAATACTATGAAACTTACAGAAATGTTATCTGAAATCTTTCAGATACCTTATTTGTTAATTTCTATGTAAGTCATATTTTCATAATGTGTCCTTTAAAATTAAGTACATTAAGTCACCCTCCAAAACTAGAAATACTGAAACAGAAATTGCAAAATCAAAAATGCCAGTATGAAGTGTAGTCATTTTACAATGTAGTGGTTCTCTACTTTCTCTTTTGATTATGTGATTGTGAATAACAAAGTTAATTTCCTTGCAACTATCTCCACTTGCCCAAGCAGTTCTTTTCAAATTCAAGTTTTGCTTTAAATTCCCCATTTCTCTTTGTCTCAGAAGAGGAAACGCAGTCTAATATTTCTAAAAATGACTGTAGAAATTCTTTGGTTTTCTTCCTTAGAACTGAGTAGATGATTTGCAATTATTAGATCTATTTCAGCTATGTTGAGAATATGAATACAACAGGCTTTAAAATCATTTGTATGGTCTTGATTATTCCATATAAAAAGAACTGGGTTTTTTCTTATAAAACTTTTTAAAACCTTACCCTACCTCCAACTCCCAAGAAAACAAACCCAAAAAACACTTGTTTTGTGTTTGTAGCTGCAACCAAGATATAACAGTGGATTCTTCATCAGACCAAATCTTTTTCTTGAGTGATCTGAACTCTAGTTTAGTGAATTCATCTGTGCTTTTGATCCAAAGTAAAGGGTGAGCGTGTCTAAGCAGTGAAGTTACACTCTGCATTCAAGTGAGAACCTCTTGATGTATACTGCACCTTCATAATTTCCCATTGCTTTTCAAGAGAATTAAGTGTATTGGTTTTTTCTTACCCTGCAAGCAATAAGAAAGCATGCAATTTTGGTGTTATTTCTACAGGAGTTAGTTTGAAGCAAGTCTTAGCCAAGATTTCTTGCATGGTTTCTTTTCATTCACCTGCAAGGAGATGTAGCAGATATACAAAGTTTATTTTCTCTCTCATACGTAAATCTAGGACCATTTTTTTCTTGCCTAGACAGTAAATTTAAGTTCTGCTTAATCCAGTGTGTGTTTCACATATGCAAAGGACCTATGTTTGCTGAACCCTCCGTTGCTGAAATTGTTTTTGATGTTCATACAAGCTTCTATTGAAGGGAGGGCATTACTATACTCGCTGGTAAGACTGCCATGGTGCATGGATGAAATAGTCTTTCTAGAACCATTAAGTGATATTGAGTTAATTGAGAAACTCTTAGGAAAATGCAAAAGCCTTTCTGTCTAGGAAAAAAAAAAAAGGAAATTAATGTGTACAGTCAGATGACTGGGAAAAAATTCTCCCTCATCTCTCAAGAGTTGTTTGAGAAGATTGGGGCAGGTGGGACAAACTTGGGCATTAACACCTGAAATGTGTGTACAAAACACACAAAGCCTTCAAGAGATTCATACAAGAGGAAAACTTTTATGTTTTTCCTTTGGGGAAACTTTCTTTTGTCTTTTTTTTTTTTTTTAGTTTGGTTTTTTTTACATCATTTGTAAATATTGAAGAGTATGCATAGAACTAACTGAAATCTTAGCCTGTAGTTTATAAACATTTCATGGTGCTGTAAACACCTTCTATAGATTTCTGTATTACAGCTAATGAATCAAGCTCTGTCACATTTAAGGGGAATTAGATTGCTGCGTCATTGAATACACTGCCAGATTTTACACTTTGAAATTCAAGTGTGTTTGAACTTCAAGAAGAGGGTGGGGGAAGTAGAATTACAGGATGAGAAACTGGCTTTTAAATTTTGTTTTTATATAAAACTATCCAAAACAATTTTGGTGAAATTTAAAATAGCCTTGAGACAGAGTAGGGGGGGAAGTGAAAGTACAGCTTAGAAACCTTATATTGTACCCTCAAAAGTGATGGTTTGAATCAAAACCTCAGCACTGGTCTGCTCTTTGTGTGAGGGGAGGACATAGTTCCCCCACAATTTGTTTAGAAACTAACTCCTGTATAGCTGAGGAGGGAGGTGGAGGGGTGGAAATGTGCATAATCTGTTTGAACACAAACCCTTCCACATTGTAAGAAAAGCTGGTTTTGTGAAGGTAGAGGAATGTTTTGTGCTCATTGTGATGGAGAATTGATGAGGAGCAAATATTTGACTGTTTGGAGCAAATGTGTGTCAGACTTCATCTTGAAAAATACTAGAACATACACATGTGCTTCTTGGTCCTTAGGCTACATACTGCTTCTCTCTGCACAGATAATCACATGAACAATACATGTGAGCAGCATTTGAGGTAAAGCTGTTATCTTTTATCTCTTTGATGTTTTATTTTACTGATGCATGGAAAGTTGAACAAGGAAATAGTGTTTCTGAACAAAAAGTACTGCAAATCCTCAGCAGACAGAATTGCAAAATTATGTACCATCCGTCCTTACACATTTCTCTCTCTCTCTCTCTGTCCTTTATTAACTGAGATGGTTATTCACCACAGAGTAGGCAATGAGAGTTTTAGAGGAGCATTTCTTTATAATTTCTACATTCTAGTTCTTTTGTTTTCTGGGTGTTGTGGGTTTTGGTTTTGGGGTTTGGTTGGGGTTTTTTTGTTTGTTTTTTGTTGTGTTTGGTTTTTGTTTTTTTTTTTTTTTTTTTTTTTTAATTTCAGGCTCCAAAGTATATATTTTCTGTTATAGTCAATTATGTCATAAATGGTCAAATGGTAACTCATCACTAAACAACAATATTTTTGCAGCCTGTCTTCCTAGCGTCTGGGTTCTAAAGAGACAACCTGGATGCCTGCATGCCAGTGCAACCAGAATTTCAACAGTGTTGATAATCTTTACTCATCACACCAAAAAAAAGCCCGAGTGTGTCAGTGTATTCCTGCAGAGTCATTAGCATACAGACTCACTCTGCTTGCTTAACAAAGCATGGTTTGGTGTATTATAGTTTCTTAGTTTGGTTCTCTAATTCACCTCTGACAAAAGCCGAGAAAAAATTCAGCCCCTTCTTTAGTGGCACACTAATGTGGGAAATAAATCTTGGGGCATAAGCTCTGAAATGGCAGTCATTTAAATAATTCAAATACAGTGGTCATTTTGCCCTGGTGCTTTTTTTTTTTTTTTTTTGGGGGGGGGGGGTGTGTGGTTTTTTGTGTGTGTGTGTTTTTTGTTTTGTTTTGTTTCTTTGTATTTCTTAAATCAGTGAGAGAAAAACAATCTCCTATGATAATCTATATTTTTTAAATATCTAGAGCTAAATAATCCCTGTCCTCCTTAAATGCAGTTTAACTGGTTGCATGTTAAATAATTATTTGCTCTCTCTTTTGTGGTGTGGAGGGGGGAGTTGGAGGGGAGAAGTAACATACAAGCAGATGTGCTGCTAGATCTACAGGCTTCTGCCAACCATATGGCATCTTAAAGAAAGATGGTTGGAGCGTCTGGATTAGCAAAGAGTCGGGATGGAAAGCCATGTGTCGTGTTGGTACAGGCAGTTGTTTTAGCTCTCTGTAAAAGGCTTCAGGAGATTGTGTAATGGAACAAATGGTACTGCAAGCCTAGTAACAGCCTTACCGCTGCTGGAGAGGCAATTGGCCCCCAGGCGGGTACTGCTTCATCCTTGCTTGTTGGTTTTTTGTGAAGGGTTTTTAGATCATTATTCTCTGTTCTTCTTTTAATGTACAGGAAACTTGGGAGATCTAATTCTGAACTTTATACTTGAAAGGGAGCTATTGTGTGGTTAGAATTTTTTCACACTCTCATTTTTTATACTGAAAATACACAATTTCCCTCTCTTTGAAATGAGAAGCTTGTGCCCTTCTGCAGATTTCCTGCATCCTTCGCGAGCACTTAGAGACACCGATTCATTGAATTTGTAACCAGTGCCCAGATTTGGGGGGGAAACTGCTCTCTCTGGGATTTGCCTAGTTAGAAACAAGATTTGGGCAATTGTGCTTGTGGCTATAACATACCAGCTTGGCATTTGTATTCTGTTTGACAAGTCACTCTTTATGCAAACAAGGGACCTACTCCTATTAAAGGCAAAATTCCTTTTGTTTTTAGCAATACAGGACTGGGGGTTTGGTGGAGTTTCACATGCTTTAAAACAGGAGTCTGTGTAGCTCACATTACAGCTCATGGGAGTTATTCTGAATCACGATGAAAGGTTTTGTGTCCAGATCTGTAATAGAAATATGTTTTACTCATTTCTCTACTGTCACACAATAGAACTCTCACTTCCTCTATCTCAACAAAATTAGGCCTCTTAGAACACCTGTAAATGGAGCTTTATCTCCCCAACACCGTTTGTGTCAAAGGAAATCAAAAATCTCATATTGCAGTAAAAAGCGTTCAATAAAGTTAGGATTATTTTATTTGAAGATAACTTTATTATGACCCCATATCACAGATTTTATGTAAGTAAATAACATGAGGGATACCCAAATATTGATTTGTAGGTAAACAGTTGCTGAGCAGGTAACATTGTGGTTTCAGAGACATTAGAAATTAACTGTTAACTGCAGAAGCATCTCACCTACTGAGGATCTTTGCTGAAAAACACACTTTCTCAAACTGAGACAAATGCTCCTCCAATACAGCCTGAATTCCCAATAATTTAAAAATGAAAGTACAATTACTGCTCTTTTTTTTTCTCTCTTTAATTTTTTTTCTTACTCTCCAGAAGGCTTCTTATCTGGAGCTTAGGAAACAGCAGTCCGCAGCTTAAGCTACAGTTTAGTTACAGCAGCACATGCTTTTTCCTGAGCCGCCTGCATGCCCCCCTGCTCAAGCTTGCATATGTTGCTCAACACTGATCAAAAGTAACCTCCCTTGGGAGGGAGGCTTGGGTTCATTTTGTTGGCCTGTTCATTACCTCACCTCAGCTGAGGCTGAACCAGGTGTGAGGTGGACAGTTGTCCACCAGGAGCAATGCCAAGACCACCAGCATCTCTCTGGACGGCTCTTGGTGATGACTGTTGAGGATGAGTGCATTCAAACCAGTGAGCCCCCATGGGGACCTCAGGATTTTTGGGGGCATTTGCAGAGCTTTTAGTCTTTCAGGAATCCAGGCTGTCTTACGCACCATGTTAGCATGTTAGTTCACCAATGTGTGAGCTACACTGTGTGCTTCATTCAGAAATGTACATTTCTCTGTGTAGGTTTTCCAATAGTGTATTTGGAGTAATGGTGTGTTTGTGCTGCAACAGCAGTATCAGTTAGTTACCAAGTCTAGAGTGACAAGTAATTGATAGTAGGTGGATCTCTTGCTTCTCATTTTGCACATGGGTTTGTCTTTTGTATCCCTACTTAGAAGAACAAAAATCATAGATGTATTTTTAAACAGACACACAGCTTTGTTTTCTTTATTTTCTGCTAGTGATTTCAGGCATTTAATTTGAATTGTTCAACAACTTATGTGAGAATGTTCAGCTCCCAAAAGTGTATCAAGACCTAGGAGTTTTCTTTGTTTAAACATTTGTTTTATAGAACTGTTACTGTTGCCTTCCACTGAAGACTAGAACATGGGGAGGTATTAAGAGGAAAACCTAATTTACCAAACAGAGCTAAACAAAGCTTTTTGATGTAATCTAAGGGGTAAAGTACTTTTCTTACAGTTATGTGGAAGATGTGTTAAAGAAATTGATAACATATTTCTTCAGCTTTCAACCAAGGAAAGTCTGATGGTTTTGCTAGAATTTTTGACAGTAATTAAAATATGCAGGAAACAGAAGAGTCTCTGCATGCAGGTGCACAGCTGTGGACAGAATGAATTCTTCTGCTGGAAATTGCCTTTCCATAGTGCAGTGCCCGTGCTGGGTCTGGTGATAGCTGATGGGTGAGACAAGCTGTGACGTGGAAGAGCCAGGCAGGAGCTACCTTTGTGCTCATTTTGCATGATCCACCAAACAGCCCTGTGCTGCTATTCTAGAGACACTACCACTGCTGTTTTCATCCACAAACTAAGCTGCTGCCACCAGAAGGCCATAATAGACCCTTCTCACTAGCTGTGATCTTAACGTGTTGATACTCATCTCCAAACTGCCTAGTTGCAGTTGTATTTTTCTTATTGTGGAGGAGTTAATTATTATTCTGAAAATAAGTATAGTGATATTTGCCTCTAAAGCAGGAATAAAACTTCTGTATTTCATAGCAGTGATTGCATATAACCCTTAGTGTGAATGCAGTACATTCAGAGTACAATTGGGCTAAGATATAGATATATATATATAGAGAGAGAGAGAGAGACACACATATACATATATATAAAAATTAATTAGCAACTGTCATGTAGCCCATAAGGTGCTAGTATATTTTTAAGATGTATTTTCTGTTAAATGCTTTCCTTCAGTGCTTCTAAACTATTGCAGTTCTCACTAACTTCATTTGAAAATTCACTGTGCTTTTAACATAGTCCAAACCAAAATGCCAAATGGCCTCTATATTCGCAAGAGCTTAGCTCTTTGAAGGTGACTTGACAATACTCCAATTTTTTTCATTTTCAGGAAAACCTCTGGCTGCTTGGGATGCAACTCTGTCTCTCTCAGCCCTTCTCAATGCAAAAATCTTTCTGTGTAACCTTCCCTACCTCCCCTATATTTGGTCTTCCGTGTTGCACACTCTTCAGCTGGTGTTTTCTTGATGCTGGGAGGCTCTATTGGGTCTCTACAGAACTGGGGAGTTTGGGACTGGTCTCAAGTGGATACATCCCTGGTACAAAATGCTCCCTGTGAGGTGGGGAGCATGCTTGCTTGGCCAACCAGCACTAATAGAGAAACACAGCCTGAGGCCTACTCATGTCCCTTGGATATATCTGCACATACCTAAGCACAGCTCTTCCCTGTCTCATGCACATTCTGTGCTCTTTTGCCCACCTTGGCCTGCTTCAAACTATTTCTCTAGATCTGAACTCATTATGTGCCTCCTATTCTCCTATTTTTTTCCCCCAGGCAGACTTAATTTTGGAAAAAACACGTGTGGTAGAGATATATTAGAAGAGGAGTAGGGCAGACTTGCTAAGTTCACAAATGGAATCAATCTGGTCTGTGTGGAGAGAGCAATAGGGCCTTGTATGGAAAACATCTCTGTGAATATGTTGCACAGAAAAGCTATCTCTGTCACCAATTTAAAGTCATGTTCCTCCCCTTGTATTGTCACAGGCATAAAACTACGTTCCATACAAATCTCATATGTATCGTTACTTTCACTATAATTAACAAAAGCCACAACAGCCCTGTGTGAACCCTGAAAATCCCTGTGGATCACACTGGATCACAGGATGTTAGGGGTTGGAAGGGACCATATAAACATAAGCATAAGCTTTATGCACTTGCTGTTTGCAGCTAGACTCTGGGCTCAGTGAGGAAAGCAGGACTGAACCCAAAGCTGTTCTGTTAGTCCACATTTGTGACCATCAGAAACGACTGAAGCCAGTTGTAGCTCAGCTGCACTACCCTTTTAGTGGTAGTATTTTTTTAATTAAGACAATGTCTGACAAAGTAAATTAACAGAAGCTGATGGTTTTAGCAGGTTTTTTGCTTCAAATGCCTGATGTCAGCTTGGGCCACATGTACATTCTGCACATGCCATGGGATAGAAAAAATGGAGCCGCCTTTTTCAATTCTCTGCTGCCTGCCCAAACACCACATGTACTGTCTGTTACATGTCGCTTCTGATGAGGTTCATGCTGGGAATTTCTTTTTAAAGGCAAAGTGTTTCTGAAGGAAAGAATTCAGATTGGTCAGATCGTATTAAAAAGCTTTTGGTGTTCCTGACTTGAATATAGTGATGGTCTTATGTGGACACCAGTCTCTAAAGATTCAGGTTTGTCTAGTAATGAAAAAAAAAAATCAGAGGAATCAGAGCAAGCAGTGGGGGAAATGGAGCATACATTTGTTAAAAGTAAGTTGGTGACAAAATTTGTTGTAACTAGTAAAGCAAGTGCAGAAAAATATATTTCAGTAATATGCATAGGTACCCTATGGAACGATCCTTGCAAACCATGAAAGAAGCACTTCTGAAACTTTGTAGGATGTGTGTCTCTGAACATTATTAAGACTATGTTTCCTAGTGGAGAAATTTTGCAAAATCTGTTCAGTCCAGAATGTAACAAAATCAGAGGTGAACGTATTAAAAAAGTAATTAAAAATTAGAGTCTGCCTGTAACCTTAGAGGATTGTAATGATTACATATCTGCTGAAAGCCCTGCCTCTCTTTTTTTTTTCCCCCTGAGGTATTTTGCAGCATTATAAATTAATAATCAAGCTAAATGAATAATTGTTTTATTAAACATTTTTAAGCAATAGGTATAAAACAGAAACCAGAACTATTTTTCTACAGAGCAAAATCCAATACGGAGTTCATATTCTCAGCAGAGACTATATTATTTCTAATTCCTTTAAAGGACAAAAAACCTCCTTTCAGTCTAGGGATTCAAACACAAGTAGACATTAGGGAAGCTTTCAACCATATCTTTTTCACCCTTCCATCCATTCTCTTCCATTGTTTCCTTCCTGTCAAAACCCAGGAGGGCTAAAAGTGGCCATCATACCAGCTAAACCCAGCTGCCACACCTCCCAGCTAAAGAGCAGGCTGATAATGTTCTCTCTTCAGCATGTTAGAACAAGCTATTAGAAGGCCAAGAATAGATCCAGGCTCAGGTTTCCTACATGATCTATTTGTTCAACCTGTTGTGCCAGCCATGGAAGTGAAGATACATTCTAATAGTGATGACATTTGAAACAAAGGGGAAGCTGCTGTTCCCAAGTAAACTTTTCATTAAACCCTGTTGTAATTGTTATCATGACATGTGAAGCTTGTTGTCTTCTTGGAGAAGATGTCATGTAGGCACTTCTTTAAAAGTATGTGGAAAAATTAGAGTGCCTTTAGTAAAAGGGAATTTAGAGGTTACCTGTATACATGTTTTAAATAAAATAAAATTGATGGAGAACCATCTGGGTTGAGGGTTTTATGGTGAAATGTGGGCATTCTCTCTTAGGTCTCCAAACTGTGCAAGGGACATTAGCCTCTGGTTACCATTTGTTAATATAATTCTGATGAGTTTGTCATGCCTACAGTGCAGGAAAGTGCTTAGTTTACTTAGCTAGAAGTGCTGTAGATTGCACTCCTTTGCCTGAACAAACTTTGGGCCTTTTATGGGACAACAAAATTTTTATAGGGAATTCAGAGGGTAGGAAATGCCACACACACTTGTTTCGTTGTGCCTTAAACTGTTGCCCTCTGTCTATTACAAGTCAGGGCTTCCAGTGTCCCCTTAGTGAGAAGAATTATTCACTGTCTGTAGTTTCTACTTGCTCTTATGACGTGATGGTTTTGACCTGTGTGGCTTTTTTCTCTTACACTTTATTTCTTTCATTAACATGAGAAAGGTGATTTGCTTTTGAAGCTAGACAGGAAAATGGAGCTTAGTTAAAGGATAGATTATACAGATATTCCCATATAAAGTTTGGGAGCACATGGGGACCGCTGTGAGATGTTCATTATTCAGGGTTGTCTCAAGGTCCTGATCTATAGGTCAAGATACTCAGTAAAAAGCAATTTAGGACATTAAAAATTCTGGAAAGTAAATTGCTATTTACCTACATTTCTAAATTTATAGACTATTATTTGGCTACTTCAAAACTTACTGTGTGAATTCGTCACTGCAGCAAATAACAATGAATCACAGAATCAGAGAATGGTAAGGTTGGAAGGGACCTCAAGGATCATCAAATTCCAACCCCCTGCCATAGGCAGGGACACCTCCCACTAGTACAGGTTACTCAAGGCCTCATCCAATCTGGCCTTGAACACCTCCAAGGAGAGAGCAGCCACAACCTCCCTGGGCAACCTGTTCCAGTGCCTCACCACCCTCACTGGAAAGAACTTCCCTCTAACATCCAGTCTAAATCCCCTCTACCAGTTTAAACCCATTGCCCCTTGTCCTGTCGTTGCAGGACCTTGTAAATAATCCTTCTCCAGCCTTCCTGTAGGCCCCCTTCAGATACTGGAAGGCTACTATCAGGTCCCCTCGAAGCCTTCTCTTCTCCAGGCTGAAGAGCCCCAACTCTCTCAGCCTGTCCTCATAGGAGAGCTGCTCCAGCCCTCTGATCATCTTTGTGGCCCTCCTCTGGACCCTCTCCAACAGTTCCATGTCCTTCCTGTGCTGAGGGCTCCAGAACTGCACACAGTACTCTAGGTGGGGTCTGGCAAGATGCACATTTGCTCTTACAAGAACTAATTTTACCTCCGGTTTAAATGTCCTAGCTGTCCACAGAGCTGATTCAAGATAGGAAGAGGTGGTGAATATAAATTTTCTTGTTTTAATGCAAAAGACATTACTTGTGCAATAAAAAGGGAAGACAGCAAAGTAGCAGAGTTCAGGTAGGAAGCAGAGAGGACCCATGGTGGTGTCGTTACAAGACAGGTGGGGAGTGACAACATCTGGAGCAGCTGTGGCTGCAGAATGATTCTCACCATGCACACCAGCCATGCAGTTTAACATTTTGCATGGCAGCATGCCTGTCTTTCCAAGAAACTCACACAGGCAAGGCAAGCCTCATGGTTTATTCGTACATACTGGGAGATTACCTTAGGCAATGCCTGTTCTGTGTCAGGTTCTAGCTGTGATCACCAGAATTCGTATTTAAAGGTTGTGTGATGCTTCTTTTTCTAACACTTCTGAAGTTCTTTGTGGTTTTATTAGGCTTGCCAAAAATTGTCATCTAAACTGAAATTGTTCAGTGGGGCTGTGGTGGGTAATTACATCGTGAAGAGACCAGCAAGGCTGGGAAACAGGGTGGGAAACAGTTGAAAAAACGAAAAGCTTTGCTCTGTTATTTCTAACTCTTGAATATTTGAATATACAACTTTAATGTTCTGTTCTGGGTTGTAGTACCACACGGTAAACACTTCTATCACATGATAGCAAATTTGTACAACGCCCTGAAAAAAATTATAAAAGTAGGTAGACATTTGCTGATGGGAAGTCTGCAGGGTTTTGCTTTCTTTTCTAATTAGCTTGCTCCTTCATTACAAAAAAAATTGTTCTTAAACCTGCATTTGTTTGCTTTTAAAATTCACCCCTTTAAAAATATCTGAGATTTGCAAGTACCAGATCTGGTACTGCCTTCATGCTGGGGCTGAGTCCACTTCAATTGTGTCTCCACAGCATGGCAGGGATCTGCAAGACTCCTCCTTGTAACCACTGTGTCCACTTACAGGCAAATAAGTGAGGCGAGAGTGACCTTAAAAACTAGGAGCTTGGCACTCTTACCCTGACAAGGGAAATGTTTCTTAAAGGCAGTTTTGCTGCACAGTGAAGTATTTTCAGGATCTGGGGCTTTGAGGGGCAGCAGGAACTGTGTTCCAACACCACCTCGCCTACAACGCTGCGGGTCCTGATGCTGGGTGGCTAGCACAGTGAGCCTCGCTACCAGATGCCTGGCGGCGGCAGCACCCACCCCAGTTTCCGTGTCAGTCACTGGCACTGCTGGGCGCGATAGGCTGCCCTCTGTTACCTTGGCAACCGGCAGATGGGGACTTTGGCGGGGTCAGTGGGGAGACGGCCGCAGCAGCGTGCCGGATGAACCACTCAATAACAGCCCTTTCAGTTCTGACAGCTCTGCTCTGGCTGGCCAGAAGTAGTTATCAGATTACTTGTATTAAAACCTAATTAAGATGTGTGCCAGTAAATGCAGCATGGTTATTGGATTTGGTGATTTAGCTACTGCAGGTTGCTGCAATCCAATCACACCATTTCAGCAAATTCAACTCCGTGGAGTAGAGTGAGAACATTTTATATCAGTAACCCGACTGTGCTGAAAGAGTAAATAACCTTTTAATGCCTCTGCTGTGTCAAGGACTGATTCCTGCTGCTGGGTGAATGGACAGTACTCACAGGTCTTTGCATATTAATTTCTTTCAAATCAACTTTAAAACCCAGAGGAAGGCTGACAGGGTTGTATTAGCTTTTCCCTTCACTGCAGATTGCCTGTGGATTAACGGACCTGTTCGTTCCTCAGGGCAGAGAGCTTGCAGCAAGAGCCTTGTGGGTGCCCCTCGTTCAGCAGCATGTCTTTGCAGAAAAGAAGGCAGCTTTATTTGCCTGTAGCTTCAGACCAAGAGGTTGGCTAAATGCAACATTGTGGGTGCTAGTCCAGCTTTGTGGTGCTGGATGCAGTGGAAGTTGGAAGTGTATTCTGCTGGGTGAAAATCACCTTGATACCAAAGCTCTGCTTTATGCTTGATGTTCCACCTAGTTTCTTCACAGTGTTGCAGTGGTTGTTTAGCAACAGATGTCAAAATGTAACAAAACCCACCTAACCCTTTTTATTTCATTTCTGGACAGGCTAGGGTACAACCTAGTGTCACAGTCAAATTTACTTCTGTACGTACAAAGTGAGAGATGTAGTCTTTCATAGCTGCACAAAGAAGCAAGGTAACTGTGGAGGCATTTTGACGTAAAGCTGTATACGTGCTTGAAGTACTGAGGATCAGAGCAAAACATTTACCTTGAAGGATAACTTGCTGTTCGTGTTGCCTTAGTTTTGTTGTTCTGTGAAATTAACAGTCTGACAAAGTTGCCTCTTTCCTGCCTCCCTATAGGAATGGGAATTTTGATTTAGAGTGTTAAATGGAGAATTAATTGAAGGGTATCATTATGATTGAAAGAGAGCTTATTCCTTAGTGCCAGATTGCCCTGTAAGTAGTCCAAACTTAAATGAGGTTCAAAAGATGTATGTGCCTTGAAGGAACATGGCAGAGCATAGAGTCGGTTCCTGCCCTTTGGCACTCCCAGGCTAAGGAGGAGCAGCCACTTGACATCCCAACTGGACAGATCTTGCCACTGGGGTGTAAATATGATCTCATTTGGAACGGAGGGTGAGGATACGGTGGTCAAGAGACCGCAAATGTTTGCTGGTAGGTGGCGTTGCCAAAGTGAATGTGGCGACCGTGCAACCTCACTCGCTCGTATTAGCAAAATGTGCAGAAGGTTCTGTCACCCAGTTGTAAAAATGATGGCAGGCATCGATGTGCAGTTGTAACATATGGGAAGTACAGTGAATGTGGGTGGAGCTGTTCATTTCTCATCTTGAATCATTTACGAGATCAGCAGGCAGGCCAGATACAATGCATATGGGAATGTGTGGCTGTGCTGCACATGTCACACATAATAGCAGATACTGTGAAGAGGGCCCACAGCCTGTCCTCAGGAGCTAAATGCACCGAAGCAGGCTGGTAGTCCTAGCATGTGGACCGAGGGCCAGCTTGGTAGCAGTTTTGGGAGAGCAGGCTGGTAGACAGGGAAATTCATAGACCAAGATCCACACTGACTAGAACTACTTCTCCGTTATTTCTTTCTGCAGTTCTGGGGCATGATGGATGTTATAAACCTTGTACTCTAGCACGGGAGATAAATACAGATGAAAGTGAAGTTGCAATTCAAACCCCACTCGGTGCCTTCCTCCTTCTGCTGAAGGAGGCAGTCTAAATATAAATGTGGAGAGTGGTGAAGTTACAAAGCAGAAAAGCAGAACTGAGTACTATGGCCATAAACAAAGATTTCTCTATTTACATTAACATATCTGAATCACCCATTTCATGATCAGAAAGGATATAGATCTTTCCAAGAGAGCATACTAGGCTTGTATCCAGTAATGATTTTAAAATTGTCACAGGTCCCTGTGAGTATCTGGTAGAAAGTGGGTTTTTTGATGGGAAACTAACATGACATGGAAGTGACTTATCTCCATGTGCCAGAACTGGAGGAAATTCCTCACACTGAAGCTGTGTCATTTCAGCTGGAGCCTTCTCTCTGTGAGGGGAGAGGAACACTTGGGAAGGGGATTTCCTTGGGGCTGCATCAGCAGCATTTGGTCTTGCACCTGGAATGGGCCCTGCTATACCGATGGGCAATGCTTATCATGTTGCTCCAGAGATGTGAGTCAAGAAGATTATGAACTTATCTTTTTCTTCAGCTGCGTCTAATAACAATTTTGTGCAAGAAGGTCTCTCATGATTGTTCTTAAAACACTAACAGAATGGGAAATTATTAGGTGAATGTAGAAATCAGCAGAAACTTAAATTCTAAGGTCCTGAATCCAGCCTGTAGTCGGTAGTTGTTAAGTTTGGCACGTGTGCTATGAGGAGTATTTGATAGACTCAAAATGTTAAAGAGGTAGAGCAGCAGTAGAGTTCTTCTCTTGGCTGTGTGAAGACACCAGTTCCCAGTTACACCTCCCTACCAGTATTGTTATAAAGTAATAAGTACTCTAGAAATAAAGAACAAGAAGATGTCTTTATTCCAGATGAAGAAGTGCAGTAAGGTCACATTTCCTCCTCAAGTTAAAGGAAATCAGTGGCAAAGTAGTGAGCAGAACTCAGCTCTCCAGTCTGAAACTACAGCTTTGCCTCCATTGTTGTTCTTACTCTCCCCGGGAGCAAGACGCTTGTGATAAAGCTATCACTTTTAAAAACAAAGAACAGTGAAAGGGTGGGATTCTGTGTGGTCAGATTTTGTTCTGGCTTTTTGAAGTTTAACAACCCTGAAATCACCTTTAGTAAAGAAATGAAGCATAAACAGTTCCTGTACCAACCTGGTATAGTTTGGAAACTATAGGGAGTGGTAAATCAGGCTCAGACTGTCGAAGTGTGTATTTAGTAGAACGTCCTGTGCTATCAAAGTGGTGGTTTTGTTTGCTTCATTGGACATCTACAACCAGCTGTCGCTGTTCGCAGCTAGCTGAATTTAGTTTTGTTCTGATCCCCAGGAGATGTTCCTGCAGCTCCTTAAATCCTTTCTGAAAGGAAATGTTAGCAGAGTAACAGGACAGTGTGGAATATGGGTGAGATGTTCACTGTTTGCTACATGATTGTTGCAGTTTGATTCCAAGGAAGGTGGCTGTCAGATACAGATGAGTAAATACTGGTTTTGACTTAAATTTTAGCAATTTCCTTTCAGCTGGATTATCGTAGCTTCTAATCAAGAAATTTGGGGGTGTTTACTAATGCAGTTATTTGAACAATCCTGGTTAAGAACGTGGATACTCAAGAGTGATTAGCTTAGCTGAGTTATGACAACTATACAAGTCAAAACTACCAGAGAGAGCTGAAAGAAAGATTCAGGAAATCACACACCTTAATTGTAAGTGTATAACTAATTCCATTAAAATCACAGCCTGCGTGAGTGACACAACTTAAAAGCCTTGTTTGGCTGAAGGTCTACTTCAATACTTTGAGCAAGAAATAATTTATAAAAGCAAGTGCAAAGTTTAGATCTAGAACTAAACTTGACAAAACCAGTCAGCTCCTTCTCCCCACCTGTTTAGGTGTTTAGGATTTTCTCTAGACTACTGTTAAAGATAAGAAGCTTCTAAGATACCTGAAAGGACTTCAAATGAAAGACATTTCTGCTTGAAGAGCGAAATGTATTAAATGTAGAAACACAGTTTTCAGGCTTTCTGTGTTTAGATCCCATGCTAGAGGTCCTAAGCAGACATGGTTTATTTTTCATGTCAGGAGTAATAAACAATTACCAAGGACATAATGCACCACACTGACCTTTTGGATTAGGAGTAAAGGTGCAGTTGCCCTGTCTACAGAAATGCTGTCCCAAGTCTGGTGCTTGTTTTTCCAATGTAAGCAAAAAGCCTCTGCATGTTTCTGTCTGATACCTGCCAGTTTGTTCCCTCTGTTTTGCAGTCCCTGATGAGGAGCTTTAGGGAGTGATGGGCTGCTTAGGTCCTTCCCCAGGACTCTCTGTTATGCTGTTAAAGGATTGGTGCTGATGCGCTTAACGCTAAGCTTTCTTGAAATAAGTGTTGTGTTCTGTAATGAGTTGTGGATGTTGACCAGGTTGCAAAGAGCAGTGGACAGAAAGGAGAAATTTTTGTCACTTCAGGCCCAGTTTGTCAGGGGATTGGGGTATTTGGGTTTATAATCTGGGTCTGTGTTGATGTTTCAGGAAGAGCGTTACTGAATCAGCTGCAGTGTGTTGAGCTTGTTAGCTACAGGTACCAGAATGGAGTCCTGCAGTTTCCACTGATGTCACCTAATGGCAAAGCAAATTTGCTGTCATATCATTTTAATGCTTCTAAATTAGAAGTGCAGACCTTTAAAAAGTGCCCATTTAAAATGTGAAGATAGAAAATACTGAATACCCATTTTAGGAGTAATACTGTAGTCTCAACCCAGCCACCAGACTGAGCTCTGTCTTCTGGGATCTACACCCTCCAGGGCAAACATCAAAGCTTCTACTGTGAACTTCAGATGCTCTGCAACCCTTTTATCTATTTTTTTTCCCAGGTTACAGCAACTTGACAAGCACTGCCAGGCCACTGCCCAGCAGTTAGTGGAGCTGCTCAACAAACAGAATCAGCTCTTCAAAGAGAAGCAGCTGCTTACAGAAGAGGTGCAGTTTCTGCGAACACAGGTACTGTGCCAAAAGAAAAGACAGTCCAAGGGGAATGTTCTGCAGCTTTAGCTGAGGAATCTGCCAGCAGTCTCATTTCAGCTGTTAGATTTTGTTGCTGTTGTTGTTTTAAATAAGGCATTCCCTTATTAATAAAATGCAGTTGGAAGGAGACTGGTAGCTAGGAGTTGTACTTAAACTAAATGAAGAAAGTGTTTTGAAATGACAGTAAAGTAGAAGTTACTCTGGGTGACAGTTCTTAGCTTTCTTATCAGATTTTATGTTCCTTTTTCAGAGAACAGAGAAATTATTAACCACTTTATGATTACCCCCTCACTCCCCCATTTATCTTTCCTGCTGTTCCATGACAACTCGACCAAGTGTGAGATGGTGAAGTCAGTCTGAGCGCTAATCACTGTACTGCACCCCTAGCAGGACTGACTCTTGCTTACAGTTGCATGAGCTGTTAATGCCTTTTTCTTTGGCCACTGTACCTCTGTCAGTCAGTGCTTTGGAAATAAGGGAGAGGGCTGCATGGTTTAGGGTTTTTTCCTTTCTACTACTTGTTTCAGAAAGAGGGGAACTCACGAGCACAGAATAAGGTTTCCAGTAGAACTACCAAATAATGAAACCTGTATTTTGTGACTAAGTAAATGAACTAATTCAACCATATCATAATAATGAACTAATTCAACCATATCATAATGCTTTCTAACTTGCAACTAATGACTTTGCCCAGAATAATTTAGGAGGAAGCTCTTTACAGTGAGGGTGGTGAGGCACTGGAACAGGCTGCCCAGGGAGGTTGTGGATCCTCCCTCCCTGGAGGTGTTCAAGGCCAGGTTGGTTGAGGCCTTGAGTAACCTGTGCTAGTGGGAGGTGTTCCTGCCTATGGCAGGGGGTTGGAACTAGATGATCCTTGAGGTCCCTTCCAACCTTACCATTCTATGATTCTATAACTGTAGTTCTGTTAACAAGATAACAAAAGGCATTCAGTGCAGAAACTGGTCCAGTAGCACAGCCAGCAGTAAACAGAACATGAATCATTGCAGAACTTTAAAATGTTTCAATCATACAGGGCTTTAGTAGGCTTTTTACCTGTAGGATTTAGTAAATGTTTAACCTAAGAGAATAATATCCATACTTTGTTATGGCTGTGTTTGGTTATACAGCACTTCCTGTTGTAGTAGACAAACTTGGTAGCTCAGGGTCGTGTAAGGTTATCAGCATATAGTTAACTACTGGCAAATTTCAGGGCAACCATGCTGCACTTACAGAGTTTAAGGAGATATATGTTCAGAAAGGAAAATTAACATTTCTGTGCAAGGGAAGCACTCTTGGCAATGTGATTTTTACATGGTTCACCAGGATTTTGCCAGTGATAAGCTATTTTCTCTGGAAGTGGGTGTGCTTTTATGAGGTTGGGCAAAAGTACAAAAACAATACAAAAGAAGGGGAAAAAATCATTCAGATATTACGCTGCTATCAAGATTTGACTGGCAAAAGCTTCCTCCTCTGTGTTCATTACAAGTTAATCGTGCTCCAGAGGATACTTTTTGAGAACACTCAGAAGAGAAAAATGATGTAAAAAAAATATTACGAAATGAGTGATAAAAATCTATTTGCGGCTATTTAAAGCAACAGTGGTTCTCTGGGAACTGGAATTCAGCCCAGAAGTGCTACTGGAATATCAGACAATTGGTTTAAGAAAACTAAAGAACAGCTCACCATAAATGGGAGATTTTAACTACAGAAAGAGATATGTACTGCAGAACTGGTGTTGCTCCAATGTGAAAGGGATGTTATACTCCGCACGTTACTGTGTTGTTCAGCAGTTCTCCTTTATAATATTTTTGGGGTGTGGGTGTGGGGAGAAACCAGTCCTATCTGATCTTTTTTAAATGATGTAAAATGCACTACCCTAAAGGTGCTATCACACCTCAGAACATAAGCTATTGGTAACGGCAGCTGCGTATTTCAGGAAAAAATTCGGGACGCAGAGCTCAAACAGGATACAGATGGAACCAAGTGAGAGGCTGGGACGGATCAAGAGACATGAGCACAAGTAGGTGTTTTTTTTCTATATCCTATAGGGAGAGAGAGGGGAGGGAGAAGAAAGGAGGACTAAAACTATTTGCACATGTGGGTTAAATTTGGCAAACTCTTTAAGACAAAAGGGAAAATAACTGTCTGAAATATGGGGGGTGGGGTGTGTTGAAATTGTTGGAGCTCTTTTGTATTTGGTTAAGCACTTAAAATTTTAGGAGGACTTCATGGCACAGACTGCTTCACCTGTCAGAATTTAAGAAAGAAAGAAAAAAGAAAAGGTCTTAAAGATGTAAATTGGAAGGAAAGGAGGACAAACAGCTCTTAGCAAGGTGGGGAGCTTCTAGAAGAACTCAAGTTTTATCATAGGTACTTTTTGGTCTGGATAATCATTGGGTGTTTGTCTTTTGATTTGGAATTGGTTAGTTCTGTCATGTCCAATAGCGTTCTCCTGCTGAGGAAGCACAATCACCTCTATTTCTTCAGCAAGGCTACAGTTTGTTCTGTAATAAGTCATAAAAGAGAGGCTGAGGGAGCTGGGATTGTTAAGCCTGGAGAAGAGGAGGCTCAGGGGAGACCTTATTGCTGTCTACAACTACCTGAAGGGTGGTTGTAGCCAGGAGGAGGTTACCTTCTTCTCTCAGGGAACCAGCACCAGAACAAGAGGACACAGGCTCAAGCTGCACCACGGGAAGTTTAGGCTGGAGGTGAGGAGAAAGTTCTTGACTGAGAGAGTCATTGGCTACTGGAATGGGCTGCCCAGGGAGGTGGTGGAGTCACCGTCCCTGGAGGTGTTCAAGGCGGGTTTGGACGTGGCACTTGGTGCCATGGTCTAGTCTTGAGGTCTGTGGTAATGGGTTGGACTTGATGCTTTGAGGTCTCTTCCAACCTTCGTGATACTGTGGTACTGTGTGATAAAAATTAGTGTCATGTTGAAAGGAAACATAGAATTGTATATGGAGCAGTGCTGTTGAAGACGCAGTACTGCCACATAGTTAGAGGTCTTCCTGTTGCCTCATAGAGTTTAGTTTGGAGGATTTAATTTGCATGTCTCCAATTTTAAAATTCCATCATTTGTTTTAATCTAGTTGACCTAAAAAAAATCAAATCAGCACTGACAAGCTTATAACTTTCACGGGATTTGTTTTCAAAACTGAGGTTTATACCCACTGCAGGTTTTGTATTTGCTGTATGGGGCAGAAGGAAGAAAGAAAGAGGAAAAAAAATTACCCTGTCTTTAAATCCAGCCACATTCTAGTCTGTTGAGTCTCTTTTTCATGGAAAACTTCTTAGACACTATGAAGAAAACTCGGTGTTTTAAAGTGAATGAAAAAAGTTATCATAAAAGATCCTGCTACGTGCTGGATTCCCTCATAGGCAACATGAATTAAAAGGCTGTTTAGCAGCCTTGTTGAAGGAGTAACCAATACAACTACTGTGGTTTTCAAAATGATCCTTCTCTTTCTCAGCAGTGAATTGCATGCTTTAAAGATAATAATAATGTTAAGTCTCCTATTACTGAAAGAGTCCCAAGTCTTATTTCAGAATAACCACCTGGCTGCAACATGACAAAGATACTCACACTCTAATTTTCATAGAGCTAAAAAAGGACCAGCATGACATTGCCTTACAGCATGGGCTGTGTATCAGGCTGCTACACTGATATTTAATAGATGGCACTAATATTTAATGATAGTTTACAGTGTAACACATTCAGGTCCATGTAAAGCTAGTCAAAGGTTTATTTGTCGGATTTACACCCCTGGTTTCGAAAGTTTACAAACGATTCAAGTTTTAAGTTTCTGCCTTTGAAACTCTCTCTTACATTGCAGCTCCACATCAGAAGGGTGGGATATTTAGCTCCCCACCTATACAGGTACTAAATGCAAATAAGTGTAGGATAGGAAACACTCAAACTGAGGTTACTACAGACCTTAGTCCTGCCCACCCAGTATGTTCCTGAAAGGTGGGATGCTCCTCACTTGTAGACTCTGCCTTAGCATCCATCAAGTTTGACAGAAATACGTTGTCCTGGTTGACAATTCCCTTCAGATCCTTGCTGCCAGGAGTTGCTGGGCAGCTGAGCCAGTGAGAGCACGCTGACATGACTCAGACCTTAGGGATTACCTCCAGCTAGGGCTGTGGTGGCACACGGCTGCTCTGCCTTAATGCCCTGAAGATAACCTCCTGCAGGCCAGCCCCTCCCTGGTAGGAATCCAGGACTGCCCTGTGCTCTCTGTATGGCTGAGCCACTAGAACAATCTCCTCCCTCACTACAGGTGTCTTGTTCACAATGAGCTTTCCTGTGAACAGAAGTTAAAATATACTCACCTGTGTCTCTATTACCATCCTGCCCACTGTAGTCACTCAATGGGAGGTACTGTCAGAATTACAGCTGTTCCTGAGCAGTGCTTTTATTTTCTTGCATCATCATGAATTTTCAGTGAGGTCCCAGCAGTGAATGCAGTACTTGATGTGCTCCCAGGTATCACAGTGTTTGGTTGTTGATCTTTTTTTTCATTTTATGTTAAAAAAAGGGGGCTTTATGTCCAGGAAACAAGTAGCTCATCCACCTCTCACGCTGAAGTGATTCAGGTTGATCTTTACATGGCCTTCAACTGTTCTTCAGGAGCCTTGATGACTACCTAATTTTTGGGGGAAGGGTTTTTTCAGTGTAGTCTAAATGAACAGAAGTAGTGCCTCTGGATGTTTGTAAGAGTAAGAGATATTCCACAGCCAGGCGTTGGTTGGTGGGTTTTTGTTTGGTTGGGATTTTTTAAGCAGGTGAAATCATTCCTTTACTCCATAGATGGAGCTTAGTCAGAGATGATGAGTTATGACAGGAGTGGATACAGGTAGACCTCTAATGTCTAACTGCCCTGACATGACACTTCAAATGCCTGGTACTTATTAGCTCTTCAGTTTTTTGAATCTGCAGGTGTAGGAGGCCCATACCTCCTGTGGCAGTGTCTTGCCAGTGGGCAAAGCAGGGGAGTAACTCAGGAGCTAAGCCTCATCCTCCTGACAGTTTCACCTCGGGTTTTGCAGTTGCGCAAATGAGATTGAAGCATCTGAGTGCTTTCTAACCAAACAAGGAGCTAGTGGCTCCTCTCCTCTCACAGCAATTCGACCATTCAGCTGGGCATGCTTTTGCTCCTACAAAAACTCCCAGCCCTTGCCACCTAAGAATACCCAGCCACACAGTTATATACCACCGAGAGGAGGAGGGAGTGTCAGCAGGAACTTGGGCAATTTGTGCTGCAGAGATCTGCTTGGTGAACACCAAAGTAGGGTGGGAGAAGTTTTGAAACTGGGAAGCCTCCTGACTGTCCAGTAACCAAATTCTTTGCCAGTTACCAGCACATTAGGAGTGACAGATTTGTGTCTCTTCATAGACCTGCAGATCTTAAGTGACTGCTTTAGCATCCAGGCTGCTGTGTAGTGGGGTATGCCTAGACTCTACCAGTATCCATGCTTTATTTTTAAAGCAGTTGAGGCAAGGCTGTAGTCAGGTGAAGAAATGCCTACTTCCATCAGGCTGAAGTTCAGCATCTCATAAATCATTATGACTGGGTAGCTGTGGTGACAAGGCATGTAGACACCCTGAGGCTTTGGGGTGGAAGTATTGGTAGCTTACATGCATACAGGCAGGGCTAATGAAACATGTGTGGTGGCTGTAGGTGACAAGAAGAGAAAAATGACAGCTTTTGAGTAAAAGACACAGATGACAGTATGATGTTTTGCAAGTTGGAGGATACAAAATGCTGGTGAGAAGGGGTGGCTAAAAAGAAGAATCTCTGCCTTGGAGTACAGATGGGTATGCTCACTTTAGTCCTCAGAGCAGAGAGTGGTGATCAAACAATGCTGCACTATCAACTGGGCCACCAAGGGCAGCAGTGTGGCAAAGAAGGGGAGCTGGTTGGGGATGTCGTAAGCCACCCTAAACAGTAGTAACTGCCAGGACATTTCTTCAGGAGCTGAGTGTTTGGGGGAAGTTTTTTGCCCTTTTAATCCCTGCCTGTAGCATCATGCTGGATGTGGTGCTGGGAGTTACTGCAGCACGGAGTTGGTTTTCCCTGTTTGTCACTAACCAGTCACTGACAAGGAATTTAAGCCCCGAGGCTTTCTGTGGCCCTTGCCCATTTTTCCTTGTGCTCATTGCAGACACAACTGTAGCAGCTGGTGTCAGTGCATGTATTTTGAGGAAAAGATGACCATGTTCTTGTTTTTAAGCAACTGCAGGTTCATAAATTCTCCTTTTTTTAACTCAGCCCTAACTGCCTTACCAACTAAGGGGGGGGAAAAGGCAAAACGTTTTTAGTCATCTGATGCAAAACCAGCTAAAGCAGAAAGTTTATTTCTATTTCTGAGGTCACTTACATCTCTCAAATTCAAATTTTAGAACTCCAGTGGTTTAATTCTAGCTCCAATGAGTCTGATGTCTTGCTATTAATTCAGTCCTGAAGGGACGAAACATTAGCTATGCAAGAGCATCAAAGCTCTGAAAGAGCCTTTCCACCAGCAATCAGGCAGCAGTTTCCTGATTTGATGTAGCTGCCCACCCCATACACATGCTGTACTATGCACAGTAAACACACTCTCACACAAACCTGCCACCTCCTTCCTGGAAAGAAGAAGGGACAAGATCATAGACATGCCCCAAAACAAGAGTTCAGTTATTTACTGCTACCCAAGAACAGCACCTGAAGCGCATGGAGATCCTGTTTTTCAGAAACTAAGTAACCTGTAAGAGTTGTGATCTGAGAAGGAGGCAAGGACAGCAGGCCTGCCAGAAAAGCAGGCGTTGAAGCAGTGCTTACATTGCACAGCCTTAACCATTTCTATATTGCTTTTCTGAGAACCCACCACAGGCTGAAGTGACACAAATGAGAAGCAGAAGCAATGTGATCCAAACCAGCCACTTGTGCACCCATCTCTGTATCTTTCAGATCTGCTCTGCACCTGGCTGAAACTTGGGCTTGTCTGAGACCTGAAGATACTGCTGCAGCAAACAGGCACACTTACTGGCTAATTTCCACTGCTTTCTATTTAAGTACAGAATCACAAATATTCTGAAACCTTACCAGCCGACCAAACTTCCGAGGAAGACAGCTGAGACTGTCCTGAAAAGATGAGGCCTGCAGGCCTGTTTAAGCAGCTACAGTGTGTGGACATAATTAGTACAATATTTTATAAACGTTTTAAATCCATTTTTGTAATTGAATATGAATGTCTTACAGACTGAAATACCAATAAACTTAATTGGATTCTTACTTTCCTTGTTATGCTCCTCTTAATTCAAGGGAAAACATGTGCATGAGTAAGAGGGAGAAGGGGATTCTGTGTCCTCCACAAGCAGGCTTTGCTTCTGTTTATAAACTCATTACCAGAATCGACCTGGGTGCTTCCATTTTTACAAGGTATTGTCACTATAAAAGTGAGAGTCCCAACAACTACTCACCTATCACAAAATAGTAAGAATGACTGAGAAATATTCCATATAATGTGGAAGAATTTCTGTGGGGCAAGTTTCCCTTCAAAACATCCACCGGATAAAGCCTTGAAGAGAAAGGAACCCTCAGTTAGTCCTGGTTAGCCTTTAAGTGAGCTGCTCAGCTCTCAGTACTGAAGTGGTGATGCTGGACATTTCTACCAGCACATCTTTAGCAATCTCAGGACTCCAGATGAACTTTGCTTCAGATTATCAAAGCTGGAAACACTTGGATGATACATTGGGAGGGCTTTTTCCTGATAAACTGTGCATCTTTTCAAAAGATGCTTTCCAAATACTAGCCTGCATCAGAAAGAATTTATCTCAATTGTTTTTAACTAGTGCTGGATAAACTAAGTACACAAAAAAAGTTTCTGCATCTGTTATCTTCAGTGTAGTTGTAGAACTGCACTAGTAAAGGGGGGTAAAGTAGAGTTTCCTATTAATAAAGCTACCTCAGCCAGCATGAGTACATAAAGTGTAACAAAAATAGGAGTAACAGCACATGCAATAAGTTACCATTTGCTGTGGGACACGCCATCTTTCCTTCCCTTGTATTTTAAGAATTATTAGTGGTACAGCCCTAACTTCAAAGTGTGTTTTCCTCCCTATTCCAATTTCCTGCCATATGAAACTGCCAAACATGTCTCATTACCTCCCTGAACTGTTTCTCCAGTATGACAATACACATGCTTAAACCATGTCACCAGTAGGACAATACACATGCTCTCTGGGTTTTTCCACAGTAATCAGGCTGACAATTTGTTAAGTCTCACTACTTTATAGATCGTTACACAGGTAAGAATATACATTTATACATGTAGGAATATGCAGACTTCTTTCTTCATTGTATTTTTTATTATTCCACAGCATAAATCTTTATTTAAGTAAGAGAAAGTGCCTACAGGCTATATACATAAAGGGATTTGGGCACCTACTCCCACCAATTAGGTTTCACTGAGATCCTGGAGTTGCCATGCCCCAGACTCTGGCACAGCTGGACTCTCAACCTTTCTGCCTCACCTACCAGGTGGCTTCTGGCGGCTGTGTGCAGAGCATCGCTGTCAGCCACATGCGTTGATTTCAACAAAGCATCCTGGCCTGCAAGGATCCACAGCTAGAAGGAAGTTTTCATGCTCTTCCCAGGCGTAGCCTCAATTCATTTTGTTCCTGGGAGTCTTTAGACTTAGGAAACAGTTTCTCTGCAGCAGCTACTCTGCTTTGTAGAAATTAGTCATTAAGCACAGATAGTACCAGGTCTACCTGTCTTATGATCCATCCCCTCTCACCTTCTGCTTAGGCACAAAAATGCTTAGTTTTACAGAGTTTAGAATTACTTGCCAGTGCAGGTAATCAAATCCAGGAACTCCCACATCTGTAGCCAGAGCAAGATCCTGTGCCTGCCCAAACAGTCCTGCTGCTGCTGCAGCCAAGTCCTGGTGATGCCTGCCTGTCCTTCTAGTGCCACTGGTGCGTTGTTTTTTCCTACTACAAGGTGGAGGAGGAAAACATAAAAGGGGGGGGTGGGGGGAAGACCTTGAGGAAGCACCTCTCTACCAGGGAGTTCACATCTGAGAACTGAGCGAAAACTCAGATGGCAGATGCATAATGGACACTCAGCCCTCCTGACTTGGCTGGCTCAGACAGCCTTGGATCAGTTTGGGGGCTTCAAAGAGTCCCACCACAAGGTGCCCTGCAAATTGCTTCTTCCTGTTTTTCTCTCTCCTTACTCTAACACATTACCTAGCTATGAATTGCACTAGATGACAAATCACAAAAACTGTGGGGTGTTCTGGCACAAATGTTGCCCTGTGAAATCGTTATTTGAAAAGCGTAACCCAAATTTGTAAGTGACATAAACCTTGCAGAGTTAACATGAAACACCTGTATGAAAATAGCCTCGCTCCAAGACACAGATACATCTTGCTTAGTCATAAAAACTTGTTTGTTTGGGTTTTTTTTTTTTGACAATACTGTAACTTAGTAATTTGCAAACTGAAACTGATCACCCAGTATCTGAAATACGTCACAGCAAGTTACAATTATCATTAGGACTTCACAGCAAATAAAACTTGTAACTAAACGTGCACAGATCATTATATATACAGTGATTAAAAAAATAATGATGTACATTTTCTTGTAAGAAGAAAGTAAGTAAATTCTTTTGTGCATTTCAGGATTCAAACATCTAACCTATATAAAATTACTTTGAAATATGAAGTATTTAACCCAAAACTTGAGAAATCTTCTGTAATCTGCAGTATAGCCTTCCCATTTCAGTTTTTCTTTCTCTGACACGGAACAACTTAGGAATTTTACCCTCTAAGATACTCAACAGTAATGTGCAGATATAAAAAAATACATCCTTTGTGGCAAGCTTGAACATATATATGTATATATATATATATATATATATACACACACACATACACACACACACACACACACATATATATATATTTACAAACCTCCAGAACAAATTAGCATTAAAAACCACAGAAGTAGCAGATTGACATAGTGCTTTATTTAAGCTGTCTGTACGAAGGAAAATAATGTGCATCCCTATCATATACGTGTAAAAATACTAAGGATGTACAGTGTACAAAAACAGTTTCTTGTAGTTATTTCACATCCTTGTGGGTCATATACTTAAGGAAATAAACAGTTTAAGTATGACCAACAGCAATATGGTTTCTTGGGTTCATAGTCGTGTCTGCTTAATATCCTTAACCATATGACTAGATCTTGCATGGATCTAATGAAAGAACTAGCAAGGTCAAGAAATGTCACAAACTCTAAAGCTACAGGGAGGTAATTCAATTACCAATTTAGAGGTTTTTATTTAAATAAATACTTTACATTTCATGCTTGCCTGTAATGCACTACCAGGAGCAAGATAAGGAAATTCTACTGTAGACAGTACAAACAGTAGCAGCAAAGTGTGTACATTGAGGTGTAATATATAGACCCTGCAGTTAGTAAGGTAAGACCTTACTTTTGTACTCTAGGAGAAGCACATGGCCCCTGCAAGAACAGTCAGCTTTAAGAAGCTGCAAGTAAAGATGGAAAAAAACCCATAAAACAATACTGGAATAAATGTTCTTTAAGCAACAGGAATGTACTGGAAGATGGATTAGTGTGGAAAGCAAAGCTGTGTGCAAAACTGCCAAAATCCAAATAGAAATGACCTATTTCCTCCAAGATGGCTGCAGTATAAGAGGGCATACTGTATGTCATGGAAGTCAGTACAAGCTGGAGTCAAAGTCTGAAATGTACTGTGCTTGAAAGGCTTACTGAGGTAACCAGCCACCACATCCTGTCCAAATCCAACCATGACTGCAAACAGCAAAAGAAGAGCTTAAAAAGTTTCTCGGCACCAAGCAGTGCTTGCCCATCTATCTTTCAGCTGTTTCTAACACTGGTAATAGAGAGATTCTCTCAACTGTGGGCAGCACAAAGTGGCTGCTGACTCTCTCTGTGGCATAAACTTGATCAATAATATTTTGGAAGGCAGGCACTACAATGCAAAATGAAGTCTTAAAAGGTTTTCAAATAATTCACCAACATGTATTTACTGCAAACTGTATTCTAACTAGCTACGTGACAGTGAGCTAAAAATCACAGGGTTTCTTCTGCACACGAGGAATGGTTGGTCAGAGGCATGGTGCCAGGTGGTCATTAGCTAGAGGTGCCCTATGTCAAGAAACTTATTGCTATTACAAGCTGAAAACGTGAGGGAAAAAACACAGGCATGTAACACAGATTTTAAATCGCCATAGTCTGTAAGTATGAGGCCTTTACAGAGAACTAATTAATGCCCATCTATAAAGTATTCAGTTATTTCAGTCACTCACTCACTCCATCAGTGTAGACACCTCTACCTTCCTTACTGGTGCAGGACAGGACAGACCTGCAACACATCTGCTGTGTTCCTCTCTCCCTGCAGAGGGACAATCTCTGCATGTTCTTAGTGTTACAGGATGAGATCCTATGTAGTTAGAATCTACATCGTGATACATTTCTGACTGATTATCCATCCATTGCTAAGGAGAAAACACGGAACATGAAAAATTGTCTAAATTAGTCTGCGTCTTTAGCTGCCTTGCTAAAATGCCCATCTACCCCTTGGCCATCCCAGCACGTACACTGCCAGCAGTGGGCTTCAGGCTAGGGCACTCAACTCGCCACATCAAGAGGCTAAGGCATCAGCATAGGAACATCTCTCCTTTCAGACTCACCTCAGTCACACAATGCAACCAGCAATACTCCACGATATCACAGTTTTCATGGGAGCTAACGAGATCCAAATGCAGAGATACTTAGAATGATAATCTCAGAGAGTCAGGGCTTGCAGATGTCATTAGCAAGGGCATGTACACACTATCAACCGCACTGTGCAACCTCCTGACTCCTAGCACCAAAGGGTTTATTATTAAGATTATCATTGCTGCAGATCGAAGCTAAAGTTATGCACACGTTCTGTTAGATACAGATCTTTGGAAATGGAAAGACGTCTTCCAATCATCAGTGGGGCATCTCTCATGATGTTTTAAATTCAGCTGGGTACCACGGTTACCTGTAACATGCTGGGTTTCAGGACTCTTTTGGTTGAGGGCAAACCTTCCTTGAGAATGGCTCATCCCAGAAATTTACTATTTTAATTATTAAAGTGCTTTTCTTGTAATCGCTGTGGTCTCGTTGTTCAAATGCAATTCCTTCATCTAGAACAGAAATTTTCTGTTGTGCTATCAGGCTCTTATATTACGTTTATCCTCAATGCAGCACAAAATGTAGCTTTTTTTGTCTGCTTGTTTTTAACCCTTTGACACATGAAGTTGGAATTTCTCACTTCCATTGCCAAACAATTAAAAGACAGCATTTCATTCACCAAAATCTGATTCTAAGCAGTATGTACAATTTCAGAGCCTTGTTAAAATTTCCACATGGGAGAAAAGTGCATTATTCCCTTCAGCTTGTACAGTCCTTCCATATCTTACAAAATTAACTGCTATAAGCCTGTTCTATCTAAGATGTAGCAGCATTTGCAAACATGACACATACAATCCATATCTCTAAAAATAAATACTACTGCAGTATAACCAAAAACAAACAAACAAGAAAGAAATATAAAATAAAATAAAAGGAATATTCGGAGTTAAACACCTGGAGAAAAGGCTAATTCACAAACTCAAATAAAAAATGAGTAAGGCAAACACCTGTTTACCTTGGTGCACACATTTTGGTGAGAAGCAATACCATTATGCCTGTCTACATTCTTCAGCCATCAGAGGTGATGTATATCATGAAAGAAAAAGAAAAGCATGAGAAAGATGTTATCTGGTGCAAATTATAAGACCCCTTAAACAACTTGAACTGCTGCTTTTATGCCTTCATTTCTTGCATGTATAATTTTCGATTCTCCATGATTGCACATGAATCTGGAAGTTCTAAGTGGCAGGCTGGGTGAGCCCAGCCCTTCTGCGTCTTCTGTAGTATCCAACAGTAATTAAAAAATAATATATATATATTTATATATATCAACAGTTTAAGTCCTTCTCTCAGACATTTCCCAAACAATTTCCAGCCAGATGTTAATGACAGAGACACGCTTCAAGTAATGATATGCCTAACAAAAACTTTGCATATGTACATCACCACCCCTATGTTTCCTTATTCTAACCAGCACAAACAGATGCAAGAAAATGTTATAGATTAGTCTGCTTAGACTAATTACAATTTTGATTCATCTTCTGGAAGAAGATAAGGTGGACCAATACATGTTTTAGTTTAGCCTCCACTGTGAGGAAAAATAGATGACTACTTGTGCACAAAGTGTACAGTGCTGAAGTAAAGTCATCTACCTCCAAAGAAACTGTTAGTAACTTCTTGACGTTGCTATTGTACTGAGACTGTGGGCAGCAGCAACAGCAGGAGAGCGTAGTAGAGAAAATCTCGTATGTCATGCAAAACCAAAATGGATTTTAGGTAGGTCTGGGAAAGAAACTTGTTCAGTTTGGAATGGTCTCTGAAAGTGCCCCTGCTATCTTAAATAGTATCTAGTACTGGTGGTGATGTTCAGGAATCATTTTCAGTGATAAACCTAAGATGACAGTGAAGCAGCAGAACAAAAAAGTTATTCTCGTCCACTTGCAGAGTAGGAAAACTGGGGGAAATGCGGCCGCCTCTCATTGTCCATGCAGTCCATACCATCCTCATCATCTGTATTAAGGGAGAATTTCAAAATTTCATTATATTTGCAGCAAAATTCTGTTACTCACCTCAGATGCAGTACACCTTTCAGGGTTCAATACTGAAGGTAAAGGCTCAAGTTAAAGTAAGACAGATGCCAGTCATACAAGCTTATGCTCCTATTGCAGAGTGAAGGACACTGAAAGAGTATCCTTTCAGTAAGTCATCACTGACTTCCGGGTGGGTTGGGCTTGCGGTTGTTTTATTACAACCTGAGAACTTCAATCTTTGCTGCCCATTCTAGGCTAAGCAAAACATGTCAGCACATCTAGCTTCTAGCAGCATGGAAGACAACTGCTGACTGAAGAAGCCTGTTTCCATTGTTTCCTAAGCTGAGTTCAGGAAATAATAATCTTACTGTAGATATATTAAAATATTCCTCCAATTTGAAGTGAGCTAAAAGGAAAAGCAGCTATAAATGCAGGCTCTATGTATTTCAATTCTTAAGTATTATTTTTCAGTAAACTATTTTTTACAGTATTTACTGGGATCAGAGGAAACAAAGACTAAGCCAAGTTCATAAATGTTTTTATTTACATAATTCCTGCATTGCCAATGGAAACCAAGCACCAGATGTTGCCTAACTCTGAGAATTTGGATCTACATTTTCACACGGATATTTCAGCAGTGCTTATCATTAAAGACTCCTGTTGAAACTGTTGCTCTACTGATGCATTTATATGCAACCTTTCAGACTTAACATATCTCTTGTATCTTCATACCTAGATATAAAAATCAGGGCAAATACAGCTCTGGGCAACTGGTATGATTAGGCTGCTTCATTTCAACGGTGCCTCTCAGTTCTGAAAGTTCAAATACCATCTCCCTTTTACAGTGTCAATTTAACTTTGGTTAATGTACAGAGCCTGGGTGTTTTTGCTATCAGTTTCATTGCTGTAGATACAAGATACAGTTTCAGTACTCACTTAGCCCTTGTAAAACTTTGATATATAAATAACTGGCCTAAATAGCACGAAAATTACTTCTGTAATTTCTACGCTAACTTTCTGATGCCCAGTTTCCAACCCTCCATCCCTAAAGCATGTTTTAACCCCTTTTCACATAATCACTTCAGGTCAAGGTGCAGATAACACCATTACTTGTAGATTTATTTAAAAGAAAAATATTTTACAATAATTTCCTCTTGCAATGCCCAGAAAAGGAAAAATCCCACGTGGCCTTTGAACCACTGCAGCACAATGAAAAAGGCTGCAATTTTCCAGATCCACATGGCACAATAAGATTCAACTTCATGCTGCTGGTAATGCTGCTTACTACAGGCTCGGGTAAAGCAGCGCTGCTGCCTCTCTAGGAGCGATTCCCATATCAGGCATGTGCCACAGTTATCTCTGCACTGATGCTAGTTAGGACCTCTCATTTTATCATTCTTATGACTGAAGTGGGCCAGCAGCCCATGCTAAGTTTCATGCTCCAGTAGCCAAACCATTATCAGAGGTCAGGATAGGTACTTTAGGCAGGTAGGTTGTTTCTCTGCATTAGTACTGATAACCCATTCTAAATCCAAAAAATTTAAAGCTGAAGTCTTTGCAGTATAAACATACATTGTATTACTTCAGCCTTAGATGGAGAAATAGCCATTGTCACTAGCTGTGTGATGTATGATGTTTCAAGAGATCTGGAGTTTATGTTACTGAATCTACAGACTCCAAATTAATTCGAATTTGATCAAATTACAAATACAAACAAATTTTTATCAAGATAGATGGAAGAAGAAAACTTTGCATTTTTCACAGCAGGAAGACTTAAAATTATTTAAATGACTATTCACACACTAAAAATGCAAAATCCACAAAATCTCCAGATCAACAGAACCCACACCTAGGAATCCTAAAAACATCCCCAAAATGAACTAGCTCTGTGAAAGGTTGATCAATCTTAACTGAAGCCTTTAGTGTCAGCCTTTGTAATCTTCCTTCCCATTCTCCAATTAAAAAAATTAAAATAACAATCTCACTTAGAAAGGAAATTTCTCCAAGAACTCAGTAGCCAGATATTAGCTGTTCTGTCTTGATAAGTAACTGTTACGCTGATCAGGTCATGATTCATGTCTCTGTAGTAGAAGACTCCAACAAAGAAACTCTGTCAAAGGTCAGTGCAGCAGTTACATCTAAATCAGTAACTTCTTTTATGAGTTCTACTGAAGTGCAGGACTTGATAGGAAATTTCATTTTCTGGTAATCAATATCTACACAAGAGACATCCACTTGTCTCTAGCAGTTTGGGGTTTTTTCCCCTCCTTCTTCTTCTTTTGGTCTTCGAAGTGTTTTAAAGTACACCTAACTCACTAAACCTAGACAACCTACTGAAGCTACTATCAGTGTCCACATACTTAAAGCAGGGTCTGTGTTCCAAGTACCTTAACAAGTAGAACTGGGACCTTGGCTGCCAATCAGTAAACATTTGAAGCTGGTGTTTTCTCTTATTTAAAAATAAAACAAACCCAAATAAACAAGAAAAGTCCTAACAAAACCCCACAAAAAATACCCCCAGAACCCAACTCAGTGATCTAATATTCTATGCTATATAATTGTTCCTTACTTCATACTTAACTCATTTAAAGAATACTCTCATTGAGAGTTAGTCTTACACAGTTCCATATGAATTTTGTTATTAGCAACAGTGAGAATAGCTTTTCTATCCAAACAGAAAAAAAAAAAAACCCTTCCACAGTGCTTCATTATAAATTGATTATTTTTCAGTTATGCTTATTTCTGACTTACATTTTTCAGGCGGCGTTATTGTAATAGTCTGAGCTGTAAATTCTTCATCAAAATACCTGGTGTCTGTCTCAGACGTAACTTGAGGTTTGAAAGGAGGTACAAGCTGAAAGGGACCAAAAAGCAAAATGAAATCACTATAGCTGAAAGAAACCAAATTACTACCAGGAAAACATGTGAGTTCTGGTTTACTACACTTCAGATCAAATGAGTAGGTCTGAAGAGGCAGCTGTGAGTTGCTAACTTCTAGAAAGAGACAGAAGCCACTAGAGTCAATCCCGAAAATACTAGTTCAGAATCTAGGCAGTATCACAGCACAGCTACATTCCCAGTATCACTCACAACTTGCAGGTAAATTGAGCTAATTGCCTTCAGACCATTCTAATTACCCACACAGATGTCAGGAACGTAGGGTACCCCTAGGTACTTCATCACAACTGGTGGTATAAATGGCTACAGTAAGAAGAACTACACAGAGAGCAGAGTAAGCATGATGCATTTTTTTATTACTATTTTCAGGGTTAAGGCCTCTACCTGAACTTACCTTTAAAAGAGTTTATGTGAGTGTGAAAATAAATTTTATATTTGAAAAAAGGCCAGTTCATGCTTGAGTTGCTGGATCTAATCCTGCCTACTACTTTCACAGTACAGTGCAGTATTTCCTAACAGTAAATCACAGCTCATAGGCAGGACTTCCTTTCCCCTTTTCTAAACCATCCTAGCTCTTCACCTTCTCCGCCAGAACACTCACCTATCAGCCAAATATTTTCACTGCAAGGTATACTGGTATGGAATATCATACTACATGGTGTCAGCCCACAATGATACCATGGTTTAGTATGTATTATATTGCTAATGGCGGTGGGGTGTTTGACAATGCTTTGGTTAGTACTACAGTGCAATCTCCTCATATGCAATATAAAATACACACCTTGAAGATGTGTATCAGTTTCTATATAACAAATTACACTATGGCTCACTGATACCATCAGAGTTTGCTTATATTATCTCTCTCCCATTCCAGAACACAAATACCAAACAATTAATTTGTTCCTTTACCCACTGCAAAGGGAGCAGAGCTGCTGTTAAACCCCCTCCCCTCACCAAGTTCAATGCACCCGACACAATTCACAATGCATGGTTGTACATTGTTGTGGCTGCCACTGCACATCCACAGTTTCCAGCCACTGAAGTAAACGTTAGGTAAATTCAGTATGAAAAAATACAAGCTCGAGAAACATTTTCTCTTTTCTCAAGTCAACGATAAGAAACAACATCTTTCCAATGGAGTAACAGACATATCTAGTAGAACAAACTGCTTGTAAGTAAACTGTGTACATTTAAAGTGCTGCATAGGTCACTAACCATCTCCTTTTGAATTACAGGGGCTTCATTGTGCTCCCCGTCCCTATTTTCCAGCTCAAGAGGATGGGTATCCAATGACCAGCTGGTCTTACTGTTACACGCTGAGGCAAAGAAGGTACTTAGTACCTCAGCCTTTTCCTCATCCTTGACCACTATATTCCCCTCTTGCATCCAAAAAGGGACACAGATTCCATTTACAGAATCACAGAAAAAAAACAGTTTGGAAAAGAACTTCAGGATCACCAAGTCCAACTAATAATTCTACAAGGTTAACTCTAAACCATATCCCCAAGCAGCACATCCAAATGACCTTTAAACATATCCAGGTTTGGTGACTCCATCACCTCCCTGGGCAGCCCATTCCAATGGGTATGACATTCCAAGTTGTGCCATTAAAAAAAAATCACTGCCACATCCTAATATACATGCCTACTCCTTGTTAATAAATCAAAATGTATGAGATAAATCCTGTCTTCACAGCTCATGTATTTTGAAAATTTATTACAAAAATAACTACAAAATGGCTATTTCAATAATGTTTTGTATCATTATTACATACTGTATTTCAACAATTTCCATCTAGTTTTTTATTTGAGTCTGACATATATCAAAAACTACGTTAAATGTTACAGCTCTTTCTGACTCTCAAAGTTAATTAAGCATTGGTAACTAGGTCTTCATGATTTGATGTCCAGAAATCAAACTTTGATCTATTTTAAAGCTTTCCTGAAGAGCCGAAACTGGAAAGTTGTTCAAGAGTCTGACAGAAGAGACAGATTAGCCAAATCTGAATGGTGAGAACAACAAATTCCACTGTGAGAAGAGAATGGGGTCACATCACTGAAATACACATATTTCACCACAAGTGTGCTCAGCTGGAAGTGCTGAAAACATGTCACAATTCACAAACAGGTCTCTCATCTCAAAAATAAAAAGCATTTGTATAAACAAACTAGCTAGCTTAGTAAAATAAACTATCTTCCAAGTATATAGTCTATTTTCTACATAGATCACAATTCATTAACTTACAAAATACCACAAGAAGACATTTCAAAAGAACACTTGCAAAACTTACTCAGAATTTTATGTTTTTCTTATGCATATCTGTTAATACATATTCCCTCATTTATACATCTTTCAAGCTCCCATCAAAACAAATACTTGGTGACCCCAAAAATCATAGTTACTTATAATATAAAACCTTATGTAAGTCTTTCAGCATTAGATCATCGACATTTTAATTAAAAATTGTAAGTCCTTTAAAATATTTATTTTCCTTTTCCAACAATAATTTTCTGTCCTTTCACTGAGATCATCTTAGTTACCAAAGGGAACAGGAGCTGATGAGATTTTGCAAGTTTTCAGTCTGTATGTCCTTCCCTAATAAATTCTCAATGGCTGGACAAAGACACTATGATGAATACTGAAGACTAGGAGCATAGACACTTCACACAGAATTACTTAATCTAGTTTACTGAATAGATTGAAGACATCCCTCTCCTTCCCTGCTCCAAACCAGACTTTCAACTGAGGAAAGTAATTGGAGTTGAGCTTCAAGCTAGTCTGTAAGCAAGTCCAGAAGCAAGGAGCCTTCTGCCCAGCAGCCTCAGCACAGCCAGCCCCTGCTAGGACACTGCACATTGTGGTCCAAGGGAAGGGGAGGAGGAAGAGCTGAGATTTCAGTAGTAGAAACACACACAACACAAATGCACAGGAAGGCAGGATTCAACAGGGGGTTTTGTCCATGGACAAACTTTGTTTTCTGAGCTATACAATGCTGATACAATGAGCAGAGAGAAAATGTAATTCCCAGGACTACAGCAACAATTTAAGTTTAAGGATCTGATACACCTATGTATATTTTCCTAACTGTTAATTCAGGCAGCTGGGGGAAGGGGTGCTAATCAACTTCCATGTCTGCCCATATAGAATCATAGAACAGTTTAGGTTGGAAAGGACCTCAAAGATCATCTAGTTCGTATGGTTTAAAGTATCACTGGAAACAATGAAAAGATCAGACTGGTTAGCAGTTTTCTGATCTTTACTACTTTGCATGGCAACAACACAGAAGCAAGTAATGAGGGTTATTTCTACAGGCTTTGTTACTTGGCTGGTATTGTGCAGAAATAGCACAACTCAAACAGCAACAGCCTAAAAACAGATGTTGGTGTTTTCCTGTTCCACTCCTGTCCTTCCCCTTAAAATCTGATACACAAAAGTACTCAAGTATTATAACTATACTGCAGATTTTGTCAGGCCTGGATGCAGGGTTTCAATCACGAGACTTCATCATTTGCTGTTGCTATGTCTTAAGTAAAAGTGGTCACAGTTGATGGGTAATAAACAGCTTCTTGCAGCTGTCAGACTTCACACTAAAAGTCATTGCCTCCATACAGAGATGGATGCCTTCACAAGTGCTGTGCCTGCAGCAAAATCCAATGCCCCAGATTTAACCATTCCTGCCACTTACCACAGAATCAGACAGAATCAGAGAAACATTCACGTTGGAAAAGACCCTCAGGATCACCAAGTCCAACTAATAACTCTACTCTGCAAGGTTCACCCTAAACCATATCCCCAAGCACCACATCCAAATGACCTTTAAACATATCCGGGGTTGGTGACTCAACCACCTCCCTGGGCAGCCCATTCCAACGCCTGACCATTCTTTCAGTGAAAAAAAAATTTCATAATATCCAGTCTAAACCTACCCAGTCATAGCTTGAGGCCATTCCCTCTTGTTCTACCACTAATTACCTCTAGGAAGAGACCAGCATCAACCTCTCCACAACATCCTTTCAGGTAGCTGTAGACAGTGATGAACTCTCCCTCTCAGCCTCCTCTTTTTCAAACTAAACAGACACAGCTCCTTCAGTCATTCTTCATTTGATTTATTCTCCAGGTCCTTCATCAGCTTCGTTGCCATCCTCTGCATTCACTCCAGCACCTCCACATCTCTCTTGTAGTGAAGTGCCCAAAACTGAACACAGTACTTGTGGTGTGGCTTCACCAGAGCATAGTACAAGGGGACAATCACCTCCCTACTCTTCCTGGACACAGCATTTCTAATATAAGCCAGGAACCCTTTGGTTTCTTTGCACCTGGGCACACTGCTTGCTCATATTGAGTTGTTTGTCAATAACAACCCACAGGTTGCTCCCTTTCTTCTAGATAGATTTCCATCCACACTTCCCAAAGCCTGTAGCTTGGAGTTGTTGTGACCCAAGTGCAGGACCTGGCATTTGGCCTTATTGAAGCTTATTCCATTAACACTGGCCCATCGGTCCAATCTATCCAAGTCCTTCTGTAGAGCCTCTCTACCCTCATGAAGACAACACTGCCACCTTAGTGTCATCTGTGAACTTACTGCTGAAACACTCCACATCTTCATCAAGGTCATCAATAAAGATGTTCAAGACACCACTTGTGCAGGACACCACTTGTGACCAGCCATCAGCTGGATTTAGTTACATTGACCACCATTCTTTGGGTCCATTCATTATGTCTACTCCCTTCCCAGTACTAACATCTAAATTTGTTAGTGCACCCTAATTTGCTTCACGAACAATCAGAGGTACTCTCAAAAATCAAAGAGACATATTTATCTCAGTCCTAATTTCTGTATAGCTTATTTTTTCTTTCAGCCATATTACACGCAAGTGGAAACCGAGGCTTCTCTAAAAGATCTGGATCTCCTTTGCCAAGAGGCAACTTCAGTGCTTCAAGATGCAGTTCCAAAGACATACCAAAATTCTTACCCATAACTTTGATTTTTGTTGGGTCAAAGACTCCAGACAGAACATCCAACAACTTAAGCATATTTCTGCAAGCCAAATAAAAAACATGCTAAAACAATTCTTAAATGAGAAACAGAAATTTCATAAAGGTTCCTGTTTCTAGCTAAATACATATCAAATATTTTATTTAGAAATACATGGGCTTGTGACGTCTTCAGAGTTTGCCAAACTATTCAATTTCTCATGCTCAGGCACAGAGATAAAAACTCATCAGGGCTGAGATGATCACAGGAAGAACCTGGCACAAGCTGCTCTCTTTCATATGCCCTCATGGGTTTTCTGCCAAAAATAAAGACATCTGATCACAAATGCTAACTACTATATATTTTTCGTTTAAAGGCAACGACCTTCTCTGCTCCACTGTGCCATACAACATTTTGCTATCGTTGTGTAACACAAAATTAAACAGTTAGCAGTATCAGAGAGCTAATAATTCCATTTGACCACTTCAATCCATTTGACCTGACAAAGCTAGTGGGTTTTGCATTAAGTAGTCTGAGTTTACAGATAAATAATTCTGTCTCTAATAAGGCCAGTAAAGCAATAGTCTAAGTAAGCAAATGGATACTTAATCTGTAGTTAAAATTACAAAATCAGTGGGCCAGGAGCACAGAGCACACACGTACAAAACTATCTCCCAGCGAATACTTGGAATCATAGAATCATAGAATCATAGAATGGTAAGGTTGGAAGGGACCTCAACGATCATCTAGTTCCAACCCCCTGCCATAGGCAGGGACACCTCCCACTAGTACAGGTTACTCAAGGCCTCATCCAATCTGGCCTTGAACACATCCAGGGAGGGAGCAGCCACAACCTCCCTGGGCAACCTGTTCCAGTGCCTCACCACCCTCACTGTATAGAACTTCCTCCTAACATCTAGTCTAAATCTCCCCTCTGCCAGTTTAAGCCCATTGCCCCTTGTCCTGTCATTGCAGGACCTTGTAAATAATCCTTCCCCAGACTTCCTGTAGGCCCCCTTCAGATACTGGAAGGCTACTATCAGGTATAGTGTGTACCAGGAATACACACGATCTTTTGATTTCCGGTACTCTCAATGTGAACTTCAGCTATTTCATTGCTAACAGAAACACATTCCTGAAATGCAGCCAGAAAATTACAGTTTCCTGGTAAGTGCACCTCAGGCAAGAATACTGTGAAGTATTTTTACTATGCAAATAATTACATCAACTATCAATTTCATCAAGTGACCCTACTACTGAAGATTATGCTACTAATAATAAACACCAACAGAAGCAAACATAGGTTTATTTGAAAATCATATTCCTCATGGGTTATTTTGGAATACCAAAACCTCAAAAAATTCTAATACACATACTCAGTGAAAGTTCATTAACCTTATTATTATGTTTGAGATTTATATTTCAGCGCACAATCTTACACTGCATATTTCAGAACCGGTAAGACTATGTGTGCAGAAGGAACAACTGGGTATTTTAACCAACCAGACAAATGGTTTTATTATAGGAACAAACCTGGTTTTTTAATTAAACAGAAAAAGATTCTGTCAGAAATAACCTTCACGAGTTATTTTTCCATAAAAAGCACACTGTGTGTCGATACTGCACAAAAGCAATTCCTATGATCCTTAAAGTTCAACTGAAGAAATTCAATTAATTTTCTGCTGGTAAATTTAGTTTCTGAAAACAACAGTGAACAGAGTAATCACTGAATGACTACAATTTCACCAGTTATAATACTCCAGTAAGCCATATCCACCTCCATGAGCATAAAAGCAGACATAGTTGCATTTATGTCTTCATATAAATGTATTAATTTATATAATTGTATGTATACACATTTATTTATACTTACAAAATGCCTTCTTTTGTTTTCATAGCTCAGTAAGATCTTGATTGAAAGACATCTGCCATGTTGATTTGTAAGGACTCAAAGTGTATGCTTAAAAATTAAGAATCTCTGTATTTTCTTAACTAAATATGATGCTGAACACAATGTAGAACTGAAAACTATTTCTAATATAAAATAATTAAGAAACCTTTTTCAACAGAGCAAGAGTAACATAACATCTTTCTCTTTCTCACCCACTCCTAACACACTACAATCAAATCAATTTTGGTGTGGATTTTTTTTCTTTCCGAATTTTATAAATGTCCTCAATTTGTAATTTTAAATTTCACCCTCAAAGTGTTTCTCTACAATCTCCTTACACAGCCAACCAGTGGTCGAGGTCATACACTAATCTGATTAATATACTTGTTCTGATTACTTATTTGAGAGTTTTTCAAAAGCACACAATACTGACAGGGGGAAAAAATCACACTTCTATCAAGTAACTTCAGAGTACCGTATTTTGTATCATCATATACAGGCTCTTATTTCAATTTTGGTATTTGTCAGAGAAGTACCACACTAATAACCACACGTTTTTAAAATTCCAGTTCAACAACAACTGAAAAAACAGTTTGTATCATTGACATTGTAGTATAAACATATTCTGCTCATTCATATGTCTTCCATTTTCCTTTTATTTGAACAAAGGAAGAAAAAAAAAAAAAGGACGAGAAAAAACTATCTTTTAAAAAAACTATGCAGCTCAAGTGTCGGATTAACGATATAATACAGATGAGAGGGAAGAAAAAAACCAAAACCCACCACGTTATCAAAATAGCAACAAGTAAATTTCTTAACACAACTATCGAGATAAAATCAGCTTCTGTGTATAAAAAAAACTCAAGTCAAATTGAAGTTCCACTACTGAGTAAGACACATTCATTTTCAAAAAACCATCCCAAAAGTATTCATCATTACAGGAACAGATTTAGAAAAAACTGTTCCAATTGAAATCCTCAGTACTTGCTTTTTCTACTAACTGTTTTGGTTCAGTGTTCTAATGCTATTTTAGCTTTCTTAGGTATTTCTTTAAAAGTAAGTTTGAAAACAATTCCTACTTAAATAAAAACAATCATAAAGTCCATTTTTTTCAAGAGTCCCTTCCAATTATTTCATCTTCCTATTTCCAGAAAACAACTTTACAATAGTAGGTCGGAATAAAAAGACAATTCCAGATAAACTTCCATTACATTTTCTCACATTGTCTTGAGTCATACAACTTGTTTTCTCTTGAAGGACCAGGAAGAAAAAAATAAAATGAAAAGTTATGGATACTTATATAATAAAATAAAGATATTGGATGAGCTTAGGTTTTCGGTTTGCAAAATTACTACGGAAAAACAAAAAATTGAGTAAGTAGACCTAGTTCAGAATAATTATTCATTATTAACACAAAAAGTTGCAAAGGAAAACATGACACATTTCAGAGAGCTGCAGTCCTATGACTATCAGTTAAATCACCTTGCAGAAGCCAGATTATTCAGTGTCATATAAAGACATACCTTTTTATCATATACATCTTGCCAGTTTACTCCAGCAAAGAAACTATGACGCATGATTTCTTTTGCATCATCTGGGCCTCCACCAAGTCTACAGAGAGTGAGGAAAAATATTAAACAAGAGTTATTCTTTAAGGGAAATTAAATTATTGAAAAGGTTGGAAAAGCAACCGTTTGTTTTTAACTGGGAACAATTCTCACCCACTTAATACATCATTCTCACCTGTTTAATATTAATTCCAGTGAGAAAATGTGATACATATCACTGTCTACTCTCTTTCATTATTTTTCATTATACAGTGTTCATTGTTGTCCATCATAAGCTTTTTAAATAATTCATTCATTTCAAAAACATACTTAAGTGTAGTTTTCTTGAAAGACTAACATTCTGGCACTACTAAAACCCAAAACCAAACGTGCTAGCAAACAGTGCTGACAAACCAACAACTTTGTAAAGGAGGTGCCAAGTACCGAATCAATATCATTGCACATCATTTTTGTAGTATTCGCTGCTGTTGCATCTGGATGCTGTAACAATTAATGAATTACCATAAAATAGTCTTAATCTGAGTCAATTGGTAGAAATTAATAAAATGTAGGTCTGTTGAGAAGGTTACTTAAAGGCCATTGGAAACAACCATACTATGCAGTCTTGCCCATATCTTGCCAAAGCCAGACTCTGGTCAGTCATCTTAGGAAGTGAATTCCACCTCCTTTGGGTCAACTTGCCCAAGTTGATTTGAGGTCACAGATCTGAGAGTGGTGCTGCCAAAAGAGTCTCACCTATGCCCATACCTCTCCCCTCTCACTGGCATCTACAGCATCACTTGTGACTGTGAGCTGAGTCACAGCCTGGAAGAAAACTAACCCCACCATGAAAAAAATTAGAAATAATTAGCCATTTCTTGTTGCATTAGCAAGTGAAATTTGACTCAACAAGTTTAGTGAGTTTCCCTGAGCTGCTGCTGTTGGTGAAGAAGCACATATTCATCCAGTGAGGTGAACCTCTGCGTTTTTCAACAGCACATGGACTTTCAGGACTGCTCAGCTCTCACCTATCTTCTTCCTGAGACTAGTTATTCTGCTAGTCTAACAGAAAGAAGTTGTGACAGGACAAAAAAACTACTCTTAACAGAACAAGTAGCCCATACATGTTAAATACTGACAAGAAGAGTGACACAGGTAGTTTATGTTTCATTAAAAGGAACTGGTAAAGGTGCAAGGACAAATTATTAAAGCAACCTTTTAGGCAAGGTAAATTCCTCTTTGAAGTTATTTATTGCAAGGAGCAATTATTTCCACTCTCAAGAAAGAGAATCTGTATTGGTATTATCCTGTTGCCAAATTACAAAAATATTCTGGAGCTGTATTCCCCTTTGTTTCTCAACTACTCGTAAAATTCTCTACATTTCTGCAAAGCATCACAGTTAGCTGGCATTCTCCAGATGTCTCTCAATATCTTCCAATCCAGCTGCTCAGAGAAAGCTGAGCTGCAGTTAAAACTCTGTGCTCCCACTCTATTTAGCATTATCTGGCACCAGAACTTGAATATGAATAATCTCACAAATTTAAGTCTACTTTCCATAGAGATTAATTACAAGGAAGTATATTTTCAATTCTAAAGGTTAATATATTTCATAGCTCAGGTTGTTTTGAGGTTAATAGGCATTAGGAGTTGTTAAAGAAACATTTTTACTTTACTCTCTATGTATTTGGCTAGTTAGTCTAAGTCTGCTTTTACTGTATGTAGTAAACTCAGGTAACCAGGTATAGCTGGGCAGCAGCAGAAAGGCTGACCACTTGTGTTGCTCTGGTTGTTGCACTGGGCGGCACGACAGCAAATACTCCAGAAAGACTTTGCAACCAGTCCTGCCCTGAGTGCCAACAAGCAATGCCCACTACCAAAAACTTCTTGAGTTTTGGATGAAGAAGAACTAGAGAAGAGAGACAGACAGACAGAAGAGTACCTGTAACCTTAAAACATGCCAAGAAATTTGCGCACTTAACAGAAATTCGAGGGGAAAGAGGGGATCTAAAGACAAATCTCACTGGTTTACACAGGTGAAGGCCTTGCTTAGAACCACAAGGGACTAGACACTGCTGGTCCACTGCAGGAGCCTTGGGAAAACGATTCTCCCAGGCAACAATCCCGGAAGGAAAAGCCCAGCACAAAAGGGCATAGGCTGTAGGTAGGTTACACTTAAACTACTGTATTTATATTTCAGTCACAAAATGACTAGTTTTCATAGCCTAATATGTGATTCATTTATGTGTGGCTGTCTATACATGTCTTCTGGTATGATTGCTTCCAAGCAAATGTGCTGTAGCCTTTGTGAGACACTACAGGCAACTCAAGGTTAGCTACACTCTGAAAAACAATTGAGAACTTTCCCTTTGTTTCAGTACACAGTCTAAATCTGAAAAGATCCCTGTGTTTCTATGAATGATTAAAAGAGTGTTCTATTCCACATGGTTTTTAACCTGTTCCTTAGAGTTATTTTGCATATCCTTGCTTTATTGAAAAAGTGGGAATCTGAGATTAGGTGGCTCCTTATGACACTTTTCCTGTAGCTGACAGGTCCTTCAGCCAGGAAGACCACGTACCACTGGTGTATGTTCACTTTACCCAGTCTAATGATTTATTATGCCTGCATACCCAAGTAATTTCACTTACCGTTTATTTGGATCCTTTATCAGTAGGCCTGATAGTAATGATTTTGCATCTGCAGACAGAGTTCGAGGAAATTTTATGTCTTCCATTAGTATCAGTTCAAACAGCTTCTCATGATCTTGGTTGTAGAAAGGCAATCTTCCACACATCATTTCATACATGACAACTCCTAATCCCCACCAGTCCACTGCACGACCATAGTCATTATCTTCCAACACCTAAGACAGAAACCAAAACCAGCTGTAAGACTTAAACTATTTCAGACATGACCATTTCCACGTATCTGATGCATCTCTATATGAATGTGTTTCCAAGACTTTAATTCTTACAGTGTGCTTAACAAGGCCTTGAGTAACCTGTACTAGTGGGAGGTGTCCCTGCCTATGGCAGGGGGTTGGAACTAGATGATCCTTGAGGTCCCTTCCAACCTTACCATTCTATGATTCTATGACTCCCAGACTTGACTAAGTATGAGAAACTGCACAACTGATACACACCTGAGCTCACTGAAACTCCAGGTATACCAGGGGACTATACTGCTAAAAGCAAGATAAAATCTGCAAATGACCTGCTCAAAATTATCATGACTGCATTTCCCCCTTTCTTGGTCCTCTATCATCTCATTTAGAGTGTGCACAGCTTTAGGAAGAAACAGCATCTACAGGCACTACTCCCTCAGTTATCATTCTTCTGGAAGAAGTGAAGCATCTCCTTGCTCAGTCACTTCCCCTCACTTCACCCCACCTGAAGCCTCAAATTTAGAAACACTTTGACCGTACTAAGATAAGCTTAGCTTCTTCATGATATCTGTTTATATTAGAAGTTCTCAATGTATTTCTCTTGACAATTTCATTGTTTCATGAAATAGTCCAAACAGATGAACTGTGGTAGTGCAAAGAAATATGACAATGTTTATATAACATGTTTACTATAATACTATGTTCGTATGATAACAGAAACGTAACATTTATATAATTCGTTAACATAATGCCTCTAATGTTGTATATCTAGAAACAAGCTACTATACAACACTTCTCTCAGCAGTCTCAGAGAACTGGAACAAGAAATCTAAGCAGTGTTGATCTTAATATATCTTCACATTAAATGAAGCCAATGTAACAGCAGCACAAGCCTATAATGAAACCATAAACAATAGGAAATGGCAGCCTACTAAACATATACATGTATTGTTCCCATTCTTGTGAATTTATAGATCATCTCCTTTCACCTGAAAAAGATGCAACAGTTTGAATAAATGGCTAAAGAAGGCACTATAATTTTGTGTGTCAAATTGCTGCAGAAGATCTATTAAAGAGACAAAAAGACTTAAAACAAACAAAAAAAGACTTAAATAATCAACGGAAAGACCAAACAAATGCAACTAATAGGTTTGGACTAAGTTTCTAAATAATTAAGTAATTTGTTATAAAGAATTGTTCTATACCAATAAAAGGCAGGATCTGAAAGGCAGCACATATAAGTGATTAAAAAACAAAAGGGCAAAATCAAAATCTAACAATGACAAAAAAAATAATCCACAGAAAATAAAATACTTTTTACAACACAAAGACACATGCAATCGGCACCATGAAGAGCTTACCCTGATTCAAATATTAAGTAGACACACAGAAACAGTCATTTAGATATATAGTAGTGAAAATCTGGTGATAAGGTAACCTCTAATAGATCATTAACCTTTTTCAATGAGTACATTATCTTATGATTGTTTAAAAAATGTAAGATGACTTCAAATAACTTCCTCTGAAACAGGGGCAGACACAGTCCTCACCCATCTGAGGACACTAAGTGGCCATAATCATATCACAGGACACAGGCACTACCCTAGCCAGTGTTGACAAGGTTCTTTTACACCCCCAGTAAACCCAGCCCTGCTCTGAAGTATCTGGTAAATGCTATTAGCAGAAACAAAATGCAGTCTGATCCAGTACAGCAATTCTAACAATCTCACAGTAATTAATGCATTCATATTCCTGTCTTTAAGGAGATTAGTAGTAGAAACATGATGAAAAGAAGTGTATTAAAAATTCTTCCTGTGTATATAAGATTAAAAAATCATAAATATTAACACATTAACGCATACTGTTTACAACTGTGCCAAAACACATAGGCTCATTATATTATTGATATTTCCAAATAGAGGGTGAAATTTTGGAAAGTGTAAAATACAACAAATTATCTGAATAAGTGTATTTGACAAAACTAACTAAAATAACTCTTACATTTTAAAAGTTAATTAAATGTTTTATGCGTTTGAGCATATTGCAAGCTATTTGCTGAAAAACTGTATGAAATCTGTGATGTCTGTCTTTAAATCACCGTTTCTTCTGCCACAGAATAAAAGCATTCTGTATTTTTCATCACTGTTACTATTTTTCTTACCTGCCCAGCTACCTCATCTTTTCTTCTTAAACTAGTAAAATGTATAAAATTGCAAAGCAGTGTCACATTTTTTTGGTACAAGTTAAGGTGTGGTTTGCATGTGAGATTTATGAAAGGCAACAGGAAGATAAAGCGCATCATTCTCAGAACAAGGCAAATCACACGGCCAATAGCTAAAGCAAAATGTATCTGGGGCTTTACCTAATTTATGCAGGACTTTACCTAATAATAATAAAAAGTATGAGCAACCTTTTGCTGCATTCCCACAACAGCAACAAAACAGTGGTACAAAGAAAGAGCCAAATGTGATTTTTAACCTCTTTTTACATAAAATCATAAAAAAGCATAAAAGCTGGATTAACTGCCTCCCGAACCCGCGTATCACCAGCCGGGTTCTCATCCCCAGCTGGCAAAACTGGCAACTCTTTATTCTTGTTTAAATACCTGGTTTACAGCCAGCCAGACAAGCAAGAGCATCAAAACGGTTTCATTTAGGCAAAAGGAAAAAAGCCTGAAAATAGTGCAAATAAAGCAAAACGTATCTCAACTTACTTTAACACAAATGTAGTTAGATGGTGCATAATGCATGCATAGTAAATATACACATTTATTTTAAGTCATTTCTACTTCTTATGGTGTTAAGAAATTCCAGGATTTGTAGACTGTGACAAATCAATGGAAGTGCTGGTGTCTAGCAGCTCCTACAACCAAATCCATACAATTAGGGCAGGCATGAGACCATGTCTATACCCACAGCCCGGGCATTACAGAATCCTTTCCAAACAATTCTTGGATTTGAGGGATTTGGTTTTAATTATACAGAACAGAGGTCAAGAAAGCTTCAATTCAGTGCTAAAATGAACACGACACACAGCTGCAGACATTCTATTTATGAATAATTCAATCTTTTGCCTACCATGAGGTGGATACCTGCTTTCATAAATGCCTCCTTTGGTTGTGAGGACTGCTACTGCTCAAAAACTGACCACTGGTTTCAGAGTTTACCTTACCTTACCAAAACTACGCAACACATTGCAGCAGTGACTAGGTCAGTACTAAGAAAAACAAGGGAAATAAAACCTTCCCCATGGGTTGGTTTTTTTGGGTTTTTTTTTACCTGACTCAAGATTTCTGGCATAAGCCACATGAGCAGCTGTAGTAGCACAAGTGAGAACACCAGGGCAGGTAGCAATGGAAGCAGTTTTGCTGCAGAAAGAAATGTGAGTCAAACTAATTCTGACCCAACGTTAGCCCACAGAAGTTACTCTGACTCTGTGTCCTAGTTTTTAGCCATGAGCTGCCCAGGGCAAAAGGACAGAAAGGGTATTTTACCCCTTCCCAAGGAGTAAATAAAAACGCTTCACACTGGATTTAGGTAAAAGTATTCAAGTAAGAGGAATAGATTCACAAACGAGGCTGAGTTCTTCATCTGGGCCTACCAGGCCAAAACGTTTCGAGAGCCTTCCAACTATCTTCACCCCACTCAGTTTCAGCAGGCCAAGGAGCAGGTCAAACTGCCCCCCACCCAAATACCAAGGCCTGTCGCAGGTTTCACAGGCTCAGTGGCATAGCTGGAAATTTGCTGCCAGCCAAGGCCAGGAGAAAGCCACTCCCCCCACAAACCTGTAAGACAATGGCGCACCCATCCTGAGACAGAGAGAAGATAGAGCGTGAAAACTGGCTGTGCACTCTCTTAAAGAGAGATATGCAGGAACACAGAATAGAATAACAAACTACAATATCCTGGGACAGGCTGCCCATCCCCCTAGGACTCTCTAGCCTCTGGAGAACTTTTCTTTATGGTTCTAACAATTAACCCTTAATCTCTTTTAACCTACAACACTCTCCTAGTTACTCCCATACACCCAGACAGCTGCAACAGCTGCACTTCCTTAATGGAAAGGTTAAGGGCCTGATTCTCTTCCCAACCTCTAATTTGTCTAAAGCATGCCAACAGTATGTAACAGGGTTCCAAAATGGGTATAAACTCATTTTGACAGGCACTGAAGCTCCTCTCAAACACACACCTAAATCTGCAGCAGGAGGACATAGTCTGGGTTTAAAAAAAGTTACAGAGCTGCTAGTGAAGTTTGTGTTTTTCCAATCTTAAATAAACATGCAAGAGGTTAAGTTGCATCCACACATTCTAACAAGCAAGAAATATGAGCCAGGCATCTGTTTCCAGGCATACACAAGTACTTTAGTGCTTTTATGGACATTTTGGGGGCACTGGATAATATTAATAATTCCAGTTAAGGGAAAACTGTATCTTTACCTTAAAATTTTCATTAGTATTCTGGTCAAAAGGCAACTCAACTCTTTTTAAATACACTGAGATTATCACGAATAGCCAGCTGTAGCAAGGGAATACAAAGTATTCTCTAGTAACTCCAACTGTGTGATGTGATTTCTGGAGAGTATTATCAGCAATGACCAAGTATATGATGGGACAGTGCTTCAAACACAGAGGAAAACACCATCAAGCACTACATGCAAAATAAAAAAAAAAAAATCAGTTCACAGCCTGAACTTTTGCCTTTGTGATGACTAAGACAACACAAATATATTCAAGCCTGCTAAGATTACAACAATTCAATTGTTTGTCCTTCACACAACAGATTTTGCTGACAAGTAACCAAAGACCGTAAAATAAAATTATTCTTGTATTTGCATTTATTTACAAAAAAGCAATTTTCTAACACTATTCCCTATTGCTGAAAAAAATCCAGTGTCTTTGACTCAAAAAAATTTATTTAAATTGGTTAGTATTACTTAAATTGGTTTCTCTTTCCCTGAAAATAAAATCTACTAAATAGACTTCCTCCTCTACTTCACCAGTGGTTGCAGGTTTTAGGTTTAACAGTCAATACATCTCCAGGTTTACTTTAAGTACATCACTTCCTCAAAAGCCTAAAATAGAGTTCATAGAATTTACTTTTCATGGTGAAAACCAGTGAGAAGATATCTTTTATTATCTGTTTACTTCTTCAGTAGCTGGAGTTGAAAGATTTTTGTGAGGCAGCAGCTTGAGACATATCTGCAAATGTTTATTTACAAAGGCTTGGGACAGAAATTTAAGAAGCAAGCAATTAAAAGTCAATAAAACACATGCAATGCTTTTAGAAGATTCTGTGAAAATTGTACTTTTTTTTTAAAGAGGTTGGCCAGCAGTATAACAGGTGAAGTCTGTGATTATCTTATATCAGTTATGCATTTCCTCTTGCCTTCAGTGAAATGGAGATTCTCTGATAATTGTCTAGCCACAAAATACCGGACGAAATGTGACTGCCCCAGACACAAACTGAGCTGAATGCACATAATCTTTTAATTCTGTTTTTACTATATTTTCTTGAAACAGCCTCTAGGATATTTTTGGTTACACAGCAGAAATTCACACAACCAAGAAACACACTTCTCACAGACCTCTACACAGTACCTAATTGCTCTAACTTCTAGACTCTGCAAATACACACAAACTTAGCAATAACCTTCATACAATTCATTGTCAGTCTTCTACAAAGGGTTGTCAGCATTAGGTTTTAGCTTTAAAAGAACAAGATCAATATATTGGTTTCATTCTTTGTGCTAGATAGCCAAGTCAACTCATCTGAAAAACAATTACGTTTTTTACTTAGTTATGATTTCTCTTAATACATCAGGACATAGACTTTCTGACAGGACATTACAAATAGCTTGTTGCTCAATCAATAAGTTTTACAGAACAGATGGGAAAACATTTAAACATCTAAACAAATTGTCTGCACACCTATGTTGTGAAAGAAAACTGAGAACTTGGATACACCAATGTACTATTAAATTAAGGGGGGAAAACTGTTTTCAATTAACCTTACAGTTCAGGTGGAGTGTATGTTCCTTAAGCATTCCTGGTAAGCCTTCACACATTTTTTTGCTACAGTTGTTGGTCTGCTAACAAATACTCACCCACATATTATGCAACAAAAGTTTAGAAGTGTATTTGCTACCTCTTTCTATCAACTAGGGTAACAACTACCTACAACAGTAAGAAAATTGTCATTGTTTTTGTTATAAGGAGGTCAAAAGACAAAAAATCTGGGTTAGAGATACCCTGGGAAATGGATACCTGAGAACTAAATCAAGAAAGTAAGTTTTCTCTTACTGCTCTAGTTTTTGCAAGTAGCTCTTCTCCATTTTGTACCTGGCCTTACACTGCTGTTTTACTTATGGTCCTAGTGCAGGCCATCTCCCTTACACCTATCTGTACCAGAGATGTTCACCAACCTACCCATATTTTTGTTCTGCAGTCTGAAAAAAATAGCATTTGCTGTCACAACATGTGCTGCATCAGAAACGGTACATTCTGGTATAAACGTCACTTAAGTGAAGCCTTCTAGAGCAAAGAGCATGTAATATTCATTAATTAGTTTAAGCTCTTACAAGGAACCCTGACTTCATGTATAACTTAAAAACTAAAAAAAAAAAAAAAAAGTTAAGCTATTGCACATGAAAGAAGAAAGAATAAAGGACTGTAAGAAGTTAATGGCAACCCTGGAAATAAAACCCAATGAAAGTAAACCAAAACAAAACGTTGAGGAAATAATGACATCACATTAAAAAGACACCTCAAAAGTAGAATTCATTCAATAGAAGAGAAAGGGGGGGAAAAAAAATAAACAACCCACAGACAAACAAAACTCCACCAAACTAACACCCTAAGCCAGAAAGCTAAAATACCTCTGTTTTAAAATCAACAAAAACCTTTGAAAGAAGGCAGCAAGTAAGAGCAAAAGATTCTTTAAGTCTACAGAAAGATCACACTTGTCTCTCAGAACTCTACCAACTCTACTTTTGGAAGAAAAACTGAAGACCTGTTCATATCTGTACTAATTATCACTGCACTACCAGAAGTGTCCATAACATACACTGTCAAAAGATGCAAGATGTATAAAAAGCAACAAATAATTATAATATTCTAATATTTTTTTCTGCTTGCTCATTCTTCCTGAATTGTTTCTGAATTTTTACTGATGTTAAACAGCATTTGCTGAGCTTTAGTTTACACTTCATTACCCTCAGAAAAATTCAAGGCTTTTGCTGAGATGAAAATAATGCCTGCATTGATTAAATGAAAATGAATGAAAAATGCTTCAAGCATGTTACCGAGACAGTCTTTGGAAGAATTGTCATACGGATTTATTCTACAAAATAAAAAAGGGTTTTATAAGAAAATTGCTCTCAGCCTTCAAGTTCTGTTTTGATTACAACAATTTATGGGCAGCATAGAGCTAATCTGTTTTCCAGTCTTTTGTTTATTATTTTTATATTAACCAGATTTCATGGAAATTCAAGTTCTTGTTATATCACTGATTATCTGGTATCAGGAGTGAGTCTACCTCTTTTGCTAATTTATCTTCTGTACCTGTAAGTGGGAAATGCTTTCACACCCATATCTAAATGCTCCCCAGCTTTTGATCTTGATGCCGGTTAGGACAATAAATTATGTTCAGCTGTGGATATCCTGCTTTGTCCACATTCCATCAGTTTCATCCCAAGCAACACCAGGCTGACAATAATGCCCAAATTCAATTTGCTAGCATTTTGGATGACTTACCAGCATAAGGTGACACAATGTGGTACACTAAAGCATAGTAACTGATAAGAAAAGGGGAAAGAGACATTTGAATTTTCACGAGGTGCTAGCAGTTCAAGATAAAGCAACTTTTTTTTTTGCATTTCCATTTCCTGTAAAAAATAATTTAGTAGTTAGAATTATAGTGTAAAGAAGAAATGCCACATTGTGAATCTCCCATAAATCAGAAGGGAAAATATTTTCAGGTATAGATGCTATTCCTTCTCACACCCTCCACTGGTCCTCACCCAGAAATAAAACATAGCCAAATACACAACAAACAGCTGTTGAAGAGGACGTGCCAACACTAAACCATATTTCCACAGGTAAAATAAAATCTATTGTGCCTCTGTTAAGAATCATATCATGCAGGAAGCATCTAGGTAAACAGAGAGTAAATAAACTTGAACTATCCTTTTGAAGCCAAAAGAAAATCAGTTAAACAAATCACAACAACATAACTAAAGTGTTTAGGTATTGAGCATACTAACTATACTTTCAGGGAAAAAAGAACAAGTTATCAGAAGTTGGGGCTTTTTGGTTTTAAGCAAAAGCCAACAACCGTAAGCAAAGGATTCTGCTTCTCAAGGAAGCAATAATGTTTCATACTTTAGGTTAAGATAAATACTTTAACATAAAAATAAAAAATAGTTATAGCATCAGTGTTGGTAGAACTTAGCAATTAAATATTCATCAGATTAGGTACTTATTTTATGGAATAAAATATATCTCATAATTGAACTTTTAAAAGGGATTTTTTAAAAATTACGTAACTCAACAGAGATGACTATTAAGACTCCATTTCAACTAACACAAATGAATAAACGAACCTTCAATTCTCATAGAATAGATCCTTGGATGTGGCAGTCCACACAGAGTATTTTTTGTTGACTATATCTTCTCAACTTAGATTTACATTTGCCTATATAACAAAGACGTAATGCTGCCTGTAACAGATCATCTTTAGTTTTAGTCAGATGAGTATCCCCATTGTAAATAATTTAGTTATCATTGTAATAAGAGGGCTAAAAATCTTTCTTGTGACATCAGAAGAAAAATATGATTACAACCTGCAACACTATCAGTATGTGTTAACATTAAATTAATTAATTTAATTTAATTTTAATTTAAAATTAGCCTTTTGACAGCATTCTTTGAGTGTGGAACACAACTGATTTGAATACGTACTTTGAAAAGGAAGAAAGAACACAACTACAATCTTTCTGGGTCCCTGGCTGATAAAAAATAATGTTCTATCCTTGGACAAAAGGATAACATACTGTACAACACACTTTCCTAAATATACATTGAACATTCACAGGATCCATTTCTTTTTATCAGTAAAGTTTTTTTTTGTGGGGGTTTGTGATTTTTGTGGGTGTTTTAGGGGGTACTCTATTTTGTTCACTCTAATTTGGCGATCAAAGAATTTTTATTTTTACACTATTACAGAAGTGCATTTTTCTAGGTTTCCAAAACCACCTTATTCAACCTTCCCCATCTGTCACCATCTGCTTCTTTTTAGCATGTACTTTTTGTGTGATCACATAAGCATGTGAAAAATAACTAACATTCAGATGATTGTCTGCTGGTACATTTGAGAACTGGGCATAATAAAAGTGAACTGCCAAATCGTACTTAACACTTCTAATTTTGTTGGGTCTTGCATGTAAGCTGCATTTGATTTTCAAACTGTTTTACAGTTGGGAAGTTGATCAGGTACGCTAACTCAACAGTAAAACTGAGACTACATAATTAGCTCAGCTCTTATATTCAAAGAAAGGAACAAAACCCAGAAATATATCCACAAAAGTTCACACATCTATCTTGACTGAGTCTGTTTGCACAGTGTTGCCCAAGGCACAGGGTAAGATGCTCAAGCAGCCTACTTCTGGACAGTCACGGCCTGTGTCTGCCCTCCAAACTATGACAGGACAAAAAATAAAGGACTCTCATAATTACACTGGTGTTTGAAATCTCACAGAAATTCTGGAGAAGCAAAAAACACCAAGTCAAGGGTAGAAATGCACAGATGCAATTCCTTAACGATGCAGCAGATACTGTTTCTAGGTGAAAGTAACCACAAACTCCCACTGAGACACAAAAGCTGAATGGTGGAGGTATCAGCTTCCAGAACCCTACATTTTTTGCTTGTAAATGCACTTCTTAAAACAGTTTTAACATAGAAAACAAAAAACCAAAAAAAACAGGGCTAAAGTTAGAGAAACAAACTCTCCCCTCATCTTCCAAAATTATATTAGCTTTACTCAAAGTGAATTTTGTACACGAAACTCTGTCTTGTCAGAGCACCACTACAGGTCTCTCAGATCTTTAACAAAACTATTGTGAACCAGAATACCAATGGACTTGTAAGCATGGACAATTTAGTGGAGTGTTTCATTAGCCTTTTTCTAAAAACAGAATTAACAGAAGTCAATGAAATTAAAAGAAGCCAAATGACAGCAGGAACTGCTAAATTCCCCTAAATAAACTCAAAAAGCCACCAACAATGTATCTTCACAAATCTTCATCAGAGGTAACCAAATATGAGTGAGACTCACTTTCTAGAACATGATAGAAGACCAAGATGAATATAAAGGTCCTTTTCCACTGTCTATTTAGAGAACACTAGTTCATATTGGTCTTCTTTTCCTATTAAAAAAAAAAAAATCCAAACACAAAAGAAAAAAAAAATGGTTGGGAGGTCCCTTAGCTGTATTACACACAAAATTTCATTTTTCTGTAGTATAATATGCAGGTCTTTTCACATACTTCAGCTAATCTCTCTCAATTGGTCTGCCTGAGTTTATCCATGATAATCCATGATGGGTTGCTTCCATCAAGTTCTTTGCAAACAAACACCTTCCTAATTTCCCCACACCTAGAGAGTTCTTTTGTAGCACTCCCACTGCAACTTCTATACATCTATTTACATCAAAATCCCTTTCAAAAAACACTGCTTTGCTATGATGCACACAAAACCTGGAAACATCTATTTCTAAGCTATGCTGTCTCAGTGCATTTCACTGGTTCCCTCTCTGCCCATATATCACTTAGTTTCAACACATATCAGACAAGTTAGGTGGCAGATCATCACACTGTCAGTCCAAAAATTTACCAAACTGCTTTTGGCAATTATTACAATCCAATACAAGCAACCATTAAAAGAATTAAATAAATGTACAGTTGCATCTGTGACAACATGTGTTGGGGGGTTTTTTTTGTTGGTTTTTTTTGTCTCTACTGCAACATTTTATAATCTGCATATACCAAAACTTTCTTTAAAAAATTCAATTTCAATTCCTATAAACATGGGAGAAGTATTTTTTCATGCTCTAATCTTGCCTGTAGTACAGAGTACAATGCTTCTTCTTGCTGATATTCAGCCACTGAACTCTGGTGATCAAGTTCTAGATTTTGGGTGACTCCTAAATCAAAGCCATATCCTTCCCAAAAAGAAAAGCTGTAAGTAAGAAATTATGTGAAAAGTGAGGAAAGACAGCAGTTGCTTCTTGATAAAAGAGTTTTTACCTTTCATTTCTCTGGGATGAAACTCAGGCAAATAATTGACTACATATGATCTCTCTCATTCTCTTTATAAAAGGAAGATCATCAAAGGGAAAAAAAAATACCTGCCAAACAAACATTGTGTAACTGATCATAATATTTCCCTCATCTCCACTGGCCTCATTTTAAAATAAGTTATAAGGCATGCAGATCTTCTCATGCCTATGAACAAAGGCTATGAATCTACTTTGGTATTACTTACTGTCATACTTTTAAGTAATAGTAACTGTATATTGACATTATCTTGCTACTTTAAAAAAAAATAAAGACTACTGCTTTTATAGGAACACATTTATCCATCTAGTCTATACTTTTACTAGTAAAACTTAAGGTCCTACTATTTTCCCTGTTATTAGGCTACACCTAAATATCACTGATCATGTACATCTCTGAAAAGTTATTTGAATGATCATCCATAAAGTTCCTTACAGACCTGTTCATCATCAAAACATCTTCTCTCCTCTTCTTAAAAAGACTAAAAGCTTCAAAATTAATTCTGGTGTTTTAAACTTGTAACTCCTATGTTACAGTGACTGGACAGTCCTACTATAACTAGAACTGTATATTTAGCTCTCAGAACTTGAACTGAAATATAGAGACCCAGAAACTCCAATCTCATATAAAAAGTTACCCTTATAAACAATCAGAGCAGCAAGAAGTTTTATTTCTCTGCTCAAGTAGCTTCATTTCCTGAACATTCTATTAAAGAAAGTCTGTAGAGATCCGAATCTTTATTAGCAGGTCTTTGATCCTTCACAATGAACTGAAATCAAAACCCAAACCACTTTTAAGTGTTTGCAAGGTATATTTACAGTACTTTCTCGGTTTATTCACTCTTTATAAAGCAAGTGATACTGTCTGGAAAAGACATACGGTCTTGTTCTACCTTTGCCACTGCAAAATAAATGTTTTGTGTATTTTCTGGGAAAAAAAAAAAAAAAAACAAGAACACATCTGCATTTCCCAAAAGGGATTACAATTCATCTTTTTCTCAGTGGATGTATGTTTATTCTCTGACACTGCAATGATTTCCGATGTGATACCTTGCTTTGAAGGATAACAATGGAAACAGACTCCTAAGAAACAATCTCCTCCTAAAAATCTATTGAGGGATGAGAAATTACAAAATATTTTTCATCTTTCAAATGGGGAATACTGCAGATTAAGAATAGAGGAAAATACTAAGTATTACCACTACACTCCTCAAAACCAGACAAACAAACTCCATTCTTTTAAATAAATGAAAATTGGATTAGTTATACTGTAAATGACAAAGCAATTTCACTGCCTATCAGCTAACCAAATTATTCTCAAAAGACTATGTAATTCCACAAATCAGTATTAGTCTTCAATACATCTGATCAAACTGCACGTCTGTACTGTAAACCTAGGTTAAGTCCTGGTTTTGACAGTATCAACTATTTTCTTCATAGAGGACATATTCATACTTTATCATCTTCTATGCTTGGCACATTACAACATAAGACAAGCACAGTCAATGCTATTTTAATTTTCTTTAAACTGTAGAATACTTCCCATTAGATAACAGGGAAGGACTAAGTCCTGCACATCACTGTAACAGCACAGTGTTTGGTGAAGGTATGAAACAAAACTTCCAGGTAGGTGTTACAAAAAACAAATCAGCAATGACCCAGAAAATTAATTCTAGGTACAAAGCTGAAAACTGGCTCCAACCTGGCAATCTCATTACAATTTTTGCCCTACAGCCCACTATTCATTTGATTTTCTCATGTACTGGGGCATTTTTCTGGATCTGCCACCTATCAGTACAGTCAGGCTCAGATAATATACAAAAGGTCAGGTTCCCTTAATATATGATGAAAGAGCCTTTTCAACAGAGGATGGGAAAGACTAACCTGATCAGAGAAACATAAGGTTTGTGAGGAAAATATAGCAACAGTTATGCTTATTTTCTGACTAAGAGTAACTCTGAAGCCATCTTGGGAAATAATTCAATATGGACCTACAAGGATACATTCATCTGAGAGAATCTCAGGCAATTTCCCTGGTTTAGCTATTCTGTTTTCCTGTTGGAAGGAACTGCAATCTAACTTTTGTAAAATGATGGAATAATGAGCAGGACTCAAAGAACAGTTCTTAAAGCATTTGGAGAACCAAGTTTAAATTCTTGTTTGAAATTGAACCCACAACACTGAACATTTTCTTACAAAAGACTAAGCCTCCCCACCTCCTCCCTTCACACTAAGGCACATTCTCCTTCGAAGACAACATGCAACAGAAACTTTCTAGTGGTGCTGAGTTGATGGAAGAGGTGGGGAGTACCTTGAAGAATCCTTAGAAAAATGGTAAGTGCAGAAGCTTCTGGACAAAGCTATATACAGAGCAGTATGATCTAAGCAATGCCCATTTATTGAATATGGTAATACACTTACAGACTTTCTAACAGACTATGCGAGTTAGTTAATTGTTAAGCAATTGGTCCAAATAATTAAGGCACAAGCTCTGCGGCATTAAGCAATTGATTAGTCATTATCTATTCACACGCTTCCCATGAATCTTTGTTTCTGCTTTGATCGTCCTTTTGTTGACTTCTCCTGGCAGCAGCTTGCAGCTGGCATCCTTGCCCTTCAGAACCTTCATGAAGGCTGTGAAACTTTCCAGTTCACAATCAGTAGTTAGTACAGGTTGGATTGCTCACATGTCCATTTAATGCATGATACCCCTCTACAGGTAAGCCCTATAGACTGACTAGAAAGTTGATGTATCGGCCATATACTATGTGAATTATCAATCTTGACTACTGACAAGAATGGAAGTAAGGGCTAATTCCACAAAATGATTTTAATTAGGTAAAAAAATAAGGCTATCTTTCACAACAACACTTAAGTTGCGTTTGGGAGTCCCAGGGGAGAATGACAATTGTGATCTCCATAAGCAGTACCATTGACTGAAGTCAAAGAGGACAAAATCACAAGTTTGAGAATATTTCCCTTGCTTTTTTTTCAGTAGGCATAAGTGGTAAGTTGTGATCATTAATCCTTCTGGTTAAACTGAGGCAGTGTGGTCTGGATGGTCAGGTAGTGAGGTGGATTGGGAACTGGTTGAAGGAAAGAAGTCAGAGAGTTGTGGTCAATGGGATGGAGCCTAATTGGAGGCCTGTAGCTAGTGGAGTCACACAGGGGTCAGTACTGGGAGCAACTCTGTTCAACATATTCATAAACGACCTGGATGAGTGCACAGAGTAAACTGTCAGCAAGTTTGCTGATGACACCAAACTGGGTGGAGTGGCTGACACACCAGAAGGCTGTGCTGCCATTCAGCAAGACCTGGACAGGCTGGAGGGTTGGGCAGGAAAAAATTAAATGGAATTCAATAAGGTCAAGTGTAGAGTCTTCCATCTGGGAAAGAACAACCCCAGGTATCAGTATAGGTTGGGGACTGACCTGTTGGAAGGTAGCAAAGGGTCCTAGTTGATGGGAGGTTGACCATGAGCCAGCAATGTGCTCTTGTGGCCAGAAGGGCAATGCCATTCTGGGGTGTATTAAAAGGAGTGTGGCTAGTAGGTCGAGAGAGGTTCTCCTGCCCTTCTACTCTGTCCTGGTGAGGCCTCATCTGGAGTACTGTTTCCAGTTCTGAGCTCCCCAGTTCAAGAGGGACATAGAACTACTTGAGAGAGTCAGGGGCAGAGCCACAATGATTAAGGGAATTGAACATCTCTCTTATGAGGAGAGACTGAGGGAGCTGGGGTTCTTTAGTTTGGAGAAGAGGAGACTGAGAGATGACCTCATCAATGTCTATATTTAAAGGGTGAGTGTCAAGATGGTGGAGCCAGGCTCTTCTTGGTGATGCCTGATGACATGACAAGGGGCAATGAGTGGAAGTTGAGACATAGGAAGTTCCACATAAACATGAAGAATTTTTTCACTGTGAGGGTGACAGAACACTGGAACAGGCTGCTCAGGAGGGTTGTGGAGTCCCCCTCTCTGGGGATATTCAAAACCCACCTGGACACGTTCCTGTGTGATCTGCTATAGGTGATCCTGCTCTGGCAGGGGGGTTGGACTAGATGATCTTTCAAGGTCCCTCTCAGCCCCTGACATTCTGCAATTCTGTCATACTGGACCAGATCATTCGGGTGACTTGAACTTCCACAACAGATCCTCAAGTAACCAAACCAGAGCTGCAAAGGGAATCAAAACAACCTTCTTGTGTCCATCTTTTTATCAGTCCTCAAGAAGTCTGATGTTTGACACTATGAGTGCTAATTAATAGTAAAGACAGCTAGCATATTTTGGGATGCTACTTCTGTTTACATACTACCAAGCAGCTATATTTGGTGCCCATCTCAACCAGTTCTAAGGTTGATACACTCAACTGTTTTTAGCAAAAATATCCCTCTCCCCACGTCTGGGGAGTCTGTGTAAGACACAGCAAAATCAGTACCTTCCTATTCCTCCTCGCCTCCACTGAGGCTATATAAACAGTAGCTATACAGCACAGTTAAGTAGGATCATATGTTCCAAGTGACAGACAGAAGAAAGATTATTTTTGAAGAAATCATTGGAAAATAAAACCTTAAGCAAAGGAAGGTAAACATGATCAAGAAAATGCACATTAGAGGTCTTTTTAAACTCTAAGAAACACAGCATCAATACACATATAATCACACAAAGAATAGTAGCACATACAATTGTGAGTAACGACTGCATTGTACTAATCAGTTCTTGCCAACAATGAACAGTTTTCGTCACACAAACTTCACAGTCTAAAATTAAACTAAGAATTTTACACTTTGTCACAAGAAAATATTTTAGATCATACCTCAGGTGCCAGGTATTCTGGAGTACCACAGAATGTCTTCATAGTTGCTGCATCTGTGATTCCTTCTTTGCACAGTCCAAAGTCTGTAATTTTTATGTGTCCATCTTTATCCAACATTAGATTTTCTAACTGTATGTTGAGGAAAAAAAGTTCCCTTAGTATTCCTTAATATGACAGGTTTATGCATTACATCAAATTCATTAAGAAGATACAGATCTATTGCTTGCAGTATTTTTTTTTGTTTGTTTGTTTTTTTCTTAATTACAGCATCTATTACATTACAGCACCTAAGAGTGTTTACTGTTAATAAATTATTTATATATGTTAATATTTTACAACAGTATACCCATGGTCAGTCAAAGTGTGGTCTTTCATTCTGAAGCTTTACAAGTTTGTTGCATTGCATCTTGAAGATGAATAGAATGAAAGCAACGTAACTTCCTAAATATTCTCAAGATATACTCAAGTAATTTGAGGTTACAATCCTGCCTGACATTTTGTGAGACTTCATAGATTTCATTTGCTATAACATGACCTTAATTTATCCAGATGCATTTTACTTACTACACTGACATGAAACAGATAGTCTATACCAATAAATCTTTAAAATCTTTGCAGTAACAGACAAAACTGAGTGTAGAGAGGCTACTGATAAAAACAAAACACTAAGGTAAATTACTCCTTGTATACTTACAAAAGACATTGTTCTTGAATTGTGTACATGTACCTTTATAAGCTTGGCATCACTTTTTAAATACATGATTCTTGTTTTGAAGTGTGAAAACAGAACACGTAGCCAGATGTGAAGTACTTAAAGAACAGCAATAAAAACTACTTCAACACTGAAGTGGACTTAACTTAAAAAGCACAGATAACATCATTCACAAAGTTTTATTAGCAATATTTTAAATAGTCAGAACTAAAACCAAGTAAACGATCCTTCTGAACAAGTTTTCTCAACCAAAAAATGCAGGATTTTTTTTCCAGTTTCATGTGTAATGAAAATATAAACAAAGAACAATCATAGTCATGCCTCCCCTAAGTCTACATAAAGCTTGAAATTCAGAGGTATGAATTTTTGTGTTCGTCTAACAGTGTCATACAACAAAGATGCAAAAGAGAGGACACCAGCAATGACTAATGATGTCAAATTTCTCTTTTCCTACTACTTATAATAAAGTCAAAACATCATGAACTCTCCTTCCCTGACTACAAATCTTATTTTTCCAAGATGTCAGAGCATTTCACATTTCTAAACTACCTCAGTTCCTGTACAAAGCAATCCATACATTAACACCACTAATGTGCACATATAATGGGAAGGCTCAATTTCCTGTTCAAGAAATTAAAGGGTTGTCACAGAAAACTTGTCATGGAATTTAGAGGTTCCTTCTATATAAATCACAAAATGTTCCTGTTGAAAGCAGAGGTCATTTTCCTTAGAACATGATCATACTATGTCACATGCAGCTTCAGGCAACAAGAGGATACATGACTGTATATACATGAAAAACTAATTACATTCCAGTATTATGCATCTTTCTCAAGATTAAAAAAAAATTATTATTTTAAAAATAAGGCTGAAAATATTTTCCTATTGAAGTATTCTGAATTGTTGAAAAATGTTTTCAGATCATACAAGAACATAACTCTTTAGTGACATCAACAGAATGCAGTCATACTGGCCCCCTTGTTTGGGGACAGTGAGAATTACATTTGAGATTTGTGTTCAAATCCCCAGTTAAGTTCTAAGTAATAGAGAAAAATAAAAAACTACCCGAAATTTAAATCTCCTTCAAGTGCTATTTCTAAGGTATGCTGCTTCTTTTTTTTAGTCAAGTTAAAGTCATGCATCCAGGTATAGATTACTGCATCAAATGACCTCCTTCATGACACACAGAACTTTAAACTGAACACTTTTTTTTCCCCCCATTAACTGTGAATAGTGCAACTTTATAATGACTTTGTGTTTGTCCCAATAGTCTCTGTAAAAACAAAAATTTGATTACTTTTTTTTTTTCCCTCTCCTTTTTTTTTACCTTGAGATCACGGTATACAATCTTCCCAGAATGGAGATAGTCCAGGGCAGAGACAATTTCTGCACCATAGAAGCGTGTGCGGTCCTCTGAGAACACCCGCTCTCTCGACAAATGGAAAAACAGCTGCAGGGTAAACAGCAGGGACAGGATTGTAATAATTACTGATTTAGTGGGGGAAATTAACACAAACATAAAACACCTCTCATCACCATATTGTGATGATAGATAGTGTACTCTCAATGGACACTCAGCACTCTTAGACAGCAGCTGGCTTATCTTTTCCAGGTTTCCAAAGGGAGAAAGCGAGCTGTTAAATCAGCGTTTTAATCAATATACCAATCTTGTTTAAGGCATTCTGCTTGCTACTCATTTAACCTCCAGTTACCAGAGGAGAAGGGGTAAAAAAAAAAAAAAAAAAAAAAGTATGCAGCAGCATTATTCTGTACTTCTCCTCCACCACCACTTTCTCAGATTTTTTTTTAAGGTCCTGAGAAACATTGGTAAAATATTCAGGTTATGGTTCCACCTTAAGTTTTTCAGTCATTTAGTAACTTCCCTTTGAACTGAAGAAAGTTGAGTTCTTCCAAAGACTTTCACTGAATGAACTGGAATTTTACAGAAACACCACATGCATACTGCTAGCAGTATCATATTCACTACAAAATAAAAGCCAACAACTGCTTAGGAGTTATAAAACCAAATCTATGTATATAGTGTATTTCTTTGCTACAATGTAAACATTTCTTTTGGGGGTTTCATAGAATCATAGAATGGTAAGGTTGGAAGGGACCTCAAGCATCATCTAGTTCCAACCCCTGCCATAGGCAGGGACACCTCCCACTCGTACAGGTCACTCAAGGTCTCATCCAACCTGGCCTTGAACACCTCCAGGGAGGGAGCAGCCACAACCTCCCTGGGCAACCTGTTCCAGTGTCTCACCACCCTCACTGGAAAGAACTTCCTCCTAACATCCAGTCTAAATCTCCCCTCTGCCAGTTTAAACCCATTGCCCCTAGTCCTGTCATTGCAAGACCATGTCAATAGTCCCTCCCCAGTCTTCCTGTAGGTCCCCTTCAGATACTGGAAGGCTACTCTAAGGTCTCCTCGAAGCCTTCTCTTCTCCAGGCTGAAGAGCCCCAGCTCTCTCAGTCTGTTTTCATAGGAGAGCTGCTCCAGCCCTCTAATCATCCTCGTGGCCCTCGTGGTTTTATCTCTAATACTCTATAAACAGCAGCACTTTGCAGACACTTCTTCAACTGAAGTCTTTCAATGAAAAGTATCAGTCATTACACATTGTCAGTAACTTCAGCTGCAATTAAAAAGTGTAAGGTGAAGTTCTGCAAGGTTGTCAGCATCTTACTGGATAAAACACTACCCTCAGAACCTGGAGCTACACCTAAAAAAAAAAGCAGAATTCACATGTTTAATTGAAATGCTCTCCAAAATGGTTAGTTTTATTTAATGTCTTAAGAAGGCTTGGGAAAGTCCTCTAGCAAAGATTAGTACTATGTTTCTGTACATTGTGTTGAAATTGGGAGCGAGTATCAATCTGCTAGAGGATAGGAGGGCTCTGCAGAGGGACCTGGACAGGCAGGATAGATGGGTATAGTCCAATGCCATGACTTTTAACAAGTCCAAGTGCCAGGTTCTGCACTTTGGCCACAACAACCCCATGCAGGCTACAGGTTGGGGACAGTGTGGCTGGAGAGCAGCCAGGCAGAGAGGGACCTGGATGTACTGGGTGACAGGCAACTGAACATGAGCCAGCAGTGTGCCTAGGTGGTCAAGACCAATGGCATCCTGGCCTGTATCAGGAATAGTGTGGCCAGCAGGACCAGGAAAGTCTTTTGCCCCTGTACTAAGTGCTGGTTAAGACACATCAAGTGTACTGTGCCCAGTTCTGGGCCCCTCAATTTAAGAAAGATGTTGAGGTGTTTGAACTTGTCCAGAGAAGGGCAACAAGGCTGGTGAGGGGGCTGGAGCACAAGCCCTACAAGGAGCAGCTGTGGTAGCTGGAGTTTTTCAGTCTGGAGAAGAGAAGACTCGGGGAAGACCTTATTGCTCTCTTCAACTACCTGAAAGGAGGTTGTAGCCAGGTGGGGCTTGGTCTCTTCTGCCAGGCACCCAAGGACAGAACAAGATGACACAGTTTCAAACATGCCAGGACAAGTTTAAGCTGGATGTTAGGAAGAAGTTCTTCACAGAAGGGTGATTGGCCATTGGAACAGGCTGCCTGGGGAGGAGGTTTAAAAGGTGTCTGGATGAGGCACTTAGTGCCACAGTCTAGTTAATTAGAAGGGTTAGGTGATAGGTTGGTCATGATGATCTCAGAGGTCTTTTCCAAGCTGGTCAATTCTGTGAAGGCCAAACAAGCAACGTGCCTTACTACTTCAATTTACAATGTTCTGGGGTTTACTACAAGACCTAACAATCAACAGAACAGAAATACAAAAAATGTGACCATTTATAAATTAAATAGAGACAAAGAAATCCGTAACAACACAGGGTTTTAATTTTCACTCCAAAAAATATCATGTAAATAAGAATTCTGAAATGGCAGGATTTAAAAAAAATAAAAAAAAAATCTAGAAACCAGTAATATGCTTCATCTGTCATTACCACAACCTACTTTACACCTGTAGGACATCTACAATTCTATAAAACCAGAAGTCAACTTCTTTCCAGAGAGTTGTAAATCAAAGACTGTGTATTAAGTTCTTTTGAATTCAAACAAACTTCCCATTAAACTGAGGCTTTTGGCAGCATATGTAGGCAGAGACTTCACCGAAAACAAAACTGCAGTATGATTTGAAGAGAATGGTTTGGGCTTGTTCACAGTATATGCATTACACTTTCAATATATTTTTGAATTTTCAAGGCACCTTGTATAAAAAATGGAATACCTGTATGACAGGGATGATCACTACAAACAGAAAATTTATGTAATTTATGCTTCTATGTCTGTTTTGTGGTCTCTTTTATAAATAATCATAGAAGCATTTCTGATGGAAGAGACCTCTAAGATAATCATGTTCGTGTCACTCATTTTTAAGAGTTTTACTTGTTTTGATGGAATCAAATTAATTCAAAATAATGTAAGGTATATAAATAGCAAACACATTTCAAAAAAATTATAACTTAACTTCCAGTTAGCCCTACGTTCACATCTATGCAAAAGGACTATTAAAATTTTTGTATGAGATTAATTCAGTAGTTGAGTAGCAAAACCAGACAAAGTTCTAAACCCCTGGGATACTTGTCGGCAACTGATGTTATTAGTTCCTGTCCCAATTTGAACATGAAAGTTAATCTAACAAAAATTTATTTTCTTTAGTGTTTAGTTAAAACAAAAAAATCTTGATAGATTCATTCAAAATATCAGCTTCCAAGTAAAATGAACAGCTAGAAACAACCAGCAACAATTCTGTTCACCAGAGACCGTGACCCCCCAGCTCAGCTTATTTTAACAACGTATGCAGCACTACGGTCATTCTTCATAAGCATTCTTCATATTACTATCACACCTAGTAGAGTTGTTAGTGAATGAATAATGTACATTTGGATATAAAAATGCATATTAAAGATTCATTCATACAATCAGATATATGCTGAAGACACTAAACCAAACTTTATAATAGAAAGATCTAATTCCTTGAGATTATAGTATTATTTTCAGCTAATTATTTAGTTGTTTTGCTATTTTGGAATAGTTATGCCACAAGGCTCTATTCACAATCATCAGAACATAAAGATTAGGTTTATTAAGTCCGAGAAAGTAAAGAAGAAATGTCAAAGAAGATTACGGGGGAAGAAAAAATCTATTTATTCATTTACAATTCTTAAATATGTGCTATAAAGTCATCGTAATTGCAGTAGAAATAGGTTTGGCACAAAGAATGCCATTTTGCACGTAACATTTTTGATGGCATACATAAGAGTGGTATTACTACAGTGAAGACCAGAGCTATAAATTTCCCAGCATGTCTGACCTTAAAAACTGAACATCACCATGATTTTTTTCTAATAAGAAAAAAAAAATTATGTAAACAATTTAATAAATACAGACAAAGATTAAATATAAAAGTATACTCAACTGCAGATACAAATATGTAACAGACATGCCCTTAAATCAATCTACTGCTTCTAGGCACATTCTATACCCAAACATATATATCACAGACTATCATAACTTCAGACTAAGGAATATTTTCTCATTTAATTACTTTAGAAAAACAAAACAGGACACAAACAAGAAAAAATGACAAAGCTTACAATAATAGTCTGTTATTTTTCATTAGGTAAGTTGTAAATCCTCTGTCTTCTTTTCTAGACGGCAATATCACATGTTCAATTACAACACACAATTTAGTTCTCTCTTGCCTAATGAACTGAAGTTAAGAGCTGTGGAAAAAAATGTAATTTTTTTTTTTCCCAAATGGAAGAGAGATTCAGAATTCTGCTGTGAAGAAACTACCCAAACAAATTTTAGAGTTTAACTTTATTATACTGATAATTACCAATTAAGTTTGTTATGAAGTATGGAATTTGAAATTACCCTGAAAATGCAAAGAAAAGAGTAAATTTATTGGTCAGTGTAGTGGTTTGAATCAGAACAAATTGGGTCAAATCAAATCAGCAGGTTAACTTGCCCATTTTCCCAACACAGAAGTGAGAGGCAAGTAACACACAAAAACTTGGGATTGAGACCAAAAAAAAGTGAGACAAGAATAGAGTTTACTGATCAAAATCAGACAAACATGGTATAAAATGCATAATTACCTTAGCCTATCGGTAGGAGCACAGTGCAAATCAGCAGCAAGTAGAAGCAAGTGAGCCGAAAGCCCAGGCCAGAAATCTAGTTCCCTATCCTTCCTTGTCCTGCCACCACCTCAGCAGAAAAAACCAACAGCCAAGAATCTGGAATTCAGATGCAGCAACTGGAACAGGAGCCTCTCATGTTGCAATCTGAACTTCAAGCCCCATAATACTTTGGTTCAGTTAGCACTTTCATTTTTTGAAGCTGGTATGACTGCAGCATGGTAGGAATAGTAGCAGCAGGTTCAACTCAATCCCTGACAATCACCTACTCTGCAGAGTATTAGATTTAATTTCTAAAGTGTTCCAACTTTAAAAGTAAAATAGTGGAACCAAAAGATGGGAAACTTAAGACTCCAAAAGAATTCCCAAAGTATAAACAGTCATTCTTAGAACGCATTTTTTAATACAATTCATAACATTCTGTGTGGCCTGGAAGGTGGTGCAATACTGTAATGTACTCCTAATGTACTGCAATCACACTGTACTCAAAATTACATGGGTTACAAAAGGAAGAGCAGGAAAACCATCAACACAGCCCTACACATTTTTTTTCTCAATGTTGATAGGACAGGAACAGCAAGAAAATGTGTCAAAACTGTATTTATTTTCTTTAAAGTAGGCTTGTATTTGTCTGCAGGTAGTGATGGTTTTACCTCGAAGCATTTACAAGTATGTTGCATATTCTGAACCAAAGTAAAGAATGCAGTTTATCATGCAATGCCACACGTACTATTTTACTACACTCTTAAACATGCTATTTCAAAGTCTTGATACTGAACTTCAGTCACTGCAACTAAGTTATTCATAAGGTTTTTTCCTAAAATCAAATTTCAATGTCTCAATGCTACTTGAAAGTGATTTCTTCAGAGCAACAAAGGTACTGAGAAATCATCACAACAGTAACATTGCAACATAGTTTACAATCAACAGGCATTGCTAAACTCTTCATCCACAGCGTACATCACCATCATCACTCAAAAAAAAACCAAAAACAAACTAGTTACTGTTTCAGCCCACAACAATGGTTTCAAGTTTGGATTCCTAGGCAGCAGAAAATTAACTGTAAATGTTGTCAGTATGAGAAAAACGTATTTGATATTTCTGTCTCAAACGTTTGCTTGAAAAAAAATCCTCTAATGTTTTATTTTAATATATTTAGCTACACAGTATCTTGAGGGTTTTTTAAGGAAGTCAAGAAGAATTCAACACAGTAACACTATGTACACTGTAAAAAAAGCGCACACAGAGACCAGTAAAACTGACACAGTTACTTTTCCATTAGAAATTCTTCCCTTATTAACCAAGTCTAACTAATTTGAAGCTACATCAGCAAGATTAAGACAAATTGCCACTGTTGTTGTGGGATATTAAATTTAACATGTATTCAGATTTTTAACTAGTACTGGTGCATCTTGTTTAGAATCATTTCAACACAAGTTCTCCTCCTGTATGAAATTCAGTGACTCGCTTCCTTGACTGCTTTCCTTCTAAGCCATAGGAAGAGGAACTGAAGACTCTTACTACTGACTAAACTTTTTATTACTATAGTGAAGCAGAAACCTAAATTGTGGTATTTTCTTGCATTCATCTGAGTGAGAGCCAAGAATACAATAAAAATGTCAAGGACTCCTTCATTCAGAGGACTGTTTGGGTAATGTGTTCCTTAAAGATGCAATCCACACAATTAACTCAAGTACAATTAAGATAAATTTCTGATCTAAAGGCATTTTAAACAGAAACACACTAAAGATAGTACTGCTCTGGAGAGAATCAAAAGCAACGTGGTTCTGCTACAGTCAGTTTCCCACTGGACAGATAGAACTACAGGTTGATTTTTCAACACCCTCACCAGCGAGAAACCATTGCAGGAAAATGAAACTTTGTTGGAACATAGACCAGTAGAGGGATGCAGTAAAAGTCTGTGCAGGGTATAGGAGACATGCTTACAAATGGCTAAATTGCTGGCTAAACTTTGTGCAGTTTTGTGAAGTGTATCAGTTCCAGGTTAACAGCAAGGTTATTTCTACAAATATAAAGTCATCTGTATTTCTTAGTCACTTAAAACAGTGACCAAATTCTGAAATTCACAACTAAATTAGTAAGACTGGAGATTTTCCTATTAGAAAGGATAGGTTGTCCAACAGACCTCTAGCCAAAAAGAAGCACATAAGCCAATCAAGAGAGTTTCTTCAAAGAAAACTGCCTACTCTGAAAGGCTGAACTACCCACTGTGGCAAAAATTTACAGCTGGTTTCACTGAATTAGGGAACCATCAGGAAAGAGTATGAGCAATACTGACAAATAGGAGCACCATACCTAGAAAAAAGCAACTCACTCTTGGCAAAGTCCTTTGCAATTATTCAAATCGCAATAAGGAAAAGCAGGCTTGCCACCAGGAAATCTGTGACACAAGATGCTTAAGCAGTTGCCACAAAGGTACATCACCCAATGCAGAGGCATAGAAGATATGAGCCTGATTAAAATGTCATGTCAGAGTATCCTCAGTTGTAAGATGGGAATCAAAAACAGTCTCTGTGGGCTCGGCTCTGCATTCAATTAGGACACAAAATTATCTTTTGAAAAGAAGAGTATCTATGCTGATGATAGGATCATGTTTAAAAGACACTCTGACAGTGCATCCTCTGAGACTACAAAAATGAAAAAAGGTGTTACACAGGGAAAACCAGTAAGAATTAGCTAGTTTATAAAGGCATCACTTCTAAAACTCTTTGTTGATAGCACTGCCTGAATTTTGGTGATGTAAGTTCGATGTCAAATAAGCCAAGTGTGCAAGAGAAGGTTGCTATTCCTCTACTGCTGAGCAAGACTTTTCTGTCAAGTTCAGCTAGTCAAAACTGTTCAATTCCTTTGATGTCCAGAATGGGGTTACTATATATTGAGTGGAAAAAGCCATCCTCACATATTAGACTCCTATGGTGGGACACTATGGTTAGTCCTGCTTGGTAGAAAACAGCCATGGACAGGTTTTGCTTGTTTCTTCTTCACAGGAAGCGTTATCAAACATCAGATTGATCCGTCCAGGGCAGCAGTGAAGTCATCGTCTCAGGAGATGCTTAAGCAGTGTGTGGATCTGGCGATTAGGGACATGGTTTAGTATTGACCCTTCAGGGCTGGGTCGAATTTTGGACTGGATTATCTTTGAGGTTCCTTCCAAGTGGTTATTTTCTGTGATTCCGAGTATGTAAATGGGCCTCAGACAGCTCAGAAATCGTCAGAGTAATGAATGCAAGACAAGTACTCTGGGAGTGATCCACCATTAGGGTTATAGTTGAAAACAGTTCTACTGCAGGTCAACACAGCAAAGGGGTAACGCAAACCATGATATCATGCTGCAGCATTTCCTGAATGAAGATACAGTCTTCTAATTAAAAAAGCTAATGGAAAAAAAGCTAATGGAAATACTTAGTCCTTTAATGTTATTATGCAGCACATAGTGGACTATCAAGTAAAAATCAAGGAAAAATCCCTAGTTCATATCATGAAGAGATACAGTCTGAATAGCAAACAGTATCTACAGGGTAGGTAAAAACCCTCTTCTGAGATTGCAGTTCTCTTCAATTCCCTTTGACAGGTATAGTTTTTGATATTCCATCCTTCAGTAAACAGCTGCAGGACAGCAACAACTTAAAGGCTAACGACACTTTAAATTTAGCACTGAAGTTGAAACTTCCAGAACACATGGGAAGCGAAGGGATAAAAGTAATGAAAAACATGAACACATCACTCTCTTCTCACAGGTTTTTGCCATGGTAAATTCATATTAGGACAGAAGCAAGAGCAGGCAACATAATTTTCCTTGTTTGCACTAGATTATGATCATTTCATGCCAGAACATGCTATAGTATGTTTAAAGAAAAAAACAGTAATAAGGAAGCCATTCATAATTATTTCTCTACTGTGAAATTATCTTTCATCATTCCAACAGTCTAAATGTTCAAGAATAGGAACTGCTTTTGACAACATAGTTATAAAAAGATCAAGAAAAAAAGGCAAGGAAAATTATAGCCTTTGAAGTGTAACCCAGTGCAGAACTTTTTTTTTTTAAACTTACCTCTCCTCCGTTAACATACTCCATCACAAAACACAAACGATCCTTTGTCTGGAAGGAATATTTCAAGGACTTGCAAAGAAAACAGCAAAACCAAATCAATTAACATCTTCTATTAACCCAATTTCTTATACTCCAACTGTAACAAAATTTAATTTTATCTCTTATGAGGACAATTTTGACTTGGTGAGAACTTTCATGTCTTTCCTCATCTCTGACACATGGACACTGATATGAAAACATCACACTTGTTATAATAAAACACTAAATATTTACTAAACTACACAATTTTATACTGTATTTCCTATTGTCATACACGGTACCAGCTATTCTCACTCAGAATATTTCGTGATGTCCACTTTCACAATGCCAGTGAAGAGGTTCTTTTATATTTCTGCCACATTAAATCTTTAAACGTCATCTTAATTGTCAGTCTGCTTACACTTGCTAAGCAAGGATGCTCTAGTTTCATTTACTATGCAATGTTAAAAACAGTGAGTGCCAAATGAATATATTTATTTATATACAATTTTGAAATCATAAAAACTGTAATTATCTTAATTAAATTTTTTTACTTATCAATGTTGATTTGATTTTGTTTGGAAAAATACTACTGAAGAAAATTTACAGATGTAGTGTCGACCTAAAAGAAGTGCAATGCAGTAAAATTTAATGAAAAAAAAAAACATAAGGAGACTGATGTGACTTAACTACTGCATGCTCCCTTAAAATAATTTATTTTATAAAATATCAGAAAGATATCAAATTACAGTTGCAGTAACATTATTAACAATTGGATTGGAATCACACCTACTTCTGTTTACTTTTACACTGCAATTTAAGAAACTTTGGGGGATGTAATTTTTCCTGTGTATATTTCCAAGAACATTTTGGCCAAACAATGTCAATGTCATCCTCTACTGTCTAAAAAGTTTGTTTAGGATTTTCTAAATAGTAAAGCTTCCATGTTATACTTTGAGACTTTAATACAAAAAATAAAATAACTTTTCCTTATTGTAAAATACATCTTAAATACCTTTTGAAGTCAAGTAAAATGATTCTAATATATTCTCAAAGGAATGAGAAGTCAGTTGTAAAATGGAAATTATTTATCATAACTTGTCATAGATCTTCACATTTTTATCATGTTTTCAGTATTTTCTTTCTGTTAAATATTAACCATATGTAAACAAAGATACTGAAGCAGTGAGATCTGAGTATTGTTGCTCTGTAGGCTACTTATGTTGAATAAACTGTGGTTTTTATAATTTTATCAAGCTCTTATTTAAGTATTCCCAGTAAAAATTACTTGATATTATGTGAAATCAATTTAAAAATGCTAATTTAAAAAAATCACCAACATTGCATAACAGTTACATTTTACAATTAAATTTGTTTTCAGTGTAGTTAAGCTTTTCAAAATTATAAGAAATTTTATCTCTGAACTCTTAAATATCTCACAAAGGGTATCATGTGCACCAGATACTACAGCTTGTTCACAAATCACCCTGAAAGACCTCAAAGGTTGTTCGTCAATTATTTTCGTAATGGAACACTCATTATATTGAAAATTACTTGCTAATGTTATTTAAATTAATTCCTAATACTTACTGTTAAAAAAGGGTGTCTGGTGTTTTTCAATACTCTGCTTTCTGTAAGTGTATGAGCCACTTCATCCTAAGAAATAAAGAACAGAAGTAGATCTGAATTGAGATGTACAATTGTTGTTTAATTATGAGGAAAAGGTCAACACTTTCAAAGGAGAAAGCTACAGAACAGTTCTGAAAAATTAATGAACCTGAACTAAATATGAAAAATAATTCATGTGTTTGGAGCAAATATTTTAAAGTAAATTTAAGTTTGGCAAAATACAGTTTAACTTATTTTATTTTATTCTTTTAAAATTACAATATCCAATCCAGGGAAGAATTTGTCAGTTTAAAAATATTACCACAATGTTGTTGTTCTGCTTGAATCATCCAAAAAGTGTACCTAGAGAGAAAGTGAATCCTTTTGCAAGAAATGTATAAAGGTAGTAATCAACAGGCAGCTATAAAGCCTAACATCAGTTTTTCTGATTTTAAACATTTGCATGATTTGGTGTTTATTTTATTTTTCCTTAAAAAACATGTAGCCATACAAAAAACCTTCCCTTGCCCACTTGGGTTGTCCTTATAAGCCAAGTGAGCAGTGTTCCTAGGACCAATACTCCCCTGACTGGGTCTTACATCCTTTCCCAGAGGACATGGGCCTGGCAGGAGATGTCCACACAACCCTGCCCCATTTCCAGCCAGATTTTGAGGAAGGGGTAATTTGGAGAGAGACGGTGACACTCTCCTGTCTGTATGCCTGAACAAATAAGGAAGATTAAAATGAGCCCTGTGCCAACAGGAGAGTAACTAAACCAGGAAAGCCAGTACCTAGGAAGATTACCTGTGCTTGTCCTCCACTCCCTCAAAAGTCAGGATCCTCTCACCATCCCTTTCAGTGGCTGAAGGGCAAGAGGCACACCAGAGGTGCTGCTGCACCAGCAACGGTGAGGCTGTGGGGCAGACTCATGGACTCTCATGACATCAGGTTTGTAGAGAGTGGGGGCAGAGGATGGCGGGAAGAGGGTTCACCCTGTGCTGTAAGGGCAAGCAGCTCCCAAAGTATAGGGGTAACAGCAGGGCACTTCGGAAGCTCAGACTATGAATACACAGCCATTTGATGCAATTCTGCATGTAATACACACTGTGAATGCTTCCTCTCCAGGATGTCAGTGACCCAAAAACCCAAAAGGCACTGGCTGGTTTAGTCATTCCCACATTCAATCTTCACAGATACTGGTATTGTTAGCCTCAAGCATCCAAGAATCTCAATCAGATTTGCATCTCCAAAAATATCCTTATTTAATAACTGAGATTATTTTTAGTTATGTCTCACAAAAATACTAACATTGTGCTGGTTTGAGGCTAACACAAACAAAACCATCACAAACATATAGGCATTTGATCTCAGTCTATTCTGTGCAAGTGGGATTCAAAACTTTAGAATTGCTAGAAACAAAGGTCAGAGTAGACGACCTTCAAGTTTAAACTAGTAAATTTATGACTACGTACAAGAGCTAGTATATTAAATTAATGAAGTTTTAAGGACTGGACAATGCCAGCTTAAACTACTTATTCAGACATCAGCTTCAGACTTTTCTGTCTCGAAAACTGAAAAAATGAAATCGGTATGTCTCATACACAGCAAGCTAATCTAACACAGGAGAAACAGAGCACAGAGCAATTAAATAAATTGCATTTAACAGAACAAGTCTGCAGTTGAGTTAGAAAAAAGTTTTATGTAATATACCCTACAAGGCATTTTTCCTTGTTTTAAACTTGGATTGCACTACCTTTCTGCCCAGTGAACTCTCTCAACGTTATATCACACTCCAGATTATAAAAGAATGGGGAAAGGTATGCAAAATGGTTACACATACTTTTTTCTGTATTCTTCATTCCTGAAAATACACACATTTCTGTCAAACTCAATTACTACCAAAAATTCTTATCCATGAGATGCTGATCAGTCTATTCAAAAGAGTTGAACAACACTAAAAATATAACCTTCCTTACCTTTGCGATAATAACTTCTTTTTTCAGAATCTTCATCGCGTAGTATTTCCCACTAGCCTTTTCTCGGACCAGGATAACTTTGCCAAACGTGCCTTTGCCCAGCAGTTTTAAATAGTCAAAATCATTCATTGTCTATAAGGAGCAAAGAACAAGGTTTAGCAAGGCTAGTGCTATCTAGTTCCAATTTGAATATGAGTGTGTTCACATATAACTAAATGCTGTTACCAATTTAGTAAGAAGAGTTTACAAAATTAGGAACTCATCTATAATTAGGTTCATAACAGCTAACTGTATCCTTAAACCACTAGGATACATTGTTTGATATTATTATAGTTCTCTAAAGTTAAGTACTGCACAGCATACTACACACACACTTAACTTTTACAAAGCACACAAAGAAGGAAGTCTTAGCCTACCTACATATATGTAAGAAAGCTCATCAACTCCTGATTACCAGGGACACAAGAACGTGGCATATCTGTGTGTTTTGCATAACACCAGCTACTGAACTGATGGCTTTTTTGACATGCACGATCCTCATTGCAATAGTATACCAGTAAGATTCTACAACAATCTTTGCATTGGAAGCAGATTTTTAAAATTTTTAGTGCAGATAACTATTACATGGCTTTAACATTAATCAATCTAGGTCTAAAGAAGGAGGAAATGGCAAGTTTTCCTCTTCCATATGACCACATTACAGTGACCATTCAAGGATCTCATATTGCTCTAGTTTTGCTGTTTAAACATAGTACATCTGGAACTGGTCCTACCATCAGACAATTTGAATCTCAGGTTTATCAGAAAAACTGTAGTATTACACACAGGAAGAATACAACCAGAGGATCTGAGGTCCCAGAGTGGTTTAATCACATCAACAAGCACAAAGATTGAGTTAATAATCATCTTAGTTCTACAAGTTTATTTCACAGCCTGTTCAGAGGCATGAACCCTCTGGTCTATGTATCACATGCAAAAAGGAAGGTGTAGAGTAATCAGTACAATACTGAGAACCCAGTAACAGCACAGAGTCACAGCAAGATTTCTTTGGACAACTCAGAGCCAATCACTGGTTTCCCCTGTGTGCTTCCACAGCTCATCTTTCAGCACTCCGTCCTACTAGCACTGGCAGCTAGCTGCAGCACCACGTAACCACATACATTCTGTTAAAGCAGCCAGAAACCTTGAGGAAAACAGTTAAAAGCTTTGAAAGACAACACATTCACCTATTCTTGCCCTACAGTAACAACAACCTTCCTTCTTTTGTAAAAAATGCACCTCAAAACATTTGTAAAAAGTAATTATACTTCAATTCTCAGTTAAGTTAAATACACATGATCCTGTTATGTGAGAGGAAAATTAAAAATCGTGCCTTTTCTCCCGTCTTCCTAGTGTTTCTTTCTATCACCAACTGCAGTCTCAAGCCATTTTTTTGAATATTCGTGTTCCAGATCAACTTCTACTTGTGGAAGTAGTACTTTCCTTCTCCCTACAAGAAACTATGTCTAACAACACCTACGTATCTCACAAACATTGCAAATGGTCATATCTCTGGTGTGCAATTGCAAATATTGGCAGTGAAATATATTCCCTCTTATGAGAAATAAATGACAACATTTCCTTCTGAAATTACTTATTCCTTTAGTTCAAGTGCATGATGCGAATACTGTGGGTCTGAAGTAGCTGTCAATCAACTGTGAAAATCATTTATCCGATTTCTCAGAGTTGGTTTGAAATCTGCTTATATAAGAGGCAGAACTAAGGTTCCATCAACCATTTTAATGCTATAATTTCTTTTAGCTTTTAAGTGTTCAACTTGCAACTTAAAAGATGCCAAGGAAATTTCTGAAAATAAAAGCAAAAAATTCAAAATGCATTCCAAACACAATAGAGGCAGAAGATGAGTAATTCAGGGCCAAATCCTCCATATCTGCAGTCATAAGATGTCATATTCCTGGACAAAGAACGGACAACAGCTTTACTGATGAAGACTACTAACTTAGTGACCATAACAACTGCTACTTCTAACAGTCAAGAATTAATGGGATCACAAAAAACCTCAAGGGAATAACTTTCACCCATACTTCTGATCTTTGAGAGCCTGGACTTACAAAAGGATCATCAGAGCCTAAACAAAACCAGTTCAGAAAAACTGCCCTTTGCCTGCACACAGGAGCATGATCTTGGCTTGACTGATCACAGTCATGGATTTGATGACAAGGGCAGTAAGCCAGTCAAATCGTAAGGCTTATTCACCCAAAATTTTCTTACATAATGTAAGCAAAGCAGCCATGGATCTAGCTGCAAGATCAGCTAAAATAAGTTTAAACAAATCTATGTATAAGAAGAAGGTAATAGCTTTGCAAGACTTTGAGCTGTGGCTTAACAGCAGGTTATGGCAGTAGTGCTAGTTCTAAGAATAAAGCCTTCTGATGCTCTCATTCTTCAGAAGCTCAGCAGAAGGCTTAGAGATGATATGCAGTGTAGGATAGCTCAAAAAGTCTGCCAAAGAACACAAGACCTTAGGAGATAAAAACACAGATGCCTTAGCTGAGGGTGTACTGAAAACTGGTGAAAAAATGGAAATACTTCCTAAACCCAAGGGATGTTGGTAAGCAAGTTCAGAGGCTCCCATAAGATTGGATACTTTGTAGTTGCTTAATTTTCCTACCTTTTCAATTCCATCCAAACTCTAAGGATTGAATCTTTTTCCCTACTGCACTGCTTTTTTGGGATCCTCTGAAAAATTTGTTTTTTTCTCATCCTTCACCCTGCCAAACAAATTTGCAACCACAGGAAAAACAATGAAGCTACACGAAACTGCATTAACCAAAGAATTGTACGAGATATTAATCTTTCTGTAAAGCCTATTTACTTACCTATGGATTATATGTTCAAAAGAACATACCCTACTACAGGTCCCAAAAATCCCTACCAAGGACCTAATTTCCAGAAATTCCTGATTTGCATACAGGTTATGTCACTTGGATTTTTATTTTGACTTCATCAAAAAGAAATTCTATTTAAAATGAATGATGCAGCAAGATATATGAGGTAATTTGCTAAGAATTTCTAGTACTCTGAATTTTAGTGATGTTATGTTATTGCTGTAAAACTGAAGTAGCACACTGGAACCATTAAAAAAAAATCCAAACAAACAAAAACAACACCCTCTGGATTCTTCCTGATAATCTAGCCAGTCATTACTATCATGTCTGTTCAATTTAAGTTCCACAACCTGATGAACGTTTTCTTCATAAATCTTTTTCTACCTTTTTAGAGAAGAACAGGCCCACTCCTCTGTGTCTTGTTTCTTAATCTGATTATTTCCTTCTATTCATATGTATACCATCTGGTACACACAGAAGAAAAATTCACTGGTCCTAGACGTAAAATCAGGTAACAAAACAATCTTGTAGGACACAATGTGCAAAAAAATCACTGAAATGAGAAGAAATCTAAACCCAAAAATAAATAAAAGGCAATAAAAATGCATTATCACTATACCTGAAATGCTTTTGATTTTATTAAATACTATAAAAGCTTCAACAGAAGTTTTTTAGATACATTTAAATAAAACAGAAATGTTTCTAAAAAATGTTTTTCCCAATTTTAACATAGAGGAAGTGACACCTCCCCATCGTTATGGTCACATAGTATTTTTTTATTGAAAAAGCTTCTGAGAATATTTCACTCAAGTCTTCCAACAATCAGAAAATCTGCAGTGGTATTTTGAGTCTAGGTCAAAAAAAAAAAAAAATCCTTTCAGTCATCAGTATGTTGTTCACTGGCTACAAAAACTCCATTCTGCTCTATTATTGGGTGAACATCATCATTTTTCACTTTACTTTTGTTTTGTAGAATTTTCTTTTGGGTCGTTGCCAAACTTGTTAAATATTCTGCAGCACGGAACGTGCACTGAAATATGCATCTTATTTCAGCCTGTCTCAAAGTACAAAGACAGGAACAAAACTGATCTTACTTGTCCTCCTGTTCCCACAGCCCCCTTTATTAAACAGGAAAATGCACTGCACTGTGAACAAGGAAAGCACATATTCCAGATAACCTGCATATATTAGGACAACATTAATTTTGACACCTTGAAAATGCTTGCTGTTTTGCAGTGGGTTTGTACTTTCCTGAGAGGATACACAAGCTTGGAACAGTGCTCAGATCTTTAACTGAGAAAACTCAAATTCCTTTCACATCATACTGCCTCTCAGAAAGACTGACACATCTCAAATGCTGCCTCTATCTTGCTGCCACTTGTCATATTTTACCCTGGAGCACAATCATTAAACATCTATGCTGCAAGGCTAAAATTTCAATGTCAACATGCAGTTCTGGAGCCCTCAGCAGAGGAAGGACATGAAGTGTTGTAGCGGGTCCAGAGGAGGGCCACGAAGATGATCAGAGGGCTGGAGCAGCTCTCCTATGAGGACAGGTTGAGAGAGTTGGGGCTCTTCAGCCTGGAGAAGAGAAGGTTTTGAGGAGACCAGATAGTAGCCTTCCAGTATCTGAAGGGGGCCTACAGGAAGGTTGAGGAGGGATCCAGATTTACAAGGTCTTGCAATGACAGGACAAGGGGCAGTGGGTTTAAACTGGCAGAGGGAAGACTTAGACTGGATGTTAGGAGGAAGTTCTTTACAGTAAGGGTGGTGAGGCACTGGAACAGCTTGCCCAGGGAGCCTATGGCTGCTCCCTCCCTGGAGGTGTTCAAGGCCAGGCTGGAGGAGGTCTTGAGTGACCTGTACTAGGGGGAGGTGTCCCTGCCTGTGGCAGGGGGTTGGAACTAGATGATCCTTGAGGTCCCTTCCAACCTTACCATTCTATGATTCTATGTGTACGATGAATATACTGTTACAGCTGCATATAATACATTTTAACCTTTTTCTGTAGGGAAAAAAGTTAGAAAATTGCATACACTGAAATAAACAGAAGAACTATGAAAGAACCATGTTTGCACTGCAAACAGATGTTCCCAAAATTCAGGACATGATAGAACTACGAGTTCCTATGACATCTTTGTTAGATTCACAGGGATAGTCTTCAGCCACTGCTGCTTCTGTGATTCTTGTGCAATGAACAAAACATGCTCTATGAGTAAAGGCACAAACATTTGCTATTTCATTTCATTGTTCATTATTCAAAGGCATTCAGTTACATTAGCTATAACGGTCTGCGAGTAGACTTCCACTTAGCTTTCTACAGGTGTCATTTCCAGTTAGAAAGAATTAAGCCAGTCCTATAGAAACAGGTTATTATTCTCAGACAGTGTCAGTGCATCTCAGAGTCATGTCAATCCTGTATAGTAAATGAGAAACATTTGCTTGAACGATCCATTCTTCAAGAGTAGTCTATATGTATAAAAACACAGGACAAAATGGAAAGACAAAATAAGCAGCAAATGTTTGGTGACACTGACTCTTTAAAATGTGGTCTTAGTTGTGTGTTTAACCCATGGACTCTGGAGACTGAACTGTAAGTATGTTACAGTCAATACTGGACATATTCCTACTTATGTCAAAAGCTGTGAAGGACTGCAAAACACATTGTTCCTTCTTACTTCACTGAAAACTAAAGCAGTTATTTTCCCAGATAGCAAAAAAAAAAAAAAGGTCATTAAAAGTCAAAACCTGCTAAATGTTCTCATGCAAATAATCTAATTTGTACTAAGCATTATTTGCATGAGAAAGGGGGTAAATCTACTTGTCCAAAGAAAATATTTTGTCACCATACTTCTAAAAGAGTAAACAAACAAAAAGGAAAACAAAAATAATATTCAAAGAATCAGAATATTAACATGTCCCCAGAGAGTCAAGCTTTGTTTTTCCGAAGTTCTGTATAAGATAGCTTAACAAATAAATAAAACCAGGGCAACCCAGCTTTAATGACATGAAACCATTAAGTACTTTTATGCTTGTAATACACTGAAACATATGTAGAAATACTATTTCCTGTGTACTGTTTTAACCAACTAGACTGTTCTATGGAAGTTATTTACCCATTAGTCTTGTCGGTTACTTTTTAATGACATTACCTTTCTTTTATGATGGGTTGTTGAAGCATCCATCTCTTCTTCTCCTATATTGTCTATCTGTGAAGTTGGACTACAGTTCATCCTCTCCTCTTCTTGCCTCTGTAGTCTGTCTGCTACAGCCTGGATTGCTTCTGTCCATTCTTCCCTATCATGAACAAGCCAACATCCCTATTAGAATCTCATAAAATACATCCAAGTAAATGATTTATGCTTGCTACTTGCTTCAATTTTCACGTTATACAGCAGAAGAACCATACAAATAAATCACTTTAATTTCCTTAAAGGTGGTGTTGACCAGCATCAAAAATTATGATTTATCACTATTTTGATAGTGATAACTTGAAAATACTTGATCCAGGTAAAATACAACTCAGAGCATGGAATGTTGTCATCTATCCAATACTATGTGATAATGTAGTACTCTCCATTCCTGTCAGACATTTTCACCAAAAAAAAACAAAACCCAAGACTTATTAAATCACGCCATACATTCAACTGTTTTCCTGTCTCCTCTTAAAATTCTTACTGGCTAATTTAAAATTGCCCCCGAGAAAGAAGCCCTCAAAGATAATTAAATTCCTACAAGCATAAAAACCAGTGCCTGCACAGAGGGCAGGCCCAGATGAGGGTTTCCATGGAGGGACAAGCAAGGGCAGCTGAGCCTATTCTGCATGCTGGCTAACCAGCAGATACACCAGCAGACCTATCAACATGCCATAGCTCCACATCAAGTACAGTGCCTGGTGCTTTTCCCTTAGCTAGCAAAGGACACAGGGAGAGTCTGGTAGTACTAGGAGTAGGAGTACGTAGTACTATGCAGTAGGAGGTACCATGTTGTACACAGAGAAGAATCACAAAATCACAGAATACATCCAGTTCGAAGAGATCTCAAAGATCATCCAGTAGAAACTTCAATCCAGTTTAGGGTCAATCCTAAACCATGTTCCTAAGCACCAGGTTCACACACTGTTTAAACACCCCCAGGGACAGTGACTCTACCACTGCCCTGGGTAGATCATTCCAATGTTTGAGAACCCCAACTGTGAAGAAGTATTTCCTAGCAGCCAGCCTGAACCTCTCCTGATGCAGCTTGAAATCATTTCTCTAGTCCTGTCACTTGACACCAAGGAGAAGAGGCTGCCCGCTCCTTGCTTCAACCTCCCTGCAGGCAGTTGCAGAGAGCAATGAGGTCTCCCCTCATTGCTCTCTCCTCCTCTTCTCCAGACTGAACAACCCCAGCTCCCTCAGACACTCCCTGTAGGCCATGTGCTCCAGGTCCTTCACCAGCCTCATTGTCCTTCTCTGAATGTGCTCCTTCTTGTAGTGAGGGGCCCAGAACTGAACACAGTACTCAAGGTGTGGCCTCACCAGTGCTGAGAACTCCCCTGTTCCTGCTGGCCACCGCGTTTCCAATACAAGCCAGGATGCCACTGGCTTCCTTGGCCACCTGAGCACACTGTTGACTCATATTTAACTGTCAACCAATAACCCCGGATCCCACTCCAAGTCACAGTTTTCCAATCACACATCCCCAGGTCTGTAGCTTACCATGGGTTTGCTGTGACCCAGGTGGAGAACCTGGCACTTGGCCTTGTTAAACTTCATACAGTTAGCCTCGGTCTATGGCCTAACCTGTGCAGGTCCCACTGCTAGGTCCTCTAGCAGATCAATGTGGCCACTCAGCTTGGTGTCACCTGCAAATTTACTGAGGGCACACACAATTCCCTCATGCAGATAACTGATAAAGATATTACAGAGAACTAGCTGAACTGAACTCCATTCACCACCACTCTTTGGGCCTGTTCATACATTAAAAAGATAGGGTGGAGGAACAGTACCAAGGTAGAATAAAAAAATTCTAAGTGATTACACTAACAAAAAAGAAACAACAGAAAAAACAAAGTAATCTGTTATTTATTGATAAAAGTGCTATAAAAAAAGTCTTCACAGGACAGAATTCTGAGTCTTCCACATTGGGAAGACTCAGTGCATCTAACCAGAGACACAGTATAGAACATTTCAGCAAGTACACCATCCCATATCTCCTTGATGCTTTTGGTACATTAAAAACATAAATTCTTGAGAATTTCTGTACATTTCCTGAAACAAGAAAAAGTAATAAGCAAGTGTAAAATAAATTATAACAAATGTATGGCTTTTTGTGCCCCCCAAAAAAGAGGTATCTATTAGGAGAAGTAAAATAATTTAAGACAGCAAGGCTGGAAAACATTTCCAATATAGGCTTCTATTATTCAAAATTTAACACTTGAGAGACATACCATGACATAGTTCTGACTTATTTGAATACACTCATCCTATCTACTCACAGGCAACTATTACACTAAACTATGAGATCAACAGTATTTTAAAGAAACTGACATAAATTCTTTAAGTAGCTCTTCACATGTTCTCAGAAAGTCACAGTTCCAAATGTGGATCATTGTGTAACCCCAGTGTAGACTCTGTTGAGGTTTCTGTGTAAAATAAGATGGAAAGCAAAACAAAAATAAAATTCTCACCGTTCCTCTGGAGTGTCAACATGGAATGTCCTCTCTATGACAGTGGTCCATTGAAGACATCTGATAATGAATGTGTTTGGTTTTGGTCGTTCCGTTTTCATTAGCTGACATTCTAGAGAAACACATGACAATGCCTCTTTTATCTGTTGTCAGTTAGCGGGTGAAGTAAAAGTCAAATTGCTTTGACAAAATACATGCAGCTTATGTGTGTTAACCTGTTCAGCACACAGCCAGCACGTGTATGACAACACAATCCTGGGTTTGACTAAAAGGTAATAACCCTAAGGTGAAGGAAGCAGTCAGAGAAACTGATGGAACTTGTATTATTGCCCTTATAAAGACTGAAATCTTTACTTGCAAACTAGGTCTGTGTTATAAGGGCAAGAAAAGTATTAATCCTAGATTGCTCTAGTATGCCAAGGTAACAGCAGTAGCCACAGGCACATTTTTCCATCTGTATCTGGCAGTAGGAATATGACACTTTCTTTTCAATGGTAGCCATGTGACAATAACCAACGCTATTGTCACTTTAAGATTACATTTATAATAAAACACTCTGAGAAAATTCAGATGTTGAAACTAGTCTGATTATTAAATATAGAACAACATCATATACACCCCCAGTGGGGCTGCCTCAAGAAATCATCTACTTCTCTTTGTGCCTCAGGGTAGAATCAGGTCTACTCATGCTATTTCTCATAAATATTTCTCTAAACTCTTCCTACGATCTCCAAAAAGCAATTTCAAAATCTCTGTAACTATTCCACCCAAATATAACAAAAAATATGTTAAGAATTTTTACAGTTGCAGACCTTTTCCTAGTATTTATCGCAACTGTTCCTTTAATTTAAGCATACTATTTCTTGGTCTATTGTCTAATTTATTTTATCTTTTCAGTAGCTATCTCTTTTAAGACATTTGGAGACTATTTTCTCTCTCTTCAGTCTTCTCTGGCCTAAATCAATTCAATGAAATCTGTTCTCACAGTCTGTCTTGCAGCTCCATGATTTTCCATGTTGCACAATACTAGACACACAGTAGACTGACTGCCTATTACTCCTTTCTCACAAAAACAGAACACAGGTAATTCAGCAAATAGTTCAATGACAGTGTGTATTAGATTTTATGATGTGGCATACTGCACTAAGCATTGCATCTGAAAAACACTGACCTCTTTATTCATGCAAATATATTTAACCATTTTTATGAAATTAAGGTTATTCTCTCAAAAATGTAATTTGTTTTCCCGCAGTTTTCACAAAATAGACACAAACATCTCATGTTCTGGGATGCCATCACTTTTTCAAAGCTGATCCAGATCAAAAGTATGTTCTAACATAATTTATCAGGTTCACAAATCAATATAAGAGAATTCCTGTCCACTTATGATCCACTACAACATCCTTTTGCTTTAGCTACCACCTACCAGCTGACCCACACTTTTTACTGATGTAGCTGACTACTCTTTAGCATAAAACCTTGCACTTATTCTTGGTGAATTATGTTTATTCCAGTTAATGTCAACATTTTACAAAAGATATGTTATACACCATGTCATAAGGCATGATGTCCTTTCAAAGAAATAAAGGTGATTGGTGGTAACCAGCAATGGCTTCACCAAGGGCAGATCTTGCCTGACAAATTTAGTGGCTTTTTATGAAGAAGTCACAGCAACAGTGGACAAGGGAAGGGCAACTGATGTTATCTACCTGGACCTGAGTAAGGCATTTGACTCTGTCCCACATGACATCCTGGTCACCAAACTGGAAAAACATGGACTGGATGGGTGGACCACTCGCTGGATAAGGAATTGGCTGGATGGTTGCACACAGAGAGTGGTGATCAATGGCACAATGTCCACCTGGAGACCAGTGACAAGTGGTGTCCCTCAGGGGTCAGTGCTGGGACCAGTGCTGTTTAACATCTTTGTCAGTGACATGGACAGAGGAATGGAGTGCACCCTCAGCAAGTTTGCAGATGACACCAAGCTGTGTGGCACAGTCGACTTGCTAGAGGGCAGGGATGCCATCCAGAGGGACCTGGACAGGTTGCAGAGGAGGGCCCAGGCCAACCTCATGAAATTCAACAAGGCCAAGTGTAAGGTCCTGCACCTGGGTAGGCACAATCCCAAGCACTAATCCAGGCTGGGTGGTGAATGGCTTAAGAGCAGCCCTGAGGAAAAGGACCTCGGAGTCTGGGTTGATGAAAAGCTCAACATGAGCCTGCAGTGTGCACATGTAGCCCAGACAGCAACTGAGTCCTGGGCTCCAACAAAAGCAGCGTGGCCAGCAGGGCAAAGGAGGGGATTCTGCCCCTTTACTCTGCTCTCCTCAGACCCCACCTGGAGTACTGTGTGCAGTTCTGGAGCCCTCAGCACAGGAAGGACATGGAAGTGTTGGAGAGGGTCCAGAGGAGGGCCACAAGGATGATCAGAGGGCTGCAGCAGCTCTCCTATGAGGACAGGTTGAGAGAGTTGGGGCTCTTCAGCCTGGAGAAGAGAAGGCTTCAAGGAGACCTTATAGTAGCCTTCCCGTATCTGAAGGGGACCAACAGAAAGGCTGGGGAGGGATCCAGATTTACAAGGTCTTGCAATGACAGGACAAGGGGCATGGGTTTAAACTGGTAGAGGGGAGATTTAGACTAGATGTTAGGAGGAAGTTCTTTCCAGTGAGGGTGGTGAGGCACTGGAACATGTTGCGGATGCTCCCTCCCTGGAAGTGTTCAAGGCCAGATTGGATGAGCCTTGAGTGACCTGTACTAGTGGGAGATGTCCCTGCCTATGGCAGGGGGTTGGAACTAGGTAATCCTTGAGGTCCCTTCCAAGCTTACTATTCTATGATTCTAAATAATACTGGCTTAACATATTTTTTCTTCCTGAAACCTCAGGTATCACCCACAGCTTTACAAGAATTCTTTTGCATATTCTCCAATACACTGTATCACATCCAGCAAATTTCTAAACATCCAAAGTATGTCAGTATCCTCTTCCTTGTTTTGGTCTTCTTATGCTTTTGTTGTCGGTGTTAATTGCACATGATGCATACTCATAGCTGACCTCCTAAAATGCAGCTGCATACTGAAAATGCATTAAAGTTATTCTCTTTAATATTATTAGCTCACAAGGACCTTAAAGCCTTAGTCCAAGGCACTGATTTGTGTGCCTGAAGACCTAAACAATTTGGGACACAATTATCTTAGTAATGGTCTTGGTCTCCATGCAAATATCACACAAATATCAGCAGGCTTACTTGTAATTTACTATCCTCGACACATATTCATACATACTGCATTTTTTCCAATCTGAAAAAGCAAAAGGTAGAAGTAGGTATGTCTGTTGACAGAATTCTTTTCCGCAGCTCAGAACAGTTCAGCTCAACAGCCACGTGTAAGAAATAAAAAAGAAATAAAGTAAATACTGCACTAAACAGGTGCATATTCCTTGATGCATAAATCTACATATTCAACATCTATCCATAAATTATTATGTCAGTCAGACTACTCACTGGTCAAGGAAATAACATTTAAAATCTGCATACACTGTGCTGACTCAAAAGAGAAACAGTAATTGAAACTAACAGCTTTTACAAATTCAGCTAGGTCTTGGATGGGATGAGAGTCATCCTCAACATTTAGAGGAAATAGTTACAGCAGGATGGATACAGGATGAGGGAATTTAATACAAAAGCTGGAAGACAAACAAGGAGTAAAGAAGCAGATGATGGGAACTTGGAGAGCATGATGAAGTACAGTTGCTCAGGGTACTTAACAGGGCTTGTCACTGGGTGCAAACGTTGCTCATAAGATCAAAGAAACCCCCACCTTCAGGGATACAGCTGAAGTCCAAGCTGTTATCATGGTAACAGTGAAGTTCAGGTTAATAGGCTATTTGTTTTAAGCTTCCTCAGTTGTTGTTTTAAGGAATACGTTTGGCCACTTTCATAACAGAAGAGTGGATGCATTACCTGCTCTAAGACTATCCCCATCTTCCTCCTGACAAAGCCATCCTCCCATCTTTAATCTTATCACACTTCAATCATGTAGGCTAAAATTTTATTTGCTGGGTGTCTGCCTAAAGCTGCACACTGCTGGAAAATACTGCTTTTGGAGATGAGACTTAAAACTTGGCAAACCAAGACCTTTGATTTTCTTTCAGTATTCCTGTGAAAATGTAAGGCATCTGGTCACGCTACATGTGGGAGAGATAAGAGTGCTGTGGGGAGGAGGGTAAAATATTACAATAACAATTACTAAAGCATAAAATCATGGAAAATCTAAGCACTGAGTATAATCCAGAGGCTACAGTTATGTTCTGCCTCTACACCTGCTTTCTCCTATATTCACAATGCCTCATCCTATTGCTGACAATAAAGACAAGAACTACTTCATTCAGGCAAAATCCAGTAGTGAAGACAGCATACAGCAACTTATTTCCAGAAGAGATGCTGGGAACAAAGAACTAGGAAATAAAGACAGAAGAGTGGAAATGGGACTGGAAAAAAAAATCTGAAACCTTTGTGTGAAACAAAAGCGTGGAGGGTAGCTACAGTAGCTGAACTGGAGTAGCTAGTTTAGAGGCAGGGAGGGAAACTACCAGGAACAGAAAAGTGAGGGAAGTGTGTTAGGATAATCTATGTAAAAGTCTCTACCAATTAAAAAACACATACTTTCTAGGGTCTGTAATAGAATCAAAGATTCTGAATTCCACCGTTCATTTTCTAATTTCAAATGTGTTAAAAAATGCCTACATATAAATGCCATTAATGTAAGTTTACCAAGTCAACACACAAAGATTTGAAGAATTAAGCCTGCCTATGCCCAAATGCTATCCATAATATGATCTTTACATATATATATATAAATACACTATATATAATATATTTTAATATTAATATGCACATTATGCAAATATGCATCTAATATGTAGATGCATTATTGGTACTATCTGTAGTGATTTTTTTTTTCAGATAGTCCTCAAAGTGATGATGTGCATTATTAACAAGATCAAAGCACACAGATGCAAATACAAAGCACAAAGTAGTTATCCTCTGAGTTTTCCTTACAGATGATTAACTAAGTCAATTAAAGGTCAGCAAAAAATACCTTTGCAATTGAAAATAGCACTGAAAACACAAAACAAAAAAAAAAAAAGAAATTTCATTACCACTGAAGGATGCTATTGAAAAATAAAATCTTGCAAAATTTTATGAGCTTTTAAAATAGTCTCTTAAAAGTGGCTGAAAATTTCATTTCCTTCTGAGAAGTTAAAATTGATTATGTTCATATTCTTCCTTTCTGAAGCAAAAAGAGTTTCAGAAGAATGTGAAGGACCAATGTATTTCTGAAAGTGCTGTGCTACACATCCTTCTCAAGGATATCCTCCAGAAATAACTGGAATCTGCTGATATTTAGTACACCCACATGCTTCACATGCTTGCATATACAAAAGTATTGGATAAACAGTATTCCTGTTATGACTGCAACATGAATAAAAACTTGTTTATGAATGCCTTTCACCTACAGCTAGAAAAAATGAAAATATATTAAGACTAATAAGTGTTGTATTATACCATTACTGCTAATTACCAAAATATTTTTTTCTACTAATCACTGGGAAAAACATACTCATTTTAGACAGAATAGTTTGGAAACTACAAAAGCACAGAAGAATGAGTGAAACTGGCTACTGAGAGCTGGCTCCAAATGTTCAAGTGATAGTTGGGTCATTACCAAGGAGTAGAGAACACTCTACCATAATGTCTTCAAGTTTGCTACTATACATAAACATATGTAATTAAAGGGCTGAATTGCAACTCAAAACAGTTGGAAGTCTAAATTATCATTCAAAAAAGATGAGTAAGCCAGTAAACAGACAGACTCAACTTTGTGTTCTTGTATGCTAGCCATCTACAACTTGGAATTACATGTTTTAATCCTAAATCTCTCTGTCTTGCTGGGATTAAACATCAGTCAAGAAAATTTTCCCCTTTAATACTAGACAGGATGAAAATCCTCTAGGGAGAAACAGTTGTTCAAAGCAGTGAAATACAAAATTGGTAACAGAAACTGACAACTTTGTCTCAACAAGTCCAGGGCATCCATTTGGCCATTTTTAGACCCATACAGAATATGGAAAAATGAAATAAAACTAGTATAAAGAAATGCTTTGGATTGTTGGATGTTTCTCAGTAATTGAATTCTTTTTAAAATAGAAGACAGGTACATACTAGAGGTTAATTTTTGTCTCCATGTTCATAAACAATCTGACAATTCTAAAATGTTAGACTCTTTTTCAAATAACTGCTACTATCCAAATTAAGTAGTTATTCTAGTTAAACTCTCCTGAGCAACTCTAACTACAAAATGTATTTCAAAACGTTCTGTTTACTTTACACCATTCTGAACCACAGATGACAAAGTTTGCTTGAAGCTGTAATTACTCTGCAAAGCTGGGAAGCCAATTAGAGGGCCTGAAACCTGCCAGTTCCAAAAAAAAAAAAGAAAAAAAAAAAAAAAAAAAAAAAAAAAAAGAACAGATCATTTGTTCAGATTTTATTAAAAAGTTTAAAGTTTTAATTCTATAACTTTAACCATATAATTACCAGTGTTCTTTTTCTAAATACATTAGTCCAGCATAAAAAATAGAAAGAACACTAATGTAATTTTATTATTTCATATATGGAAGCTTCCAACTTCATCAGAATTTGTTGATATGGCTAGACAAGAATACTAAACATACAAGCAGCCATAAAAAACTGCACTAAAAAATGAACAGAAGGTTGCATATTTGAGAAATTATTTCTAATACAGACTGGGTTTTAGCACAAAAGACAACTCTCTGTGATTATAAGAAAATATAAAAGAAATAGTATGAAAAAACCTACCTTTTCCCTCTATAATACATGTACTTTTAAATATATACAGAGTGCTATCCATAAAGAGATATCTGTATCTATGTATCTATCTGTTATACAATGTAATCTTGATTTTTTATTCCTCTTTCGGTCTTTTCTTCACTGTTGTCCCAGTCTTTGCCTATTCAGATGCTACTCCCATTTTTTTTTATTCTCAAAATTTAATGAACACACTGATTACAAATATATTTTTCTATTACTACTACTCTGCATGCCGAATGCACACTTTGATCCCCCTTTTTATTAGGTAAACAGCAGACAGGTAATGTTGAGAGAGATACATGTGCCTTTGCTCAAACACATATGCAAATCTATGGCTTTTACACATATGTACAAATATATATGTATATTCCCACACACGTACCCTCAGCTTGGTCAGTACTCCTACCTGTTTACCCAATCTTTCTGTGAATACCTACTTTTCTGAGGCTTTCCGAAAGGCTCTTCTCTTTCTCACTAATCTATGGAGAGTATGACCCTTAAAATAAGTTTGATCGCATAGACTTGTATGAACAACTTAATATCCCTTCTTTGATCCCGACACACAGTTTTCATCCAAAAATACTATCCCCAAAGATATTCAATAGATCAATTTTTTTCCAATGTCTATTTGATCATACCACTCTTTCTACTCCTCATTTCTAACCCAGCTCTATCACATCAAATCAAATACAGGTAGCTTTTCAACATGGTCTGTTCCCACAGCCTACCTCTCATCCTTGGTATCATTCTTTATTCAGTATCAAAGTGCCACCCATTCTTCTATTGTTCCAATTTAAGCACCATTTATCAAAAGCATTTTTAATTTCTTTTTGTTTGTCATACTGATTCTCTTTTATATGCTCCTTTACTATGTCTTAAAAAACAGGAGAAAGGAAAGGAGGGAGAGAAAAGATGGGAGAAGACAGTAAAAATCTAACCTTGACAATGGATTAGTTGTCGATGTGCTGAGACCACTGTCTGTACTACAGGCTAATACTGTCTCATTGTTTTCTCATACTCCCCCCATCTGTTTGCATCCATCTGCTGTCCCTTGTTTTATATTTGGAATTTTAGTATTTTGCAGCAGGGACTGACTTTTTGTGCTGTAGAAATCACATTTCTTGTGGGGCTTGGCTCACAACAAGTACTTACATGGGCTTACATGACACAACAACATACATGACTGTGTAATAAACAAAATAATTAGTCATATTCCTTTGAACCTGAAAAAGGTCATCCCTGTTGCACTTCATCATGCTGAAAATCCTTTTATTTCCCATACTCCATCACAGAATCACAGAAACATTCAGGTTGGAAGAGACCCTCAGGATCACCAAGTCCAACTAATAACCCTATTCTACAAGGTTCACCTGAACCCATATCCCCAAGCACCACATCCAGAAGACCTTTCAACACAGCCAGGGTCGGTAACTCAGCCACCTCCCTGGGCAGTCCATTCTAAGCCTGACCACTCTTTCCATGAAATTTTTTTTCCTAATATCCAGTCTAAACCTACCTAGTTGCAGCTTGAGACCATTCCCTTTTGTTCTATCACCTGTGAGAAGAGGCCATTACAGTACAACTAGCTTGCCATTTTCTCCTTTATGCAAAGAGGGAGAATGAAAATAAGAATTCTGCATGTTGCTGTTGGGGTTTGCCTGGGATTTAGCTTGTTTTCATGGAAGACAGTAGAATTATTTACCTTTCTCTGCCTTTAAGGTAAACTCCCCGGTTTTATTTATGCAACTGACTGTATCACATCAGCCTAAGAACTCCCAGACCTGGCTATAAACTTTCACCTGCCATGCTCATAATGGGCCCTCTTTAGAGACAATTTCAAATTACAGTGTGATATACTGGTCTCTGAAAAAGCACTGTCCATTAAAATGGAAGAGTGAGACCAAGGAACTAATTTTCATTCACACCTCAAGACAACAACTGAATCCAAACTTCTAAGTCAAAATACAATACCAACCATACCACCTAGAAACGATTCATAAATTACTACAAAAGCCTCCCAAAGAAAATGGGGACTCTGATTTTGCAGAAAGCTAAACGTTTCCCCATCCAACTTAGGCAGTAATATTGGTTATACACATTAGATCTGATCTTATCTTTCTATAGATGCATAGCATACATCACACATACACTGCCTTTTCGTTGCCACAAGTATTTTCAGTGTTGAATGAATATTATTTATCTGATTGCACCATTAATATTTTAAAATTAAATCTATACTGTAAGTACCTACAATTACATAGAATCATAGAATGGTAAGGTTGGAAGGGACCTCAAGGATCATCCAGTTTCAACCCCCCACCATAGGCAGGGACACCTCCCACTAGTACAGGTCACTCAAGGCCTCGTCCAACCTGGTCTTGAACACCTCCAGGGAGGGAGCAGCCACAACCTCCCTGGGCAACCTGTGCCAGTGTCTCACCACCCTCACTGGAAAGAACTTCCTCCTAACATCCAGTCTAAATCTCCTGCCAGTTTAAACCCATTGGCCCTTGTCTTGTCATTGCAAGACCTTGTCAGTAGTCCCTCCCCAGCCTTCCTGTAGGCCCCCTTCAGATACTGGAAGTCATCCAGCGCTGTGAAAACTAACAAACAAAACAAGCAAAAAAAAAATCCTCATTTCAAAGGTAATTGTGAAGTTGCACACAAGGTCATGTCTAATGTCAAAGTATTTTGGTGTATTATTTAATCTTACTTAAAACATACAGATATTTCCTCCTATCCCCCTTTCAGAGAGTGTCTTCAAAATTATTTACAACCCTAACATCATTCCCCTAAAATCTTTCAATTTTTATGTTTTGAAAAATCCTTTAATCACGAAAATAATAAAACCTTGTCTCTGGCCCAATGAAAGACTAAAAAAACGGAGCACAGCTTCTTCATTCAGAATAGCCAAGATTCATTGATAATCACTTCTGCAGAGGAAAAAAAATATATGGTTACAAAAGGTTACCTTCTCACAATAACTAAACTTCTCTTTTTCTTTTCAACAAGGAGACTGCTTAGAAAGCAGTATCTTTCAAGATAGGAAATTCCAGGTGACATCATTTTTGGCCAAAGTTTAAAGGCTACTATGAAGGCATACAGCTCTTCTCAATTATTCCCCACATAAAGATCAAAATGAAGGCGAAGGGCCAATTCTCAGAGATACCTCATCCCAAATGTGCTATGTGACTACCTACATACTCATTGCATATGTTAGAAATAGTTTTTTATCAGTAAAGCCACAAATGCTCCTTTAAGTAAAACTGAAGTAGAATTCTTCCCCACTCTGCCTTCCCTAATAATGATGATAATCAAAGTGGTTTACACAAATCAGTATTGATCCTACGTAACACAACACTGCACCAGTTAAAAACAGTGTTGTGAGGTCACATCGATTCTTGGAGAAGGCTGCTGAAGGTAGACATTCTGCCACCCAGAATACTAGTTTTTTTCTACAGGAGCATAACAGAGTTTCAAAAGGCAGGACATTTTTTTCAGGCATCTGCCAATAAAGGAGTTATACCAATTGAATTCAAATTATTTTTAAAATGGTCCTGACTGCATAAATGCTTAAGCAAAAGCAATTTACATTAACATATTTTATTTTGCAGTTGAAGTGGGCTAGGAATACACACCCACTCAGTTACCATGAGTCAGTTGATCAAGAGTAGCTCTTTAAGCTACAATAGCCTGCAAAAAAGCTGAACAGATTTTTAACCAGCCGACTCAAGTAAGATCACACTCCTGAATTTGCCTCTGAAAACCATTATCAACCACTTCTAAATTTCCACCAATGTAATTACACTGACTTCACGTGTCTTTAACTGTACAGTTTAGATACCATAGCACAACTTTTTGTTAGTCTGCAAGTTCAAGGCATGAGAATCATGGAGCTAAAAGCATACTTCAAATGCGCTGCTCTCTCCATTCTTATGCTATAAAAAGGAGATGTAAAGTAAGCTGGCTCCACAAGACGGATACCAGAGTGATTCCTACACACTAACCTGGGCTGCCAGACCTGGCTGACTTGTTAACATCTGTAATCTTGCATAAGCTTTGCAGATGCAGAGCAGGGTGCTCACTGCTGCCTTTTGTATACGCCGAAAGGAAGGAGAGCAGCAGTCTTGCAAAGGCAAAGTGAAGCCCCCCTGTCCAGGATACTAAGGTGACAGCTCTGTATCCATCCCTGGGACTTAGCTCCACCCTGTCCTACCCTTCCCTTAAGTCTGTTTCGCTGGAGACCAGCAACAAGTGGTGTCCCTCAGGGGTCAGTGCTGGGACCAGTGCTGTTTAACATCTTTGTCAGTGACATGGACACAGGAACTGAGTGCACCCTCAGCAAGTTTGCAGATAACACCAAGTTGTGTGGCACAGTCGACTTGCTAGAGGGCAGGAATCCATTCAGAGGGACCTGGACAGGTTGCAGAGGTGGGCCCAGGACAACTTCATGAGAATCAACAAGGCCAAGTGTACCCAGGTCCTGCACCTGGGTAGGCACAATCCCAAACACTAATTCAGGCTGGGTGGTGAATGGCTGGAGAGTAGCCCTGAGGAAAAGGACCTGGGGGTCTGGGTTGATGAAAAGTTCAACATGAGCCTGCAGTGTGCACATGCAGCCCAGACAGCCAACCGAGTCTTGGGCTGCATCAAGAGCAGCGTGGCCAGCAGAGCAAGGGAGGGGATTCTGCCCCTTTACTCTGCTCTCCTCAGACCCCACCTGGAGTACTGTGTGCAGTTCTGGAGCCCTCAGCACAGGAAGGACATGGAACTGTTGGAGGAACTGTTGGAGAGGGTCCAGAGGATGGCCACGAAGATGATCAGAGGGCTGGAGCAGCTCTCCTATAAGGACAGGTTGAGAGAGTTGGGGTTCTTCAGCCTGGAGAAGAGAAGGCTTCAAGGAGACCTGATAGTAGCCTTCCAGTATCTGAAGGGGGCCTACAGGAAGGCTGGGGAGGGATCCAGATTTACAAGGTCTTGCAATGACAGGACTAGGGGCAATGGGTTTAAACTGGCAGAGGGAAGATTTAGACTGGATGTTAGGAGGAAGTTCTTTCCAGTGAGGGTGGTGAGGCACTAGAACAGATTGCCCAGGGGGGTTGTGGTTGCTCCCTCCCTGGAGGTGTTCAAGGCCAGGTTGGATGAGGCCTTGAGTAACCTGTACTAGTGGGAGGTGTCCCTGCCTATGGCAGGGGGTTGGAACTAGATGATCCTTGAGGTCCCTTCCAACCTTACCATTCTATGATTCTATGATTCACATTCAGGGGCATACTTATACTCCAAGAACAAGAGTTCCCAGATCTTCATTTCAGGTCCACAGAGTTCTCCTGTTGTTTGGGTGGCCATCAGTGGGCTGAAGCATGTGTGTTCTGCCTCAGACTCTTCCTCTGTACTTAAAGCATCTCTATCTGGTTACAAACCTGCTTCCCAATGCCTTCCCTTCACATTTCCTCCCAGGTCACCTGTGAAAAAGGATGGCCTCTTAACACTCCAACCTATGGTGAAAAGCCACCCAGTGAGAAGGGTTTTATTTAACAAAGACATATTTAGCTTCGAAAGCACTGTTAGTATGTAAAATAACTTCACTTTCTCTGGCCTTCCCATCATTTTCAATAGAGTATGAAGATAACACAAGACCAAGGAGAGAGTAACGTTCAAGTGTGAGACATTAAAAGTTATCTGTGAGAAATCGGGGAGTCGCTCTAAGGAAAATGACACTATCCCTGGGAATAAGCCTTTTGAAAAAGTAAAGCTGGTGTCTCAAAAGTGGAAGGCAGTGCACACTGACAGGAAATCATCTGGTTTGATAGAGCTGATTTAAGCTGGAAAACAAGTACCATACAAAGCAGAACTGTGCAAACTTTCCACTGTTCAACTCCAACAGTACTACAAAAATAATGCCACAGCTCTGGCCTTTTCTGCTTAAATAACAAGCTGTAAGCAAAAGCCAAAGATGTCTACCATTTGGAGAGCAAAAAGAAGACTGAGATCACACTCTTCACTTTACAGATAGCTACAAAGATTACATGAAGATAGGACTATAAAGACATATCTTTAAGTCCCTGCCAACCTAATCAAGATGGTATTAACAGTGATCTCACACTCCATCTGCCTGGCTAGTAATTTATGAAAAATGTACTTCACTATTACAGGAAAAATATGTTGCACTGCTTGTGGCCACGAACCTACTGCAGCAGCTCATGAACTCTTGGATCGGAGGCCATGAGACCAGTTCTTGACATTTACCAGGTACTGCCCATGAGATCTGATTCATTCACAGAGTGATTTTGTTTGTTTGTTTGCTCTCCTGATGATCTCATCTTCAGACAGATAAAATAGCTCTTGAAAACCTTACAGTTCCTTGCAATTTAGAGTGCAATATCATACTGGTTTGCTTTTCATCTGGTGAATTCTATGTAGGTACTTCACTTAATTTCATGAGATCCTGTTTATGGGTGAAAATCTCCCTATTCTTGCACTGACTAGCAATCAGTTTTGATTAAACTACTCCTTTCCCTGCCAGCAAACAAAAACTCATTTTGCTTACCTAAACTGTGTTTCTTCAATTAATATTGCATGTTTGTTCCTCTAGCTTACATTGCCTAAGAATCAGACCTATGATTCTTGCTAGTTGCAGAAAGCATTATTTTATTACTCGTGAGGGGGTGGGTGGGGTCGGTAGTGCCAATGATGGTGTCCTATTATAAAACAATGTAAAAATCATCCAATTTCCATCATGGTAGCATTCTAGGATCAGAATTACAAAAGACCACTTCTAAATATCAAAACAAAACAAAACCAACCAATATCAACACACTAGAATTAATTTCTCATTATGCATTTCTTCACTTAGCAGAACTGCCATTTTGAGCAACCTTCTAGTTGCTGCAGTAAAAGTAGACAGGATATGCAAAGAAGAACATGGTAAAGCAGAACAGAAACAGACCCTAATGTAGTGCTGTAAATGCTCTTTCTGCTGCACGTTGGGGGAAAAGTATCTCAGAAATTACTAACTGCTACAAATAAAATGGTTAGGATATTCAGAGCAACAACTAAGGAGTATCAGTCTAAAATCTAGTCAATTTCTACTCTTAGAAAAAAACTTAAAAGACATCATTGCTTTTTATGTTGAACAGCAACAAGGTGAATGAGCCTCTACTATTTTGAGAAAGCTTACACACACTCAGAAACATTTGCAAGATCTCTGTCATAATCAGAAAAATTAGTTTTCCTCCTGTTGTGGGATAAGACATTGGCTGGGAGCACAAGTATTTTCTTAGCAAATAAAATACCTAAGTTACATTGTATACAAAGGCTGAGTTGATCTCAAGAACAACTTTATCAAGAAAATAAATTCAGTCCTAGCAGCATTTGTTTCATCTTCGGCAATGGAGATGAAGTGAACGCTTTCCCTAGGTAAACATACTCCCGTGGCTCAAATACTCTGTGGAACTGAACACTGTGACTTACTGTGTTACAGTGTGCTAATACAATATTGAAAGAAGTTGAGTAAATTTTCTAGTGTTCCTTTGGAAACTTCTAGTTACGATATCCGCAATTCATGAAGACTTTTTTGTCTCCTTAGTTTTGCTCCTCCAACAGTTTCGCTCCTGTTCAGAAACACTTTTCTACCAATCTCACTTTGCCAGATCAAAAAACCCCACAGATTCATCTTCTAGAGACAGTTTTTGAAAACAAGAAATCAGAATGACTTCACTTTATCCAACAGATACATACTTTGTAGCTTTGCTAATATATGCAAATTGTCTGATTGCTTGAAATTACTGATTAACCAGGCTGGAGAGTTGATTACCTGATTATCTGAGAGAAAATAATTTAGCGTGATTTTGTGTCATTTGACAGCCTAGATAATTTTCTAATTAGTTTGAGTTTTCAAGTGAATTCTGAGATACTACTGAAAAAGTAAAAATAGGTCAAAGATCTGAATAAAGGTAAGCTTTCCAGGAATTTTCTTCTTGCAACAATCATTTCTCAAATGTTATTTTTAGTTACAGACACTTCAGAAACACATACATGAAAACAAGAACGTTAAAGTTCCAAAAATATTTTAAAAACAGGCCATGGTAAAAATCTTCAGTGATCTTTTAAAGGTGTCTTGAAGAGTTGGACATAAGATTAGTGGCATCTACTACAAGGTAGTCTGACACATGGTATCAACTTGTAATGTTACCAATAAATTCTGAACTACATATGAAGCAACGTGTCACAGATATTTCATCAATGTGTTGAGAGAATAATAAATACTGGAAACACATACTGGCCACTGAAAAGTTGTTGAGTGGGTATGGCAGATCCACATCCTGGGGTTTCTCCTTGTAGCCTATGAAAGAGCCATCTGTCTTTAGCAGGAAATATCTTGGCCGCCAGTTTTTTATATATTCTCCTATAGAAGAAAAAAAATGTTCATTAGTAATGCAAAAAAAAATAAAATACAATGAACCAGCATATTATCAGTGTCTAAAATTAATTTTATCAAAATCTTTTCAGATACTTTCAATGTACAGAGTTAACTCCTTCCTTTAAAAGAAGAGAAAATGGAAATGCAATGGTAAGCCTGAACTGTGTAATGATACCTCTGGAACAAGAAGCTAGATGCACAGTAATATCCTAAAATTCTAAATTTTATCACACCATACTCTTCCAAATCCAAATCTTTATCCCTATAAACAGCACAGAATTCCCTGCAGGCAAAAATAAGCACTACAGCTTGACTTCTAATAACAAAATGAAATCTAAACTACTACAAGGTAGAGCTATTTATTCTGCTGAGTATGAAATGAAGTATTTGTTTTCTTAAAACATACACTAAGCAAACACATGAAAGTAAGTACAAGAAGACTGGGTTAATGGGAAGCTATACAAAATATACTTGACAACAAAAGGAAAAAACCAAAAAGACAAAGTAGAAGCCAATTAGCTTGTAACAAGTCCATCAATAAGTAACCCACTACCTCCACCTTCCCTCTACCCAAGTCTGAGCAGAAGATTCTGGAAGCCATTAGGTATTCAGGACTAGAAATACACAGAACAGGCCAGCAAAGACATGATAGCTTAATTAATGACACTTCTTTGCTATTTAAGGGTGAAAAATCTCTTAAATAGCATTATACTTTTCAATGCCATACCTAAATCTCAGCAAAAATTCGATTTTTCAGTGCAATTACTCACTTAAGTACAGATGAGCTTAGGTCGGCTCAACGTTCCCCATCTTTTATTTCTATTACCTCTGTAAACGGTATTTGTTCAAGCGCTTACTAAGACAAAGTTTTTGTAAGTCACTCCTTCACCATTACGCACTTTTTTCTTAAAATTTTAACAATGTAGAATTTCCAACCATGCCTAGGATTCCTTTCCACTTGCAATATGCTCAGAATTGACCCGTTCAGGGGCTGCGCTGGTCCTGAGCTAAGCCCAGCCCTTTGGTGTCATTTATCATCCTGGCCCTCTGTTACCTGTAGCTACGCAGCTTTTAGACAATTCAAAGGTTAGAAAGAAGTTTACATCCATCCGACACATAGATTACTCCATTAAAGTCTAATCTAAAATTCATTAATCACACCTTCACCTTTCCATCAGAGCAATCAACTAATTGTCCCTGAAGTTCGACACAGGAATTCTTAATATGAACTAGTTGAACTTAATCACAACTTGTAAGGATTTTGACAATGCCCATGGCTTTAAAAAAAATCTAACTGCAGCCATTAAAACTTCCAATTTTCAATGTGTATTTAAGCAGAGAAGTAGGGTAGGGAGTAGGAGATGGAGAAGATGCAAGGGTGAGAAAAACAAACACCAGGTTATTGACAAGGACTTGTGCTTTCTGGTCCTCACTAGCAAAACTATTACTCCTCCTTCTACATAGAATTCCTGCTTGATTTTTTCCTTCATATCAGTAGACAGAAAAAGGAAAAAAAGTCAGTGTGTTACTTAATTTGACCACAAAATTAATAGATCAGATATAGTGTTAGTTAGATTGAAAATCCCTACTGACACTGCCAGTCAGAATTGATTTCACAGCGGGAAATCTCAGCTATCATGAAACAAACAAATAATTTAATAAATCGAAACAACAGCAACAACAACAGGTATGAGATAGTTGTATGTTGGAAAAGAAGTACAAGTGCAATATAGGAAAACAAATGTGTTTGTGAACAGTGAAAAGCTGTATCATCATTACATGAAAAGGTAAAGACATTTCTTGAAATGAGCTTTCTAAATACCTGAATACTAAATCATCACAGGCCTAACTAAAGATATGAGTCATAATTTAAGACTTTAAAATATGCCCTACAACAGTGGTTTGTTGAAATCTGCATGGACTCAAAAGCTGAAGCCAAACCAAAACCTTGCATATCAGATCATCCAATATTTAGCTTTAAAAATATTAGCATCCTAGCTGCTTTTTAAAAATTAATCAGACCACAAAGAGAATTTTCTAAACAAGTTTAATATATTGTCTTGTTTTGTTGCAACAGTAACAGAGTGTTGCAAGAGAAAGTGCTGTCACTACACTTAAAACTAGTAAAGATCTTAAGTCTTATCTGAAAGAGCACTAACCAGAAGGAAGGAACCTGAAGCTGCCTAAGAAGAGTTCAAGGACAGCAGAGAGAGAATACCAACACGCCTAGAACAGGTCTGCCACTCAATGGTTCTGGTTTCAGAGTCATCTTTTCTGTAAGGAATAAATCCCGACAAGGAGATAGGCAGAGTCTGCTCCAAGAATCAGAGATGACAGGGCAAATACAGTCATTAGTCATTTCGGGAAAGAACAGAAGCCTTTGTTTACTCACTCACACACTTTCCAGAAACAAATCTGCAGTAAAAGAGACCCTTGTAGCTGGTGCCCTTAGAGACCTGGAGCACGCTTCCCTGACCACTTACTCCCCATTTCTCTTCTTAGGACAACACTTTAGATTTGATTTGGTTTCTACTAGGTACTCAGAGTCTTTTAATCACAAAACTGAACAGATTTTTGATCACCTAGAGAGTTATCCAAGTGATGTTCTTCCTGGGGAAAAACCATTAGAAGAGTATGACTAGCACTTCCAAACTTCACTGAAGCGAGGTAACAACTCTGGACAAAAACTAATCACATGAAGATAAAAATATTTAATAAATAGCACTTTATGTATGAGTGCAGCTCTAACTCTGTCTTTGTCCTGGAAACTATTGTCAGACACAGGACATGCAATTTAAAAGCAACTGCAAAACACTACAGCTTCATAAGGATCCATACTTTTATGTCATAGATGTATTTCTTTAAAAAAAATTTCTTCTAAATTGTTCCCCAACATGAATCACAGTTGGTCTATTTTTCGAGACATCTGTGCAAATACATACACACAAACAAAACCCCCCAAACTATTTTGTCTTGCAATGATCAATATTAAAATCCCTTTTCAAGGCCTACACATGAATATTTATCACCTGCCCTTTATTTATTTTGTAATTTAATTAACAAATGGTGAAAACTTTTGAAGACTAAAGTAAACAGTGGTATCTGAACAGTTCACTTAGCTACTCAAGTGGTTTAATGGCTCTCAAGATGCACTCTTGATAATCTAACAGCATTCCTTCTACATAATCTGCTTAGACAGAAGACATTCTAGTTCATACTTCCTAATAGACATGCGCTTAATGAACTGTTTTGAAAGATAAACCCTCAATAGAAAAAAAGATACTAGAATATAGCAGAGCATCTGAAAAAAAGCACTTCCATGTGTCTCCTATCTTCCCAGTTCTTCATTAAAAAAAAATTATTTGACAGTATTATTTTAAAGATATTTGGCATGCATGTTTATCAAATAACTCAACACAAGTAAACAACAAAAACTTGTATTTGAAACTCATTAATTCAAGTGAAAAGAAAGAAGTCCAGGCAGGCTAACCAAACCACATAACGTCCTGACAATTTAATGAAATTGAGTTATGGTACTTAAAAAAGCTGTTGATCTGCCATAGAGCATTAATCAGTTTGTAACCTGCTTCCTGCTGAGTTAATGTAAGTTAAATTATTATTTTGCTTAAATTTACACCCTCTGAAGCTGAAAAACATGCACTCTTAGGATCTGTTTATTAGACAGGAAGATTTCTAATTTCAACCACTACAGAAAAGAAAGTCAAGTAATTCCTACATCATCTCAATTCTAGTTAGATTTTAAAGCGATTTGAGAAAAGGGACCCTAGAATATCTACATCACAGATACATACAGACAACCGATACATAAACACACACACACACAAAATACAAATGCAGAACCCACTGTAGATTGTTGCAGGGTTTTTTAATAACTACTGAGATAACACATCCAAAACATGAATTAAGACAGTACACTCTTGAAGCAAATGAAAATGCAACCTAGTCTTAATGCAAAAAGCATCCTCAACATACAGCTCTTTAATTAATGTTGTATTTAATAATACACTGGATAACAACAGTAACAAAGAATGCTTAATGAAGGTTTGTTTAGAGCATGACCCTTGGGGCTGGCTCTGTGTTTGCCTCTGTACTGCAATTCTTTTTGGCCTTTGACAGCCAGTAAAAAGAATCCCACCTTCAGGACATTTCACCCAAAGTATTTATTTCACCCAAAGTATTTCACCAAAAGCATTTATTAACACTATTTGATATAGTGTTTGTTGTTTTGATACTGCACAGGAGCTTCAAACAGAAGAGCTTTCTAAGAAACCATATGAGTAGTCAACAAATTCATTTTAGAAAAATATATCACTCAAAGTTTGTGAATTTTTTTATTTCACCTCAGAACTCAATCTTCAAACATGCACCTCAGACACAATTGTTGCTATTATTAGTCTCACCACTTGTAATCTTTAATCATATGGAAATTTAACAATCCTTGAAAAATTAACCAGCAATTTTAAATGAATCCTATTATTATTAAAAGATGTTTTAAATATTTTTTGCAAAGCATCTACATTATTCAATATGTAAATGATTTTAGAGGTGTGAAGGAAATGTCTTTAATATACAGGGCTGGTAACCAACAGAAACCTGAGTTCAAAAACTTGCCTTCTTAAAAGAAGCAACAGCTGCCACACAGACATAAGTGAGATTTAAGGGAAGGGAAAAAAAACAACCACCACACACTAACACCAAAAATCTGCCTCTTGTCTGCATCATCAACTTACTAAAATGTATTTAATAGAAATAACACACAAATGATTGTTCTGTCTTGTTTGTTGTTTGTTTTGGTTAGGTTTGGGGTTTTTTTTTTGTTTTTAAGGCACTTTCTATTAAATCAAACGTCAGTTCTCACACTCTAATATGTAATAGACAGAGGGGGGAAAATTCAATTTATCTAAAAGCATTAAACAAAAATCACATAAAGCTAAATAAAACAATTAAATTCAATACTATTTAAAAGAAACAATTGTAATTAAGTCAAATCAGAAGTAATGCCAGTGGTTTTGTGATTGAATTTACTTACCTTGGCCCTCTGAGGGCAGTGTTACCTAACACACGATTAGAAGCATCAGCAGACTATTTGGTTAAGTCAGCAGACACTAGTAAACGCAAAGCACTTCTGTTCAATATTTACTTGCTTATGACTTGATGACAACAAATCTGGAGTACAGTTCAAAGCTATTGTAGAAAATAAATGTCTGAAAAAACTAAAATTATACCTGTCCTCAAGATTCAATATAGATCCTTCAATTTATTGCATACCAAAACATCAAATAAAACTAATTTTTCCTAATGTGCCTTAGGATTTTTAAGCTAGTTTTATTGTATCTCTTCTCCCAAGTATTTGCCAGCAGTTCCAAGAAAAGTAGAATTTGGAACTAACACTTCTCAACTGTGTCTTTCATACTCTGAGATAGTGACTGTTTATTTATACTCTGCTTTCCCACAGTTCCCAGTAATGCTAAATGACATTTTAAGCACATCTGTACATACATTAGACAAATTAATTTCTCCAGTCACAACTCGGAAATAGGAAACATTTTATGTGTGGGCATCTGCTTATACCACAGCTAAGCTTCCACTAAGCTTCCTGCCATTTGGAGAATTCAGGTGAGAAAAGTTCAAGCGCCCTTCACTCTCCACGGCATCACAGTGATCCAATGCAGATATAAAGACTGGTCAATTTATGTTCAACTACTCACAAGTGTGTGACCAGAAACTAATGAAAGCCACAAAGATGTTAAGGTGTTGAAGAAAGTAGGAGGCAGCCTTGGGAATAAGCTCTAGATGTTCCGCAGCTGAGCCTCCATGCCAGCCAAGGTACACTGAAAAAGCAGGCAAATGGTAAGATCTTCTTTCCCAAAGCCATAGTAAGTAGCCTTAAAAAAAAAACAAAACAAAACAAAAAACCCCACCAACATACTAATAAAAGGGAGTACTTCCAAGAGAAGAGGTGCAATCATCAGCCAGAGAGAAACCACAACAGAGCAGCTGTCCATGGTGTCAGTCCCAGGTTCTGAATGCAACCTACAAATGTGTTACAGATAGAGGCTCGCTAGGGTTCAAATCAGCAGCCACTCCGACTTCTTCATTACCACTACTTGAGTGAGCCACCATCCTAGCTTGCATAAAGGCAACAGTACTTCAGCTCCTGCTGTTTATTCAATCCTTTCCTGTTGCATTAATAGTCTTTTCTCTAAAATATCAAAAATCTAGAACAAAATATTCAATAACAGAGACATATGCCACTATTCAAATGTAAATGCAGTTTTCAAACTGGTCATCTATGATATTCACATAAAATTACTGATGTGTTTTAGCATCTCATAGAAAATAAACGTTCACATACTAACTTTTCATATGCACAAAATTTTGCCCTTTCACAAAATAATGTACCAGAAATACTGAGTTAGCTGACATCCTGGCAAACTGAGAATTGACCTTTACCATGTCCATTTTGAGCCAAAAGGAAGAAAAACTTGCCAGTTTCAACATCAGTCCCACTTCCCTTTCATTCTTGAAGGATAAGAATTAGAACAATAAATAAATTAAACAGAAGTTGACATTAGCACATTCTGTCTGGAACAACAGACTCCTGTATTGCATCAGCATCCCTTAACAACAAAGGAGATCAATATTTTCTAAATATGTCTGCTATTCAGGAACAGAAAACCAAAGTCTACATCCTGGAAACAACTAAGGATGCTGCTGCTCACAGTTTCTGAATTTCTCTCTTGCACAATGCTTTATAGGACCAAAGCATCAAATGTTGCTCTCAAAGCAGTTTGGTAGGTTTTTTAATAGTGTTAAGATGTATTTGTGGTAAGAGGGAAAAAAAAAAAAAAGGTATTGTATTAAAAAAAAAAAATAGCTGAATACCTTCATGTTCTCAGTACTTCTAAATATTTATATATTTTTAATATATATAGGACTATCAGCCTCAAGTGGTGTTCTATATAACAGAAAAAAAATATGCCTTTCTTTTCTTCTGTTTTTATCAAATCCTAGTAGACCAAAGTGTATTTTTTCAGATGTTGATCAAATTTTAAGAGTAGGAGGAGTAAACAAATATTTATCCATAAAGTACTGAATACAACAGTCAGTCACAGCAGCAACAATTTAAATTCATGTATCTGGCACAAATGTACACATTGAATCAAATTATTAACATTTTAATTCTTTTTCATGTAGGTAAATTGAATGAAATCTCTTTTTAATATTCTCTACTTACAACATTTTGTAAAACAGCCAACTCCAGTTTACACAAGAAATCTCAAACTTTCCATTGTTTGCAAAGGAGTATGATAAGTTTGACAATAGCATTATCATTCAGCTGAGTTTCTCTGACAGATTAATGTGTTGTCAAAAATTATGTGACTTCCTTCTCTTAAAACTGGTATATTTGCAAGTATGTTTTCACAACGTAAACTGTCTCACTTTTAAAGATGGTACACTGTAATAATTTAAAAATAGCTCCTCTGAACTTTCTCCTTGTCATTAGGTGTGCTTCTAGTTTCAGACCTCGCCAGGTGCCAAAAACCCAGTACCAACATCACTCATCTACGTTTCTTCCTCAAGTACATCGCTGAAGTCAACCTTTTTGCTTTATCATTTAGGCCACATAATTTGCAAAGAATCAGTTCCAGATATGCAGAATCATTCCTCAGGCTGCTTGAGTTGCAAGAACAGTTCTATTAGTGCTGTATACATCAAGAGAACAATATGCAGCAATGCAGCACTACCCAGAGTAACTTGGGGCTTCTCACCAGAAATGACAGGACACAGAAAATGGCACAACTCTGAAAAATCAGCAACCCAACTGTCACTTTTGTCTGGGCTCAGACGGAGAAAACAGTACTTGGGTAGAAGCAACCACAGTGGACTCTTCAACTGAAATTAATTGTTGACGATCTTGAAGGTCTTTTCCACTTTTCCAGCCTAAATGATTCTATGACATAATCTAAAACTGCCATGGTGATGATAAAAGGGGACATCATATGCTCTCATCAGTAGTTATTGTCATCAATGACCTACAGACATGATGCTTATTAGACCTAAGATGGAAGGCACAGTAAAAAGAAGTTCCTTCACTTTTGGTGAGGGCTTGGTGGGAAAAGGTGGCTAGGTCATTCAGATAATATTTAAGTCATGTCATGACGGAGAACCAGAAGACATATCTGCAACCCACAGCCAGAGTGTGTATCAACCACTGTTTCATTTTTCAGTTCAATACACATACCAGAATGCTGAATTTCATGTAATAGAGAAAATAATTAAAGTCTCAAATTTTATCTCTAAATTAAGAGATCACATGGATAAGATAGTACTTTCATTCAGCCTTTCTGGGCTAACTTAATTTCTCTCCGTGTTTGTATCCTTCCTCATATTTCTTTCACATTACTTTCAAATTCAGCAGCAGCAGAAATCACCAAATGAGTAATATGAAAGGATTTTAGTGAAAGAAAGAAAATGGTATTCTTACAGTCCAACTTTATTTTACGTGCAACTGTCAAACAGGAAAACATAAGTTATGCCTGACCAGTTCCTTGTCTTTGGAGAAAGAACTGAAAATAAGATCAAGTGGAAGGGAAATTTAGTTGTTAATTTCATTCTAATGCCTAGTATTTACTTGTCTAATGTGTAACACTAGACAATCACTGATTGGCACTTTCTGCATAAAAAAAGCAGCTCAGGATGCAGTAGTAGGGGTATGCAACACTTTCAGTCTTGAGGTAGACAGACAAAGCTATGTAAAACGTTGTGCAGCACCTGTCCACCAAATGTCTGAAATAACTGCATTGCTATTTCTACTTCCACAAGTACCAAACATATCAAATTGTTGTGGTTTGTTGGGGTTTTTTGGTTGTTGGTTTTGTTTTTTTTAAACCAGCCACATGGAAAAATCATAAGTTTTCCTCCCTACAAGACACGGCTCCTTTTAGGAATAAACAACAGAGGGAGGGAAGATATTAAACTCCTGAACTGATTAACAGAAGTAAAGGAGGCGGTGGGGGACAATGATAATTAATATGTACCCTCCTTCTAACTAAATCTCCACATACATTCATTTTGTATATGCACACACAACAGCAGCATCATAAACCGTCTCAAGTTCTTGCCATTATTCAGTTCGACATCTGCACATGTTTATGCGTCTCTCCAAACAACCTCTTGAACACCCTGCTGGAGCTGTCATTTTTTTCTTCTCCCTATCTGGCAGATGGCAAGTCAACAATCGGCATCAACAGCAGCCGAATATCTCCCCCCTCCATCCAACCCCCCTAAACAGACACAATAATAACTTCTTTGTGCTTCCCCACAATGCAGCTGCTTAAACCATTTCGCTACAAGGCTGCTTTGCCTTAATATAAAAAAAAAAAAAAAAAAAAAAATCCCTTCTGTCAAGTCTAAAAAGCAGCATAATGTTAAGCAAGCTAAAGCCACAGCACAGCTGCAAACGGGCAGACACATTGACAGCTCCTCCCTTAACAAAGCCCTGTGAATTGAAGGGGGTTCATCTGAGGCTCACACAGTAATTAGTATAAAAAAGTCCGACAGCCTCTATTATGCTAGGAAAAAAAAACTGGACAGAACTGGGCTGCTGTTTTGCGTCAAGAGTTTTGCTGCAGAGTAGATAAATCATGTTGGATTTTTTTCCTCTCTTTTTAAAGACAGTAATAAGGAGGATGAGAGAAGCTAATTTGAAAACTTGGACACAGTAATTGTACCATATGGTGAGCATTTATCCCTTCTGAAATACACGCTAACAGTCACTTACATGCACAGTGCTTTGTTTTACAGTTGTTATTCTCTCTACCATATTCATAAAATGGATCTGAATATCCGATACTCCAGAGAAGTTGTGTGTAATTAGCAGCAAAACTGTCTGAGCTTAGTATATTGGCCTACCACTGCAATCTAGTTAATTGCAGAAAATCCCATGCCCCCAAATTTAAATAGTGTCCACTTCAAGGCTGAATATCACACATAATAAAGTTCAGAGAAGTAATTTATTGACACTAATACTCCTTGATACTGCTGGCTCTACAACGCATGAGCACAAGGTAATTTCCTTTTCATCCATGCAGTATAGAGGAATTAATTCAAGAATCATTTAACAGTAACCACAAAATATTTCAGTTCCATTGTACTCAGGAAAGGAATTGCTCCATAAACGTAGAGGTGAAACTGAGCTTCAGCACAGGGCATGGCAGGGAGACAAAGACTTCAAATCCATTCCCCCACTTTTTCATCATGGATCATATTTTACTGTATTTTTGTCAGCAGTCCAGACATTCATAAAGACCTTCAAAATTTGGAAAATACACCATCCAACCCTTAGGGTTTCTCTTTACCACATGCTTCCAGGTTTTTGTCCTCTTCGTGCCACTAAATCATCCTGGAATCACAGCAAACAAGAAACCAGTGGAGCAGAGATGAGAAAATGTAGGCTTCTTTAAATGAAGGAAACACTCTAGCTAAATAGCAAAATTAATAACTCTTAGAAGTACTGGTTACAGAAAATGTGATGTAGTGAACATCCAAGCAAAGGAAATAAAAACCTCAAGCAAAATAGAAGACTAAAGTTTGTTAAAAAATCAACCAGGCATAAAATGAAGTCTGCAAACTGAGAGTTATAGTATTTGCAAAGAACTAGAATGGTTTCTTTCTATTGGTCCTTACCTCAGAAGAGAACAACAGAAATTTGCTTCAAATACTTTCAATCTCTTTGGCTCAAAACAAAGCTACTGGAGCAGAGTGCTAGGTACTAAAGAGCCCCAGAACCAGGCAGAATATATCCACAATTGCTAAAAAATTTTAAGTGAGTTATCCCTCAATGATGACAGTTAACCTGAAGTATTAGAAATGGAGAACTACACTCCACACCCTTAAGGGAAAATAAAAAGAGAGAGAGAGTAGTTTAAACCAAACCAAACCAACCAACCAGGAAAAAAAATAATGCAAAAAAACCAGTAACAACAACCTTGAAAATTTCAAGTCAATTGGCTGGATGGTAATCAAAGATAAGTGGCTTTTAATCATACCCTTAAGTAACACAAACTGACATATGATACACAAAGCAGTACTGCCTTTAAGTAATCATGCCCAACATACATATGGGATTTCTTTAAGAATGTCAAGAAAATAAAACAGATAAAGACTAACTAACACCATTGATCTCAACTTCCAAAAAGCTTTTAATAAGTTTCAGGAAATGGCAGTTGTGTGTGGTGGAAAAGAACAGAAATAGGAAACTGTGTAAAAGGAAGAGAGTAAAATAGGATTATATAGTCAAATTTCAATCCACAAATCAAATTTTCATCTACAGTTTTGCCAGGAACACTTTTAGTTAATATACACAACAATGATCTGGGATCACCACTGCATATACTGCAAGACAGTAAAACAATTCAAGATTTTTAAGAATGTGAAGAATTTCAGAGCGGTAAAGATATGCCAGTGAGCTGAGAAACACCAGAGGAAATACAGTAAAGAATTACTTGAATTAATAAACAGTTACAGGAATAATCTGAAATACTCGTGGCTGCTCCCTCCCTGGAGGTGCTCAAGGCCAGACTGGATGAGGCCTTGAGTAACCTGTACTAGTGGGAGGTGTCCCTGCCTATGGCAGGGGGTTGGAACTAGATGATCCTTGAGGTCCCTTACAACCTTACCATTCTATGATACTCATACTCTGTGTTTAGTTTTAAATTAACCATTAAAGAACAGTTAGCATAACCTCTGCATAATTACGCAGTATTGAGAAGAAAGAAAAATAAATCTGTAAATTTACACAGTTTTAGGAATACTGATTTGTTATTCCATGATGAACAAATTAATTAGTTTTACTAAGGATTTTAGGAAAAAAAAAAAAAACAAAAACAAAAACCCAAACCGACAGGGAACAGAAAGGCCTGACAGACAAAACATACACACACACACAAAATAAATAAATGGAGTTAGAGAGAAGCAGAGTGAGCAAAGACTGGATTAGGCTTCAGTTTCAAAGGATGGACTGCAACAAAAGCATTTAATGACACAAATGGCCAATAGTAGAATATCAGTCATCTCACAAGAACAATTTTCAGAGGAGTTCAGGAACAGATTTTCAAACACTCACCATCTACATTTCTAGTTGTAACATCACCACATAACTAGCAGCTTGCATCATGGCAATGAGCCACTCACTCACCAATTCAGTACCCAACACCTACTAGCACCTTTAGAAAAAGCCAGCCTCTCCTTGAACTCTATGAGTCATCCTCAAGCTTGTGTAAGCACTTTTTCTTAAAGTAATGAAAATTTCATATTCAAGAAATTGGACCAAACATTTAACATAGGCAAATTTTTCTCTAATTGCTATGCACTTTTGTTCTAGCACGAAACTGGTATTAGTCAGGGAGAATTGATGGTGAATGGAAAGTTTCCACTTTAGTCCACCTTAAGTACAATTTATTACTAGCACTGTGTATTTGAGAAGGTGATAAAGAACACTTGTGAAAGAAGTCTGCAGTGCTTTCCATGTCCTGATCCACTGTGTCAGCACTGGTATCCATGAAGCTGAGGCAGGTCTACAAAATGATCTAACTGAAAACACATCCCAAGAAAACAACCTCAGCTGACTGTACAGTTAGGGTCAGCACAAAGGAGAGATGGGGAATAACTGACTGAGGACAAGAAAGATGCACAGAAGAAGGGGCGTGAATTTATGCAAGATTAACTGCTGATTAATCTGACTGCTGGTCTACCTTATGATTGCAATTCTTGCTTTCCAATTAAGCTAGAAAATCAAGTTCAAGTGATTCCAATTTCTAAGATCAACTGCATCTCTAGGTAATGATGCCATGATAGTTCTAGCACACTATTAACCCAAGAATTTCTCAAATACAATTTTGCATTCCATACAAGCAAAGTATATTCTGATATGTGTCAGAACATATTCTGATAACATTTTCTTTATAAGAGTACACAGATATTATAGATAAAAATATGCAAAATATAAAGAACATGTAGAAATCTCTGTACTCTAGCAAATAAGTGAAAAATCTCTTTAAAAAAATCACAATTTGGATATTTCTAGAAATACTTTGATGTGCACTTGTGAAGTATATGTAAGAATACAATGCTATTAACATAATCTTGTCAATACAGAGATCCCAGTATAAAGTGGTACTTAAGAGTTAGCTGTGCAATACTTCTCATAATAGTAACCAGGGCCAAGAAGTTAAACAATTTGGTTACTAATTTCTTTTTAAATTTTTTTTTAAACAAAACAAACAAACAAAACCACAACCCAAGTGTTTAAAGTCAGAATTCTATGATTTTTTTTTTAAACTTCGCTGCCTTAATGCAAATAAAATGCTCAACACTTATAAAAGAATGGTAATCTAGTTCAGTTTTAATATACAGCTTTCACGTGATTTTATATTGTCTGATTTTATTATCTTATGATTGCAATAAAGATTCAGGCAAGTGAAGTGTTAAAAAGACTTTTGCTTCAAGTTTTTTCAGTCGTCTAAATTAAAAGAAAGACTGGTTGATAAGCAGAAATGTATAATTCTCAACCCTACAATTTTACTAGCACTAAGTTTTTGTCTCATTCTCAGCAACTTTAGTAACTTTTAAAACAGAGTTGTAAGTTATAAATGCCAAAATTCCAGCCACAAGATGGAACTGAAAGATGACTGACCTGGCTAAGATTAATTTATCTAAACAATCTCAGGATGAAGTTTGTTACTGTTTTCCCACTAACAGACAAGACATTTTGTGGTTTCTCTACTATAGGCACACCTATTTTTCTTACCTTGAGGTACTGAAGAGTTTTTAATGACATAGCTTCCAAAAGAGTTTTGATGCAAAAGGCAGTCTAATAACTGGTATGATGACGTTAAACAGATCTCAGCAAATTACACAATCATTTTATTCAACAGAGAAGTCAAGTTTCATATGAAAGAAAACACACATCTGGCCTTTCTAAAATTCTGATTATACACATAATAATAACTAGCAGCAAATACTCAACATTTGTGACACCAAAATAATAAGAGACCAATAAGGAACTGTAATTTTAAAAAAAAAAAAATTTGCATTACTATTGAATCAACTAAACAAGTTTGATATGGGTTTAGTGGACATTTTTTCCTTTAGAAAGTAAACAGCACAATTTTCTAATTAATATAAACAAAATGGAAACTGACTTACAACACTGACTTCAAAATCCTTGTGAAAGTCTGTACTGGTGATGTCACAAATGCTGTCACCTCTGAGCGGGTATTGTCTGTAGAAGGTTCAGAAACGTCCATTTTAATCAAAACATCTATTAGAGGTAGTTGTGTCTTTTGCTTTTATCTCAACGAATTACATAATTTGTTAAGAATCATGGTTGCAACTCTCTTTTAAAATAATCAATTATGTGCAATTGAAATATGTGAAATGTAAGGATCTGATCTACAGTGGACATAGAAACCCATGTAAGAGTGAAGGGAAATCCATGCTTTATGCTTCCATCAGTCTTTAATAGGATGTTGGCATACCACTGATGCATTTTCTAATTTGCTAAAAATGAACTACAAATTCGGAGTACTAAAATGCCAGTGATAAAGTATTACAAGACAGAAAACAGTTTCTTCAATCTTGCAGGTATTTTTAAATTACACCTTCTAGCTTCATGACACTTTGAAGCCACATACTATGTTCTGTTTCTCCCCTCTGTAAAACACTAACTTCTACACAATTATTTTTCATATGTTAAAAAAGTCCCACGTCCCTTGCAAAAATCCCAGAGGCAGAGATGGGGACACTTGTTCACTTAGACTGAAATCATGTCGGAAAAAAAACACATTTTCCTTCTCTCCTTTTTCTTGTTTGCAATTTGGGAGCACAGCATTGCCAAAAGGGCCAACTGTACAGTGGGAAAGCTGTGTAGGTGCTTGAAGAGCTCTTAAACATTCATCTTACTATTTAGAGTATTTATAGCATAACTATCTATATACTTCAGTTTCTTCTGCTGCAAGTCATATTCATTTTATAATCAATTTCTATAGGTTCCTAGTAAAGATAACCAAAGAAAGAAAGAAGTCTTTCCAATAAAGACTTGTGGTCAGAAAAATAAGTTCAGGTACAGAACTTCTTCAAATACATTTTTAAATTTCCTATCTGTGACATAAATAAGAACCGGAACAAATTACAGTGAAATAAAATTACGCTTTTATTCCAAACTCCAAAGGGGAGGGGGAAATAAAAATAAGTATCTCATGCCAGAATGAGGTATGAGGACATATGGGCAGTCTATCACCTGACTACCAAACAAAAAAGTACTAAAGCTGACACGTTTGTTAACCCCAAGAGGTAAAATGCTGCTTTGTCTTCCGGTGGTCATGCTGCAGATGAGTGCCTGTTATGATGTTGATGCATGTTATGATGTTTTCTATGTTGGTGCTCCCTAGGGAATTTCAGTTCCCCATCAGGGAGAAGTGACACGAATTTTTCATTTCCTCTGAAAGTTTTCCATATCTTTGTTTAAAAAATGTGCAAGTATTACCAAGAATAGCAAGCATCGGGGACACAGGTGAAACAGCCTTTCTTTTGGACATTGACAGTTTAATTTTGTAAAATTTTATAACAAAACCCCCTCATTTTCAGTGACAGCTTGATCTTGTACCAAGAGATTACAGTTTGAGAGAGAGTGACTGAGACTTAGTGACATGATTGGTTACAGACAGCAAGCCCTCACAGACAACCTGGGATGATTAAGGGGAGGAATATTTCCCATAGATCTGGCCATTCTCATAATTTTTACCTTCATGTGGGCCAGAATAAGGTGAGGGCAAGTGTTCAGTGATCAGTAAGCAACAGGAAACACTCTGGTCCTCTGTAAGTTTCTCGCTCTCCTGAAATAGGTCTGTTTTCAGACCCCTCTAGTTTCAACAAAACTCCAGAGAATTCCAGGTGCAATTTTTCATTATACCTCAGCTCATCGAGCTGAAGAGAAACCCTGCCTCCTTTCAGTTGGGCAGTCCGGAGGCCTTCCTTGGCTTTTGCAGCTCACATCCAATTGGAGAAGAAAAAAAAGGGGGAGGCGGGGAGGATGTGTGTGTGTGTAGGAACAGGACAGAACTTCATCAGATGGCAAGCCATATTTTTGCTAAATTCATCACAAGGTAGCAAGTGGGCTAAGTTCCAGGTAGGGGCTATCTGAACCTTCTTTTTCATTAGCAGTATACTATTCAATATGATTAAGTATAGAAAGAAAATATTCTCTCAATATTATTCTCAAAACTTCCCTCTCTTCCTGACACACTAGATAACTGTCAAAAGGATCCAGTTATGTGAGTTACAAGTGAGAGGGCTGTGGATTCTGCAAGCACCAAAGCAGACAGCATACAGATTATTGCTGCAGCTTCTGTTTATTAAGGCATGGTCATGCTGCTCAGTTGCATCCTTCATGAGCATTTGCTCCTTAAGTGAAAATGCAGGAATTGTAACACTCCTGCCTTATTTAGGGAGGAAGTTGAACAACTTGCACAGTAGTTGTAGCATTCAAAGTCTTCAAGAACATTTTTATTTCTAACCCAGCAACACACCATGTGCTAAAGTGCTTTTCCAGTGTATTTAAACAACTTCAGTTACTTAACATGTCAAAACAATATTAAGAAATTATTTGATCACCATGACTCAGTACCTTCACATAGAAAAATGTAAGAGACTAATGGGTTTAACTTAGCATAAGTAAAAAACAAAACTACACAGCAAAAGAAGTATGTTGGACACTCTACATTCAGTGCAACAGCTCTGACTGTCCATGATATTGAGTATACAAGTGCCAAGTTGGTGGCAACAGAAGTACACTGCTAAGAAAAGACTGCCAAAACACACTAGGAACTACAGTCATTTTATCTTTGTTTCTCAAACAGCATGTCAGCAGGGATCTCAGAGGGGAAAAAAAAAAAAAAAGGTGGATTTTTCCTGTTTCATTTGAATTTTAACACTGAGCAAGTGTTGGGTAAATTCTCAAATTTACACTTCAATGCTGATCTGAGTATCTCATGTGCTAATGTGTACAGGGCATTTTGTGACTTTTATTCATGGCATCATCACTTTCCAAGACAAAAAAGAGGTATCTCATCATTTCAGTAAGACCTCTTTCCTTGAAGAAAGGAAATTTCCCCTCTCATGCACACACTGGTAAAAAACTATAGGATTTTGCAGTACTTATCTTCCAAAATGCACTGTACTGCTTTGAAGGTACCAACCCACTCTCCTATTTTTCAATATTCGTAACCATCATCTTGGTTCTAAATACATCTAAATTCCACATTCAGTCATACAGCTTCATTACTCCTTACACTGTTACATTAAAGAGGTTTTTTACATTTCCACAATAATGTTCTTTCTTATGGTAAGGCAATCCCATACCCCTAATATCCACACAAGTTCTCAGAATCCCCTGATCTAAAATCATTATCTCTAGCACTGAAAATATTATCATTTTTCTCCTCTATTATTTCTCCAGCATGTAAGCATTTGTTTTGATATAAAATATTTTAAAATAAATTGGAATGGAACTCATAATGTCCCCTGTACCAATTTACTTCTCTATATTTTCACTATTCATGTTGAGAACCTTCAAGGAAACTACTTTCTGCAGAACTTGATGAGGAACTCTCAAAAATTATAAGCATTAAAGAAACAAAAAAAAAAATTACTTAACTCATAATTGGTTTTGGTTCATGGAAATCTAACATTTTCCAGAAGAAATATGAAGTCCTAAATACCAAGAGAAGTGCTATGTCCTATATCCTGGCCAAGTTGGCTGGGCTTTTTTTTCGGTGACCTTTTGTAAACTTTTCTTAAGCAGTCCAAGGATCCCCTTGGATGTGCAAACTACTACTACTACTTTTAATCACTATTACCTTACTATTTAAAATACTACTACTTCTGTGGTGGAGTATTTCTCCACCTTCCAGAAATCTATCCAAATGCTTAGCAAGCCATGTTTAGTACTCAAGTGTAAGAAAACAGCCAGAAGACTATTGAAAATACTGTAAGGTCAGCTAAAATGGCTGTCACAGTTTCAAAGGGAAAGAAAATAAGTCTCAATTCCTCTCCTTCTCCCCTCTTCTCCCTTCNAGGCCATTATAGGGAAAAGGGTAATACTAAGAATTAAAAGCTTGCCAAATAAAGAGTAAAAGGAAAGATGATCAAATATGTCAGCGCAGTGTAACCACAAAATAAAAACAACTAAGTAAGAATTTTAAATGAGCAAATGATGCTCATCATTGAAACTAGGAAGACAGATAATAAATCAGCAGGACTGCTCAATAACATAAGCAGAGAAAAGGAACTCAAGGATAATAAAGCCACAGCAGAAAAGCACCATGAATTATTCACCCTGGTCCTTACTGCTAAACACACTCAAAAGACACCCAAACTCAGACCATTTCCTGTAGTAGATAAGTGAAAGTTAGATGATTTAATGTCAACATGTAGGAATTATTAGATGTCAGTAAGTCACCAAGACTGGACAATAGTCAGCCAGAAGTGACGAGGTGAAATATGAAAACAGAGAGGAGACAGCCAAAAAGAACAACCAATCACTACAAATGGCCACACACCCAGAAGATGTGCATTGCCAACAGAACTTCAAATGTAAAGAGACTCTAGAAAGGATCCCAGTAACTATCTGCAAGTCCGACTCCTGCTTCTGGGAAATCTAGTACTAGAGTTTGTAAGGTAATACAGCACATGAGATGACACAGATCTGTTGGGAAAGATGGAAAAGTTGCTGGAGAAGGAAAAGCCTGCTTCACCAACCTGATGGACTTCTAAACCCAGGGCAATAAACGTGAGGGCAAAGGGCACCCAACGGGATTACAAAGTTTGTCAAAGTTCCTCCCCAAATACAATTAAAGTGATTAAGTTGTCACAGGATTGGAGAAGACAAAGTTTGAAAGTTGGGTAAGGAAGAAGAAACAAAATTTAAGGCTTAATGGTCATTTTTCAGTTTAAGAGAATCAAGAGGTCCCCCAGGGATCCATTCTGGCATCATTTTTACATGGCATCATCAATTAACAGTCTTGCATAAGGGGATGCATTATTGGACCTGTTGGTCACAAATGCAAGTGAACCCATCAGGGATGTCAAAGTCAAAGGCAGCCTGGGCTGCAGTGATCATGCACTAGTCCAGTGATCATGCATCACTATCCTAAGGGGTATGAAGCCTATGAGAAGCACAGTTAGGACCCTAGATTTTCAGGAAAGCAAACTTGCAGCTCTTCAAGGAGTTAGTAAATAGCACCCTCAGGAACAAGGGGTGGCAGATCTTTAAGGATGCTTTCTACAGAGCACAAGACATCTCAATCCCCACATGGAAGAAATTGGGCAAGGAAGGCAAGAGACCACCATGGCTGAGTCATGACCTGCCAGTCAAACTAAAGGGCAAGCTGGAGCTACACAGGAAATGGAAGAAGGGACAGGCATTCTTGGGAGAGTATAGGAACATTGCCCAGTTGTGTAGGGATGAGGTCAGGAAGGCCAAGGCACAGCTGGAACTGAACTTGGCAAGGGATGTGAAGAAAACAAGCCAGGCTGCTACAGGTATGCTAACCAGAAAAGGAAGGTTAAAGGAAGTATAACACCCCTGATGAGCAACAGTGGGGAACTTGTATCAACAGATGAGGAGAAGACTGAGATTCTCAAAAACTTTTTCCCTCAGTCTCCACTGGCAATCCCTCTCCTCATGGCTCTCATGTTTATGGCCCACAAATCGAAGACCAGGGAGACAAAGTCCCTCCCACCATAACTAAAGACAAGGTGCATGAGCATCTGGGCAACTTGAAGATATACAAGTCCATGGGACCTGACAAATTGCATCCCAGAGTCCTGAGCAGCTGATGTAGTTGCCAAGCCATTCTCTATGATATTTGGAAAGTCCTGGCAGTCAGGTGAAGTCCCTAGGGACTGGAAGAAAGGAAACATTACACCCATTTTTAACAAGGGTAGAAAGGAGGACCCTGGGAACTACTGGGAACACTGTCAGTCTCACCTCTTTGTCTGAGAAGAACATGGAACAGATTTGTTCTAGATGCCATGTTCAGGCACGTGGAGGAGAGGGAGGTGATTCAAGACAGCCAGCATGGCTTCACTAGGTGCAAATCCTGCCTGACTAACCTAGTGGCTATGTCAGTAGATAGGGGGAACAACCCATGGATGTGATCTATCTGGACTTCTGCAAGGCCTTTGACAGAGTCACCCACATCATCCAACTCACCAAGTTGTAGACATGCAGATTTGACGGCTGGACTGTTCAGTGGATAAGGAACTGGCTGGATGGTTGCATCTAGAGGGTAGTGCTCAATGACTTGAAGTACAGATGGAAAGTAGTGACAAGTAGTGTCCCCTAGAGGTCCACACGAGGACCCGTGCTGTTTAATGTTTTTATCAATGATATACACAGGGTGATCAAATGCAACATCATCAAGTCTGCAGATGACACCAAGCTCAGTGGTGTTGTCAATACACCAGAGGGACAGGATGTCATCCAGAGGGACCTGGACAAGCTGGAGAGGTAGACCCATGTGAACCTCATAAGGTTCAACAAGAGCAAGTGTAGGGTTCTGCACCTGGGCTGGAACAATCCTCACTATCAACACAGACTCGGGGAGGAGGCAATAGAAAGCAGCCTTGAGGAAAAGGACTTGTGGGTGCTGGTGGATGAGAAGCTGGACATGAGCAGACAGTTTGTGCTTGTAGTCCAGAATGCAAATCACATCCTAGGCTGCATCAAAAGATGTGTTGCCAACAGACCCAGAGAGGTGACTCTGCCACTTTTTACTCTGCTCTGGTGAGACTTCACCTGGAATACTGCATCCAGGTCTGGACTCCTCAATTAAGGAAGGACATGAACCTGATGGAGTGGATCCAGAGGAGGGCCATGAAAATGACCAGTGTTGGAGCACTTCTGCTACAAAGGCAGGCTAAGGGAGATGGGTTTGTTTAGCCTGAAGAAGAGGAGGCTCTGAGAAGACCTAATAGCAAGCTACCAGTACATGATAGGGGCACACAAGAAGGCTGGAGAGAGACTGTTTACAAAGGCCTATAGTGATAGGATGAGAGGCAGTGGCCTCAAACAAGAAAAGAGTAGATTTAGATTGGATGTTAGGAACAGGTTGTTTACTATGAGGGTGGTGGAACACTAGAACATTTTGCCCAGGGAGTTGACTGGGGACCCAGCCCTGCAAATCTGCAAAGTGAGGTTCGACAGAGCTCTGAGCAGTTAGATCTAGTTATGGATGCCCCTGCTTACTGCAGAGACGGTTGGACTAGATGACCTACAGATGTCCCTTCCAACCCAGATCATTCTATGATTCTGCCTGGATGGTGGTGTGATCCACAAAAATGTACAGTTTACAGATGACATTACACTGCAATGCATAGTCAAATGCCATATCCATGGTGTGGAAAAACAGGTGGATCTCACAAAACTGTGTGCAAAGATGACGAATGAACATACAGTACATAAATGTGTGGTAATGTTCCTAGGAAAAAATAATATGGCTTACGATGTTTACCTTAAAACCACTAATTAGTTTGAGTCCTGTATTCACCACTGACAGCTCTATGAAATTATTCATATACATGCACAGCAGTAGCCAAAAAAAACTTGACAAAATGTTGGTCATGTCAGAAAGGATACTGAGAACAAAAGAAAGGATGTTATTTTGGTGATACACAAATCACTGCTGTGCCCACATCTTCATTACCCTGTGCAGCCTCATCTTCACATTTCAGGGAAATCTTAGTGGAATTATAAGAAAATACAAAGAAGGGCAAAATGATCCAGGGGATGAAGGAATCACCGTTTTTAAGAGAGGATGAGAAGATAGCTCTTTAGTTTGGGTTGGGAGGTTGAGATTTACAAAATCATGAAGGTAGTAGTAAGAGTGTAGAACTGCTGTTCATTAAATACCATAATAGTAAGAGATAGATCCATAAATGGAACATACACAGTTATATACCATCTAACTTCACTAATACAACAATTATAGATACTAAGGAAGTGAGGGGGCAGGAAAAGCAAGAAAACATGGTCAAAACAAAGCATCTCCTCTGTCACTGCTGCAGATCAAACTCTGGGCTAGATGGATCACTTCTATGACCCAGTTGGCTATTTCTTATGTTATGCTTACTTGGAAAAAGTTTCCCCACTTTGTAAGCCAACTGTCTTGCAGTAATTTAAAAACATAATTTCTTCTCCCCTCTGCTGTATGAAGAATAGAGGATATTATATCTTCTCTTACTTAGCCTCAGCAACTGCAATTCATTCAACCTATACTCACAGGTCTCACTTCCTAAATCTCTGAGCACTCTCCATTGTTCATATCTGTTCATGATCTTCATAACACTGAAGTGCAGCACCCAGAAAAAGAGGTAGCTGACAACTAAGCCTTTAAGTATTCAACCAGCAGCAAAATCCATCTTACAGGCTCTACCACTGTTTATGCATGCCCGAGGTTTGCCTTCTTCACAACAGAGAGACAGATGTACAGTGAACATCCAGTTTGTGGCCCACAGTAGTTATCTGAGATTTTACTAAGGCATACTTATCTAGTCACTCATTCTTCATCCACCTTTTTGTAACTTAGAGTGCATGTCAAACTTGCTTCTCACTCACCACCTCTCAATGTTACTGACACAATTCTGATTCTAGTCTCACCCTCCAGCACACCTGAAGTCCCTATCATTTTGGAGACAACTCAATTAATAAGCCTAAGAAAATTCTAGTCCATTTTTACTTCTACTATGATACCAAAACTTTAATAATTAGGCAGCAGAGTTTTCTAAAAGTTTTGCTCTTAAAAACAAACCTCACAGTTACACATCTAATCTATGTGTTTATTGTTTCTTTACAAAAATGTTATTCACAGAATGTAAGAAGCTGACTACATCCAAGATACGACATTCAAAGCTTCTCTCTGTATAGGACAGACAGCTACTTTGTCAATAAAAAAATTTTAAGAGTATGATACAATTTAGTCTTGCCAAATCTAGAGTTACTCATCTCATTTTTGAGATGTTCATAGTCTACTTGTTCTAGTACTAAAATGCATTTAGTTTGGATGTCAAATACATGAAAATCAATCCAGACAATTTTCAGTGTTATTTATTACATTACAGCCTGTATTAACCATAAATTTTATTAGGAAAAAAAAATTACTGATAAAATACTGAATTTGTCAAAGAGAGCCAGTTATAAAATTGAATACAAGAAAAGTATCATCACACACATCCATCTCCCAAATTTTTAGCATACCTTCCAGTACGACTCTTTTTATATAAAAATAGAAAGGAAAAAAAAAAATCCATCTTAGTTTCACAAAATTATGAGGGAAGGAAAAAATAATCCATCTTAGTCTCAAAAAAATAGCAAACAATTTACTAAAGGTCTTATTCCTTTGTGTACAACAGACCACATGACTGATCTTTAACTCTGGCATTAAGGCAACATAGTAAGAGTGTTCCAGAATAACGGCATAATTAACTCAAAATGCCCACTGCAAATAAAAAAGAAAACCACATTCAAATATTCAACAAATAGCACCTTGCAACGACTATTGTTATCTGTTGCTGCCAATCAGTATTGTTATGCTTGTACAAAGACTCCAGTGCACCAGACTGTCGCTAATTATGTATATTCAAGTGATTAGCAAGCACTTGTTGCCTCGTTCACACCACCCTCCAAACAGCAGCCTTTGAGAGGAGAATAGACTGCAAATTTATTGAGAGAACACTGTTAATCCTTTGGGGAGAACGTAAATGTAAACAGGACTACTCTACATCAAGGTGCTTTGACAACAAAAATCATCTGCATAAACACATGCTCAACAACAAACAGGTGTTCTGTTTCACAACTAGCGCCCATTTGATGCTTTCAAGTAAGCATTATGCACAAACTGTTAGAAGTACTTTGAAACCAGCTGCAATTACTATAATTAGCTGTTTTCCTACACTTTGGGTTTTTTTTTTTCCCCTGTACCTGTTTTCAGCATTGTGTTGGTCACAATCTGTAAACTCAACTGAAACTAAGGTTCTAGCCTCCAGTTTGAAGTTTACTATCCCCTCCGTTCAGTATGCATTATAGTAAGTTCATATTAATCATTATGGTGCCACCAGTAATAAATCTTTTAATGCAGACATCACATTAACAAATTAACAAAGGTCAGGTCACTCATCTAACACTCACTGTGAATAGAAAAGCAAGGACAACTGTCAAAATAAAACCATAAAAAATAGTAAGCCTTCAATGTTCAGGATTTCCCTTTTTTTTTTACAGAAATGTCCCCAGGAACTAACGAGATTTATTTTTAAAAAGAAGAACTTCTAGTTTTATCAGACAATGGGTGGGAAAAAAAACTTGCTTGTACACAGTTCCTTGTTCAAATACGCTCCAAGTAAATGTTTCTAAAAATTATTTGCTCAGAATGCACACACCTCCTTCTGTTTAATGAATATAAAGTACCTCTACTTTATTCTTTATTCTTATTAAAATGACATATTAAAAGTGTCTTTCTAGTCTCACTCAGTCTTTCACGGCATATACACAGGTCTTGGTTTTCAGTAGTTCCAAATGTTCCACAGTGATGCATTGCTAGACAAAAAGTCCACTGGCCTTTTTTCCAAAGTCAATCCCTAATGTGCTAATTTTTTTAAGTTTGGCAGTGCCACCTATAGATAACTAAAATCCAATGCTCCTACCTTATGATTTTCCTGATTTTAACCACTGAGCTGAATAATTTCATATTCAGCACCTGCTGAAAGATGCTTTTTCACAAGTGAAAAGCTTTACAGGCAAGCACTGGAACTTCCCAGAGAGTAAGAACACAGCTAGGAGGAAGGGCTAAAGATGCTAAGTACACAGTACAAGAAGGACAGGCTACAGGTGACTGAAAGAAAGAGGTTCTTTCACCTTGGGTGAAACGGCCACAAAAATCTATAATTGGAACAGGAAAAATCTATGATACAGTATCTTTCCAAGACTAAGAGACAGTACAATTAACTTAATATCCTCCCATAATATCAAAATATACCTGAGGTCCCTTCAATGCTTTTACCATGTGTAACAGAGTTCTGTTTTCGCAGACGTTCACAATAGGCAATTTACAGAGCTATATACGTTTTTAATAACAGCTACTACTTTCTCCCCATCAACTTCTGCTAAGCTGGAAATGATACAAATGCTTCAGTTCTGTTGGTCCAGCCAAGTAATACACACTGTATCCACAGCAGTTATTCCCTGTGTGACCAAAAGAATGACCAAAAACATTAATAGAAAGTTTGCATATTACCAGACCTTCTACAGAAATGCAGTGAGTATTGTATGTCTAGAAAATTCCAGGCAAAGTTGATTTGGGGGCTTCTTCCAGAGAAACAGTATCCTTTGAGAAGTCCAAACAGAGGATAAACTGATTGTTTCCCTCATTTTCTCTCTTAGGTCTTATGACAGAGATGTGAACCTAGCAGTTTCAACTGTACAGGTAATTCCCACAATTAACATGGACATTTGTTTTTCTCTGTTGATTCTTTCTTGACAAGCAGAAAACTCTGTCAAGTTATCAAATAGAATAAAGATTACTATATCTACACCTTGTACTTCAAGTATGAAGAAACACCAGATTCAGGGTTAGTTTAACACTTACAGTTGTAAATTAGAGAATGTCACCTTGTATTAGAGATGTCTTTGTGTATTCCTACCTCTCACACTGTAAACCCCAATTAAATACAGCAGCACTCAGACACTGAAAAAAATCCCAATTCTACATCATATCAACAGTAGCAACCATTTGACCTGCAGTAAGGTAATTCAAGGAGCTAGACTTTTCTTTCCAGTATACAGTATTTTTTTATCAGTTTAATTCCATGAACCACTGCTCACTTAAATGAACACAGCCACCAAAAGACGTAGCTGAAACGCATATGCAGAGGTCATAGCCCCTTCTGTGACAGTGCACTGGAAAAGGCTCCCCAGCAGCATTGTGGAGTCTCCTCTGGAGACTCAAAACCTGCCTGGATGCATTTAAGTGATCCTGCCTTGGCAGGGAGGTTGGACTCAATGACCTCTGGAGGTCCCTTCCAACCTCTAAAGTTCTGTGATTCTTCCCCTTTCTTCTGGAAAAAGTGAGACATTAGTTAAGCTAATCTAAGTATATCATAATCTCTCTGTCTCAGCACGTGAACATATATGAAACATTTTAAGATAACCCTTCTGATTTTGTAGTAAAATTGTCTAAGAGTTAGTAATTTCTGACAGAATTTCAGATAAGAACAGTAACTTCTACTGACACCGCATGAAGGGGCTGGAAGGGAGGAACAAACAGCTGTGAAATGCTTAAACAGCTGCAAGTGGATAAATATGGTTCCGTTATTTCATTGTCAAATAAGTCAGCTATATGCTAAACAGAAAAGAAAAAAAAAATGTGGGTGTTCACTACTCATTCATATCATCACCACACATAAAGTTACATGCAGACACATCCGCTTTCTGTTTGTTTATTTAGGACTCTTTGTGAGACTCAAAGGTAGCTAATCAGGAGAAATACGACATTGAATTCCAACACAAGGAGGAGTTTAGAGGCTGGTATCCCATTTACTGAGCGATGAGATAGTAAAAGTATGTAAACAAGGTCACTATCAGCATTTGCAAATAAATACACATTATTTGATACTTATTTGATAGAACTATTAAAGCTTTGCAAAGTAGCAGCATCCTGAAAAATCCATGAATATGATTACACTCAACTTTATTACACGACATGTATTTAAGCACGTATATGAGATTGAAATGATCAATACAAAAACATTCTAAGGAAATGCTTTGAAATTCCAAATCTTAAGTTCCCAAGACAAAGGAAAAAAATTTTATATATATATATGTATATATATATAGTCATCAGCCATGAATTCCAGAGAAGAAACGTAATTTTAACGTGAGACCATTCTGAGCTTTAGCTCCAATGAGAGATCTCCCTGAAAGCAGAGTTGGGAAGATGAAAAGTGACTTAATTTTTTAATATAAAATTAATGTTCTTCGCTAACATCCTTGATACTGTTTTAAGGCTACACTCTTTCCGCAAAACACTATGTACTGTTTTGCGCACGCATTACATCCAAGAATGCTGCATTTCCTCAGGATGACTGAGGATCTTTAGGATGAACCAGCTACTTGTTTCAAAAGCTCAGGTAAGCAAATAGGACAATGACTGGGGATAATCAGCCCTTCCTTTCAGGACTGGAAGAGTAATTTGTTAGCTAGCATCCATCGGGAATGAAAAAATGACTAGCATGAGCCAAAGCATCACACCTACAAAGTCACAGTATCACAGTATCACCAAGGTTGGAAGAGACCTCAAAGATTATCAAGTCCAACCCATTACCACAGACCTCAAGACTAGACCATGGCACCAAATGCCACGTCCAAACCCGCCTTGAACACCTCCAGGGACGGTGACTCCACCACCTCCCTGGGCAGCCCATTCCAGTAGCCAATGACTCTCTCAGTGAAGAACTTTCTCCTCACCTCGAGCCTAAACTTCCCCTGACATAGTCCTGCATGTATTTCTCATATTATTTAGATGTCTTCCAGTTAAGGAGAAGTAACTTGCAATACCAGAGAAATTTTTATATATATTAACAAGTTCAAGAAGCAAGAGCAATCTAACTGTGTTCAATATTCTCCAAATGAAGCAATGTAGCCCACATTTGTAGCCTGTAAGCTATGGTGACTGAACTTTAGTCAAAGGTTTTCAACAAGGGCAGAATTTGTTTAACTATCAGTACGGAAAGGAAAATCTCCTTAAAGTCCTCTTTTGGGCCAAGAGCTCCATATCAGTTGTGTACCTGTCTATCTGTTGCAAAAAGGAAACACTCCGGGTTGCTCTGGAAAGAGATCCAAAGCTACACAGAGAGTTGCAGCTAACAGACTGAGTGACAGAGCAAACTAAAGTGAATAATTAATGGAGGTAGTTTAGTTAGACACCATCCCAGTTTAAGAAATTACTAGCAGTGAACAAAGTTCACAGAAGCAATTAAAAAAGGCTGTCACAAACAACTTGGTATGGACAATGCAGTCTTCAAATCCAATATTCAAGAGCACTAAGGCCTATACAAGAGTGACTGTCTAAAGCTGTAGTTGTTTACACAGCCTTGTCTACTTGGGACCAATGAACTACCCTGACAAAAAGGCAGGGCTGCTCCATGAAGAAACCAAAGGAAACACAACTAGAGGAATGGGATTAGTGGCAGGTTGGCAATACCTCGTAGATGTAGGAGATTTGAGTCATGACAACCCCAACATGTTTTGGGCATGATTTCTGATACCGTTATTATCAGTGGTTGTCAAATTCTTCTCTCATTGTCTTTTACTCGTTTTTGTAATTTGCTGCAACAGGAAAAGTACTGCTTACAGATCAGTTACAAAATGTAATTTAGTGTCTTGGATTTCAAGTTAAAAAAATAAGGTTGTAGCATTTAAGTGCTTCTTTCCTTCTCAAACACCTAACATTATCATCACCATTCCTCACAGACCAAGCTTTAGGAGAGAGTACGCCTTCCTTACAAGAATGTGTGCTGTAAGTTGTGTTCTCTGGATGCCTCCATATTCCATTCCTCCTAATTTCTTTTAAAACACACACAGACACATACCCCAACAAAAACCCCAACATACACCCCCCCCCAAAAAAAAAAAAAAAAAAAAAAAAACCAAAACCCCAACAAACCCAAGCTTAAAACAAACAAGATCTTATGCATATATAAAACATATAGCAGGTTGGGTGAAAGTACTTTGCCAGTTTATTGTTTAACAAATAATAATCAATGTCTACTGGTTGGAACAGTTTCTAAAAGGAGCCAGACAGTAGTACTTGCACAAATATCTAAAATAAGTCCACTTTGAAAAGCAATTTGCTAATCAGGGCTAAATCACTAGAACACTAGAATGCATTTACAACTAAGGATGACTAAATGAAATTCGCTTATGCCAAAATACCCATGGCAGAACTAGGGCATTGTGATGGAGATCAGAGTCCCCCAAGCAACTCTAACTGTGGTACAGCAACTCTTTTCAAGTAGCCTTTGTGCTGATCATTTTCACAACCCCAGTGCAGGGTAAAGCACTTGCTCCTCTTATATCCTGTTCCCAGAGCAGGCAGAGGCTCTAAGCAGCTTTCAGAGCAGTGCTAAGGATGATGTCATTCTGATAGTGCAGAAGACGAACAGTACCAGGAAGCATCAAACCCTCTCATTGTGGAACGGGATCTGCACATGGGGGCAGGTTGTAAATCTGGCCAAGGACCAGCAAGACTTTAGATCATGATTTCACCCGAGGAGGCAGCTGTAGCAATAAACACAACGTTCGCTTCTGTTCCATGGGATGTTTCAAACATAAACATTCACTCTATAGCTGAATTCCCAGTTTAGATTACACTAAGCACAAAGAAGAAGAAATGCAAATAGCTGACCTCTAGTAATGCTAATAAATCTGTAAGTGTTGATTCCCAAATACTTTCAGATAATTCCCTTCCCCTCGTCCACAAAATATCTTTGGAGTTACATCACTGCAGTTTTAAACAGCAAACTACATTTATGACCCTGAGAATTTAAACAGAAAGAAGAAAACAATGAATGAGATCATGGGGGGGGGGGGCATGTTTCTTTTCACAAATTACTGCCACTTTTCCCCCCCCCAATTTTTACTTTAAAAAAAAATAAAAAGAAAAAATTTGCATCCTAAAGCTTTCCTCAGTCTCTCCATTATGTAACAGTTCTTTAGGAAACCGCCAGCTACCCTGACAACTGGGATGTTTTGCCAGAGTGGCTTTGTCTAAATCCTAAAGCAGTACTTGGCTATGCGCTGAGCCCAGTGGCTGCCTGTGATCTGAATGCCAATTAAGAGTGCTGCCCCTCTTGTCTGGCAAGTCAGAGACTTAGAGGTCTATCTGAGGTCAGCAAACTGTCTGGGCTACTTTTGTGAGCTTAAGAGACTGAGAAACACAGCCAACAACATAGCACTTTGTCACAGTGGGCAAAGACTGTTTCATGTAGAATTGTCACTGCATTTTATTTAAAGCAGAAAGAAAAACATTGTTCATGTTTTGCTTCTGTGTCTTACTGTCAGTCTGCATCACCAGTGAAATTGAACCTCCTAGTGGATGAGTAGGGATGAAGACTAAACTACTTGTACTTAAAATCAACCAAACACACATATCCAAGTATCACTTAACAAGACTGCACAAAAATGGACAGTGAAATACAGATTGTGGCCAGTCTGGCACATGTGTTGGGGCAACCCCATGCATAAATACAGGCTGGCAGAGAACGGATTGAGAGGAACCCTGCAGAGAAGGATTTGGGGGTCTTGACTGATACGAAGCTCAGCATGAGCTGGCAATGTACACTAACAGTCCAGAAAGCCAACCACATTCTGGGTTGCATCAAAAGAAGCATGGCCAGCAGTTGAGGAATTCTCTGCATCCAGCTCTGGGGTTCCCGACATAAGAAGGATATGAACATGCTCAACTGGGTCAAGAGAAGGACTATGAAAACTATAAAGGGGCTGGAGTACTTTAGTACTTTCTCTTTGAGGACATACTTAAAGAATTAGGGTTATTTAGCCTGGAGAAGAGAAGGTTATGGGAAAATTTTATCACATCCTTGCAGTACTTTAAGGGGGACCCACAGAAAAGCTGGAGAGGGACTTTTGTCAAGAGTATATAATGACTGCACAAGAGATAATTGTTTTAAATTAAATCTAAGGAAGTGCATTGTAAGGGTGGTGGAGACACTGGAACAGGTTGCTCAAAGAAGTTGTGGATGTCTCAGTCCTGGAAGTGTAGGGCTGGAATTAGATTATCTTTAAGGTCCCTTCCAAAACAAACCATTCTATGATTCTATATGCACTCTAACTCCGATGCATCTTTCCTTCAAGCCTCCATTCGAACAAGCCCTATATCCTATGCTTTTTTTTTTTTTTTTTTTTTTTTTTTTTTGCAAATCATGATAAGTAGTACATTAGGCCAAAAAGTGATCAAAAACACCATTTGCCCATATTTGTTATAAACACCTTGATATTATCTTTATTTGACACTTACACAAGAGTTTTTCAAACATCGGTGGATATATAATCTGTTAATATCAGTAGTAATCAGGAAGCCATAACTTCCCTATTATTTCACATCATTTCTACTTTTGGAGGCAGAGACATAATTACATCTGCTAGCTACATAAAATGTTAGCTGACTTTCTTTTTTATTATTGTATTTCATGCAAACAGTGAAATCTTTATTTTGTGAGCTCTACAAGTTTTGTAAATATTTAGCTAAAATGATGAACTAATTTTCCAGTCTAAGAAATCATGTCATTTACATTCCCAGCTTTATCATATTTCCATTTCAATTGGAAATGTAAGTTAAAAAAAAAAAAAAAAAGGGGGGGGGGGGGGGGGGGGAAGAAAAATCTCANAGGGGGGGGAGGGGGAGGGGAAGAAAAAAGGGAAAAAGAAAAGAAGTATCAAGAAAAAGAGTTTGTCCAAATATACGTGTCAGCATCTTGTATGGTTGCAAGGTTTTGAGATCAGATGAGTATCTTGCATGTCTTGACAAGTAAACTGCATAACTCTCCATCAGTGATCATCACTGCTCCTTTTTGATAACATCCAACCTCTTAAGAGCAGCTGGTATGTGTATACTCAGTGTCTCCTGCTCAGAGAACTCTTACTTGAAAATAATTTTAATTACTGTAGATTTTCAAGTTTGATCATATTTTTGAGGATTTCCACTCACCTGTATGTGCCAGAAAGAAATGGTTGTAAACTTTTAATAGAGGACAGCAGATTGAGTGCTTTCTCATGTCCTGATAAAAGACAAATGAGTTATGCAATGTAAAAGGTAACAGGTCTCCTTCAAAACAAATATTCTTTTACATCTTGACTTTCACTTTAAGATTTGGACCCTTGTGAAAGGATGCCTTTGCATTTGTTCACGTGTTGATAAGTCAAGAAGTGATACCTAGATTTTCCCAAGCAATTATGACTTCCTCTGCACTCTTCCAGTTGTAATATGTCTTAAAGGAATTCTAATTTTAATTCCAAAAGACACTCAGAAAAATTGCAAACCAAAACTGTTAACATCTGAATGGATTAAATTAGTATAAAGTAGTCTCAAGGACAGAATTAGTGGGCAGACAAGTAACTATGGAATGAACACCTGTCAGAAAAGCCTCTAAGAAATTACACCTCAGAAATCTGAGGTTTGTTTTTAAAGAATTCATAGGCATTTAGATTAAATTTTTAAAAATCCAAATTATATAGACCGTGTAAACAACACTGAAAAATACCTTTAACTAAAAAAAAACTACACTTCCACAGGCCATAGGGGGTGATCCTCTCAACAGAAATAAATAACCAACAAAACCAACCGGGGTCAGAAAACAGGCATCAAAAAAGTATATTTAATGGTCAATTTTCACAGTGAAAAACAAGGTCATCAGTGAAGAGTTGCAGTGATCTACCCTTGAGTCAAATATAGTCATAAATGACCAGTAAAAGATGGTAAGAGGTGGTGAATGAAAGCTTGTGATTATACAAAAGCTTGTTCAGTCTAGCAAAGAAGAAATCCAACTGTGAAGAACTTCATAAGGACTTAATGTCTTTCCCTAACTTTCATACACTTCCCTAGAAGAAAACGTTAGCTACTATCTTAGATAGGATATGAGTAAGAGCAAGCACTGCTGCTATTCATAATTTCTTGTTAACTTGCAGAACATGCCACTTCTGTAGATATAAACAAAATGAATCAATAGTAAGCTCCTGAGTCTGCTCATGCAAATATCCAAGGGCTTCCACTGTCACAAGATCTAATCTGAAGACAGATATTGTAAAATAGTTTACGTTTGCTCTTAAGTGGCTTCTCTTGAAAAATACTTCCAGGCAAGAGTCTTCTAGTCAATATTAATTTTTATCAAATCCTACATGAAGATCTTTACACCCTGTCATGGAAGGCCAAAATAGGCCTAATCACGTCCTGGCGTGTCCAGTTACGTTTTCTACTCTCCCTCCTCCTGCTGTTGGGAGAAGCAAGGGCAGGAAAGGAAGACAAAGGCCTGGTGCCAGAGTCTCCACTCTTTCCAAACTTGTATACCCACACGTGTTTATACTTTTGTTTGCGTTCTGCCCTAAAAGGGTAAAAGTAAGCCCTGACTTTACCTAATATGGTAATTTGACAAATTGCCATTCTGATTTGCTAACCTGTGGCCAAAGAGCCATTAGTCTTAGGTTGCATTGATAAAAAGAGATGAGCAAGTAAAGACTATGTGCTCTGTCTTATCGTGCTTCTGCCATTGCTTCTGCCTTATCGTTCCCCACCTTGCATCCTGCCATGCTCTACCTGCTCCATAGTAACAAGCCCTGATACTTCGTATTTGTCTATCTGGAAATGGCCTTTCCTCAAGTTTACCAGGATTAGGCATTAAGTGCCTCATGACATGGCAAGAAGTGCCACCGACTTTATGCCTGTCTGCACATCTGCAAGACATCCTGCCTACACCTATGCAAACCTCCATGCCAAGGTCTGGAGTCAAAGAAGAAACAGGATCAGGTCAGAGATCATCTGCCTCTCTCGCAGCAACTGTTAGAGCCTGTGAAGATTCAGAAGTCTTAACAGCTATTAAGATATAGGTAGAACTCCCTAGCAAGTGTTTGAGTACTGTCTGGAAACTGTATCTTAGCCCTGGGACTCCAGAAATATTATTTTTGTGAGTTAATACTTAAAGCCTCTTTGTAAGTGAACCCAAGTGCCTTCTGCTTTAAGCAGAAGGGAGATTCTTGAGTCCTTCTAGTGGGCAATTAGTATAATTGACCGCAAGAACCTCTTCCCAATTCTAATAATTTAATATTTGTTGTATTGTTGCTAGTTATTTCTTAAGTGTTCTAGGTCCTGTTTTTCCTCTATGTAATGTTTTTTATGACCATGCAAAGAACCTGATTAAAAAGAAGTGATGCAGAGAGATTAAATACAAGAGGTCAAGAATCAAAAATTAGAATTAAGAGTGTGGCAACCTTTGGACACAGGTGCTGTAACCACAAATACTGTTTATTGTAAGAACAGATGGATAGATTAGAGGTCTTTTAGTCCTGTGTGAATCCTGGTTCCCACATATTCTTTCAGTGAAGAGTTGGCCACATTTAAGCCATATATGCTTAAAAATGCAATTTCTAAATTGTATCAGGTGCTGAACTTCCACATTTGTTTTATCAAGTGGGCAGTTACAGAAAGACCATAAATACAGTGTTACACTGGAGAAAGTGCCATTTACAGTTTACATGGATTTTGGTATGAGACCAATACAAGAACATCCTTGCAAAAAATCCATATTGGGTGGGGGTAGAAAACCACTGGTACTTTTTAACATTAAAAAGGACCTTCTGTAGTTTACTTTTCTCAATGAGTACTTCTCTATCCATATATTTCCTGTATAAGTAACACCATATTTATAAATAACTAGGAGTATAATTATAAGTAGTAATATAATCCCCTTTCTAGACTTTAGGTCTTGTTCCATTTTATCACTTTCAGTTTTACCTTCCTAAGGAAGGGCATCATTATTTGAGAAGCTCCCGGATAAGCAGGGGCTGATCCCGAGAAAGCAGGACATTTATAATCTTGACTTTGAAGCAGTAAAGGATCATGAAAGTAAGATAATGGAAAGAGAACTGCGCATTTTAAAAGATGTTAGAAAATTCAGTATGTGAATAATGAAAAAAACATGTTTCACATCTAAACAAGAATTTGCAGTAGAAGTGTGAGAAAACGCACTAAATTAGAAAAATACATAAATAAATGCCAACTCTACAAGAAGCAGGGTTAGGAACTAAGGCAACAAAACCCACGTTTGAATAAAAACAAGTTCCACTGGGAGTTCAAACAACCATGCTAAGTAGTACTTACTTCCTTACTAAGCACACTCAAGTATTTCAAGCCACCTCCTTCCAAACCAGTCATCTTGATTTTTATTACTTTTTTAACTTTACATTCTTACAGCCTTCTTGCATTAATAAAACCAGTTGCAGAAAGGATGTAATGACTCTGCCACCTCATACCTAGAGAGCCTTGCCAGACATCAAACAGTGAGAGCACAAATTCTTTTCTTATACATGTACAGAAAAAAATCTCAAGTGGTATCTACCATAAAGTTCATTCTCTGATCATCTGGACTGCAAGCTTAAAGGATGCTAAACAAGATGCTGGACATACTCTTCCTCATGTCTTGAATACCTACACTGTCCTACATTGCATGTTATTTTGTCAGACCAACAAGTCTAGACTACCTGAGGCAACCCAATTTCTTTGTACAATTAATACTGGAAATAATGTTCAAAAACTACACCTGAATTTATCAAAATTTAGCAATTTCATTCCAAATAGGAAAATAATTACCTGTATTTACATACTTTATGCATCTTCTGAAACATCTACATTTTAAATGTTCTCAGATCTGTTCTACCTCCTACATTTTGTCAATTAAAATATTCATCTTCAGTTTATATAAACTTAAATTGTAGGTCTCATATCTGCATTTTGAAACACATTCTTTTCCCCCTCATAATGCAAATCAGTTGGGTTTTTCAGAGAAGAATGTCAGAATTCTTCAACTTCTCTATTTTCCTCCTTTGCAGTGTTACAACCACCAGCTTCTGAAAGAAAATCTACTGCTACAGGGCTCCAGCTGTCTCCAGCTTCAAATCACTGACGAGCAGACAGAAGTGTGGATGTCACTACTTCCTTGAACAGGAGTAACCTCAGCAGCCTGAGCAATTCCCAAGTTACCTAGCAGCAGTCTTTCTACTAATTTAGCTGAAGTTGAAATAAGTTAAACCAGCTGTTTCTCAAAGAATTAAGGGAAACTACATTGTCATATTACTGCATAAAAACATTCTATTAAACCTCCTATCTCAAAGCTCGGTAGCTGGCCTTTGAATTCTGACTTTGAACTTGCAGTTTGGCAGGGGATCTACCTAATGTCACAGATGTCTGCAGGAAGAGCCACCCAAATGTGATCAATATTAAATACACACATATATATATAACTTTACACCTGCTAGGTTAAGACTTGCTGAGTCTGGCATCCCAATTCTCTAAAGGCTTGTTATGCAGGCCATTTTCTCTTCCCTGATGGTAGGACTCACCAGGTCATTTCCTGCAATTGCTCCTTCTGACAATCAATTTTCTACAACAGTGCCAGGCAACTGAAAGAGAGCAGAGAGGCTCTTTCCTGAACTTCAAATACTACTTTTAGCGGTGCCCAGGTAGCATAGAAACTAAAGAAGTGGTCCACGTTAAAATTCAGACTGTGACAAATGCATTGGGAATTCTGAATGGGGAAATGAAGCAGGAGGACATAAAAAAGTATAAAACAGCCAAAATGGGCAAGGGGACAGGTAGAAAGTTTAGGAGATAAAGCTAAAACACTTGTAGAAATGAGCTGGAATTCAAATTGGTTTAACAAGAGAAAGCAGAGGGGCGCATCTGGAAAGTTTAAATGCCAGTGAATAACAGTAAGGCAATTAAAATAATACGAATATAGAATAAACGGACTAAGTAGTAAAGGAAAAGAAAAGATCATGGAAAGGCCAGAAAGCACATGTCCCAGAAAGACTGTAACTTGAGATCCAGAGTTGTTACATTCTTCTGGCAGCACACAGCTGTGAAAACCACTGGAAGTAGTGTTTCGTTCCTCTCTAGCAGCTAGTTGTTACTACAAATAAAACCTTATTACAGCTGCCAATTACATTTTGAAGTGCAAATGTCTTTTCTAACCCAAACCAAGAAATGATGTAACTCCATGTGATATAATTACTTTTCAGTTGGTTTTTAAATAGGAAATGACATCCAAAGCAAAATCCTTTAAACAGTTGCTCAGTTAGTTACTAAGTATTGAAAAAGTTTTTTAATTGCAGGAACTAAAACTGACTACACAGACTCAATTCAGGTACATAAATGTGGGAACTTGTCACTGAAAAACAGTCAGAATTTCCTTTGTTTAGGAGTTGGCCTCTACTTCATTTCATATTGTCTGTTCAAATTCTCCACCACATCCACTGAATTTAAGAGCCTTTACACAGTTACTTATGCCTATCTTGTATGCATATTAAACACAGTCTTAATTTTATGTGTATAATATTTGACAGTGAATTTTGCATGTCACATTATTTTACCTACATTTTAATTAGTATTTTATTCCAAATATATACTTCCAGCACACCATATTTTTTCTTGCATTTCTGTATCTACTCGGGGGGGGGGNAACAACACACACACATATGCACACCAAAAAACCCCCAAACCCAACAGTAACAGCATTCACTCTTAGTATCAAATAACTGAGAACTGTAGAAAAACAGAAATTGCTCCAGTTCATATATTATCTAAATTACATGAGTGTCTTTCACAGTGTTGAACTGCTGAGGTAAAAACAAAATGAAAATGGGCCATTTCCTATCATGTGTTTTTTCAAAAGGTAGCAAGAAGCTGAAAGATCAAAATTCCCTTAATTTTTTTTGAAAATGCAGTACAAAATTTGCCGTTATTGCATTCTACCCCTAGGCCCAAGAAAAACCCTAAACCACAGAAAAAGTGCAAATGCAAATCTGATCATCAATGAGACATGTCCTATGATAAATGAGATATTTTAACATCTGAAGGTTTGGAATTATTTCAATACAAAAAGCTGAAAGAATTTTTTTTTTTTAAAGTAAACAAACAGAAGTTTAGCTTTCTGTAATAGCTTTCCACTATTCTGAGTTCTTTAAAAAAATCATGGGGCTCCTATCAGAAAAAACTGTTTATGCTGTGATCTAGCAGCTCTAACACAGCGATCAGCAACAGAACAGAAATGTATTCTACATTATGTTCCTCTCCAAAATGAAGCTGTAAGGATCTTTCATGTCTCTTCATAAACTACTGCTCACTCTGTATGTTACAGAATCTGTCTGGTCTGATGTTCATTCTTAATACACTATCATCTTCTAAACAAATGCAGATGGAAAATTTGTTTCTCATAACAACCAACTCTGTACACTTCTCGTTATTTTCATAACTTATGAAGACTAAATAATGCTAACCTGAATGTTCAAACTTTCAAGTAGAAAACGATGTTTTGTCAAAACTGTTTCTACAATATTTCAAATCAGAAGAGAAGGTGCACACCAAGAGTGTGAAGGGGGTGTCCAGTGGTGACTCATATTAAGCATGATTCATCAAGATCTTTTTCCCCTCCTATGATTTATACAGTTATTGGAAATCATAGAATCATAGAATGGTAAGGTTGGAAGGGACCTCAAGGATCATCTAGTTCCAACCCCCTGCCATAGGCAGGGACACCTCCCACTAGTACAGTTCACTCAAGGCCTTGTCCAACCTGGCCTTGAACACCTCCAGGGAGGGAGCAGCCACAACCTCCCTGGGCAACCTGTGCCAGTGTCTCACCACCCTCACTGGAAAAAACTTCGTCCTAACATCCAGTCTAAATCTCCCCTCTGCCAGTTTAAACCCATTGCCCCTTGTCCTGTCATTGCAGGCCCCCTTCATATACTGGAAGGTTACTATCAGGTCTCCTCAAAGCCTTTCGTTCTCCAGGTTGAAGAGCCCCAACTCTCTCAGTCTGTCCTCATAGGAGAGCTAAGATCTAAATCATTAAGAGAAGATCTAAATCACAAAGAGAAACTTAACCTTTCATTGTAACATATACTTTGTGTTCTCTATACAGCATGCTTTTATTATCACCCATTAAAAAAACAGTTGGGGTTATCATTTGATCAAGATACCACAGTATTTTGCAGTAGAATGGTATCTGGTGAAGAGAGAAATGTATCAGAAAGATGTCTTTTATCTGGTTGATGCATAATCAACGATCCTCCCTCTACAGATGGCTGCAAAAGCATCCAAAAATGCTTATATGTGAGAGTTCATGTGCCATAAGATGTTGGGGAGGTGGAGGGGTGGTATTTATATTTTTAATTAGATTTTTAGCATAGAGCCTCCTCCCTGATCACCAGTCTCTTCTGGGTTTCAGTGATTTTTAACAATTAGTAAGTAAATATGTGAATGGTTGGAGTCCTGACCTCATCACATTTGGTACCACAATCTGCACGTTATTAAGTATACTGCTGATGATTTCAGATGTGAATACTCCACAGTTTAAAACACATCTATTTGTAGGCAAACAGGCTGAAATAAAAACATACAAATGTCACACACAGGTAAAAAGGTTAAAATAAAAATATACAAATGTCTCATGTATACAGCATATTAGGTTTTTCAGGATTCAACATAACTGTCTTAAGCCCTCCTCCTCACCCACATCCTTCTACTGCATTGTCAACAGGTACTCAATCACTTTCTGTAACTGAAAGAGTAACTCATTGACAAAGTTAGTTTAATTTAGACAAACCTATCAATTAAAGACTGCAGAAGTATTTCTAATTTAGCAAAAGGCAGTTCATCGTCTATTACAAATATTTAAGGAAACAGTCTGATCAGCAGGACAGTTTAGGAGGGAAGGTAGGATGTGAGAAACTTTATGTGAAATGTACTACATCCATTAAAAATATTTTCATGAGTAATTCTTAGTACACATTATAAGTGCCAGGCACAACCAAAGAAAATTAAAAAGCAAAACACACCATTATTCAGTTCTCTTTAGCCAAAGAGCCTGCCGGAAAATACAATCTGAGCGCTGCATTTAAATTAAAAAAAACAAAAACCAAAAACAATACAAAAACAACAATCCAAATTACATTGTACTTTCTGGTACATGTCTTAGCTGCATGAAAATTGCACTCTTTCTCAGGCTGCTTTCCTCTCCACTAACACCACAGCTAACATCATACAATTCTCTATTTGCTCATTTCAAGCAATAAGAAATTTCTGGTGTTCTCTTTCTCCAAGTATCAGCACAGATTTTTCACTGTCCTGTAGGAAAGGAATGACCACATTCAAATAATAATCATTACCATGCTTCTTCTAGTACTTTAAACCACTTCTTCATTCTGGCCAGAGACTTTACGACAAGGCTTCAAAAACTGATTCACACTCTGATAATCCAGCATCAACTTCAGCAATGCAAAAACAATCAGCAACGGAGTTCCTTTAGAACCAAAGTAATTAACTGCCATATTTATAGCAATAAAAATCTTTCACTCCCCACATATTACATTAGATATTGGAATACAGAAAAAAACATGGAAAAAAAACCCTACTCAACCACAGTGAGCACCTTGTTCTCACAAACAGGGAAGGGCTGGTGACCAATACTAGGTTCAGGGACAGCCTTGCCTACAGTGACCACACTACAATAGGATTTAAGATCTTCAGGGGATCTAGGAGGATGCCCTAGATTTTAGGCATGCAGACTTTGATCACTTCAGGGATCTGCTGGCCAAAGTATCATGGAATGGAGTCCTAGAGGGAAGAAATGCCCAGGACAGTTGGTCCCTATTCAAGGATCACCTTCTCTGTGCCCAGAAGCAAAACACAATGACAAAGAGGAAGGCAGGAAAGAATGCTAGGAGATGTGCCTAGATGAGCAAGGAGCTCCTGGACACGATGGCACACTGGAACAGGTTGCCCAGGAAGGTTGTGGATGTTCCCTCCCTGGAGGTGTTCACAGCCAGGCTGGATGAGGCCTTGAGTGACATATACTAGTGGGAGGTGTCCCTGCCTATGGTAGGGGGTTGGAACTAGATGATCCTTGAGGTCCCTTCCAACCTTACCATTCTATGATTCTATATAAGGAAGCTGCCTGAGCAGCAAGAAACCTGGTCAGAAAAGCTAAAGCTCAGTTATAATTAAGTCTGGCCAGGCAGACCAAAGGGAACAGTAAAAGTTTCTATAGGTACATTAATGGTAAAAGGAAAACTAGGGAAAATGTGGCCCCCCTCAGAAAGGAAATGAGAGAACTGGTGACAAGTGATGTGCAGAAGGCTGAGGTTCTCAATGACTTCTTTATCTCAGTTTTCACTGGCAAGAGCTCCAGCCACACTCCCAGAGGCACAGAAGATAATGGCATGGGTTGGAAGAAAGAACTGTCCATTGTAAGTGAAGATCAGGTGTGTGACCATTTGAAGACCTTGAGTCCATGGGACTCCAACAGGATCATAGAATCATAGAATGGTACGGTTGGAAGGGACCTCAAGGATCATCTAGTTCCAAGCCCCTGCCATAGGCAGGGACACCTCCCACTAGCACAGTTAAATCATAGAAAATCAGGATACACCCATGGGTACTGAGGGAACTGGCAGATAGGTCACTACACCCCTCTCTGTTACAATCCAAAAGTCATGGCAGTTTGGAGAAGTCCCCACTGACTGGAAAAGGGAGAAACTTAACACCCACTTTCAAAAAAGGGAAAGAAGGATGATCCAGGGAACTGTAGGCCAGTCAGTCTCAACTTTGTGCCTGGTAAGATCATGGAGCAGATCCTCCCAGAGGCACTGCTGAGACAGAAGAATAATGAAGAGGTGATTTGGCACAAACAGCACAGTTTCACCAAGGGCAAATCGTGACTGACAAACATGGTGGCCTTCTATGACAAGGTCACAACATCAATAGACAAGGAGAGAGCAGCCGGTGTCATTTATCTGGACCTGAGCAAAGCCTTTGACACTGTACCACTCGGCATCCTGGTCTCCAAAAGCTGGTAAAATACGGGTTTGACAGAGGGATCACTGTGGTAGTTTAAGGTTTATTGGAATATTCCAATAGAGAAATCAGGACTTTCCTGAAAGTTCAGTGCAGAATGTAAATAGATTATTATTATTTTTACAATCAATGCTATAATGACAAAGCCTGTATCATTCATTGGTTTGGTAAGAGGGATAAAACAGCAACGTATAAACAATTTCACCCTCTTGGCTTTGGGACACTGGCTCTGTTGCTGTTCCTTCACCTCTCTGACTCCTCCATACAGTGTACTAACCTTTTCCACATAACACTTGAGCCTTGCTGGGTTTTGTCTGTGGAAAGAGAAGTATGTGACACTGGCCCCTTCTGGGCTTTTCTCTGTCCAGGGTGTGGGGAAGATTTGATTTCAGTATTATTTCTAAACTGTATATAATTGTAAATACATGTAAATATATTTTGTATATATGCTTGTAAATTTATCTTGCTGTAAAATACAGTTTTATCTTACTTCCGAGCCATCTGAGCTGAATGGGGCAGGGGGAGAAGTTTCCCAACCCACCACAATCAGTGAATAAAGAACTGGTTTGACGGCTGCATCCCAAGAGTGGCTGTCCAAGTGGATGCCAGTGACAAGTGGAGTCATTCAAGGATCAGTGCTGGGACAGGTCTTGTTTAACATCTTCATCACTGACATGGACAGTGACAGTCAGTGCATCCTCAGCAAGTTTGCCAACGACACCAAGCTGTGTGGTGCAGCTGACATTCTGGAGGGAAGGGATCCATCCAGAGGGACCTTGACAGACTGGAGAGACGGGCCCAAGCCAACCTCATGAGATTCAACAAGACCAAGTGCAGGGTCCTGCATCTGGGTTGGGGCAATCCCAAGCACCGATACAGGCTGAGGAGTGACTGGTTTGAGAGCAGACCTGAAGAAAAGGACTTGGTGGTGCTGGCAGATTAAAAGCTCAATATAAGCTGTCAGGGTACACTTGCAGCCCAGAAAGCCAACCATATCCTGGGTTGCATCATGAGAAGTATGGCCAGCAGCTCAAGAGAGGTGATTCTGCCCCTCTACGCTACTCTCATGAGACTCCACCTGGAGTACTGTGTCCAGTTCTGGAGCCCCTATTACAAGAAAGATATGAACATGGTGGAATGTGTCCAGAGAAGGGCCACAAGAATGATCAGAGGGATGCAGCTTCTCTCCTATAAGGACAGGCTGAGAGTTGGAGTTGTTCAGTTTGGAGAGGGCTCTAAGGAGATCTTATTGTGGCCTTCCAACATCTGAAGGGGTCCAACAAGAAAGGTTGTGAGGGACATTTCACGGTGTCAGGTAGTGACAGAACTAGGGGTAAGTGGATCCAAGCTAGAGGAGGGTGGATTTAGGTTAGACATTAGGAAGAAGTTCTTTACCATAAGGGTGGTGAGACACTGAACCAGGCTGCCCAGAGAGGTGGCGGAAGCCACACGCCTGGAAGTTTTTAAGACCAGGCTCTGAGCAACCTGATCTAGTGTGAGGTGCCCCTGCCCATGGCAGGGGGGTTGGAACTGGATGATCCTTACTTACGGTCACTTCCAATCCTGACAATTCTGTGAACTCGTAATACCAATAGATACTTAGCTCCCTTTAACACACTAGTTCTCCTACCACAAACAGCAGCTTTCTCATGAATTTTTTACTTTCTCCAAACCCCTTCCTCCAAAAATATGAATGAGAAATTATTCTAAAAGTATCTCTGTCCTTCTTTTCATAACATGATAAATCTCTCATTAAGATTTCAATATATTACATACAGAGGGAGCAATATGCATTTTCTACCAAGCCTGCAAAAATATTTTCAGTCCTACTTTCAAGGATATATGCCTGTACAGTTGCAGTAAGCTTGATATTTTACAAAACACAGGTTGAAATGTAAACAATCTTAATTAATGTTACCTACATCAGAGGCATAAGACAAAGAGAGATTGCTTGTCTCAGTAAATTTCACCAATGCACAGCACTGTGACAGCAATATTTTTTCAATTTCTTACAAATGTGTAACAAATCTTATTTGATGAACAATGATAAAACTAAGAGTTTAAATTGTAGTTAGAAGCACTAATAGAGAAGTGAAAAACTGGAAAGTCTATATTTAACTTAGTGTTCAATCATTAGAAAGGTGCCCCTTAACAACCATATGTTACTCAAATATGTTATCACACCTACAATTTCATCATATGTCTCCCAAGAAATTAATTAGCTCTAACTTTTTCAACTTTGACAAAAATGTCTGCAGTAAGTCAGATTACTAGTTGTTGCAATTGCCTCCAAATTCAAAGTTTGCTTCAGCTTTTATTTAACCTTTTAATTACAATCATTGACTAACATTTGGAAGGCAGATGTTCTCCTTTTTTGCATACATAAACTATTGCATAATAAAAAAATATTATTAGTTTTAAATTAATATTACTTTTTCAACTGAAAAAAAAAATGCTGCAAGTAACCTTAGCTAGACATGGAATAGCCTGAAGAGAATGATACCAATAAAAATCACAGTGTGATTCATGTACACAAAAGACTGGGAGCAAATTAGGACTCTCAGCTGATTTGAATATACTGAAGCAATACAGAAGGGCTTAACTTTCAGTTGCCACCTCGTTCACAAAAAGTAGCAAGAATGACGTTCAAGATTAACACAGGCATGATGAGAATTGATTCATTCAATGTTCTGGAATCAAATAAAATATGAAGGAAAAACATCCAAGAACACAGGACCAAAAATCAATGAAATGTAATGTCAACAGTACACACTAACTGCAATCCCAGGGTGGAGGGGTGTGGGGTGTCAAGTCGACTCACGAAAGAAAAAATAATAAAAAATAGCACAGTCTTGGTAGATGTCATTCACAAATATGATTTATTTTGCTGTGCCAGTTACAGAAGATGCACAGAAATCATTCCAACAACTCTCTAATAAATCATTACCTATGGAAGACATACCAACATCAAGTTATTCTAATGCTGGCACACAGACAAACGCTAAATATTTTTTGCCACAAAATACTGACTTCCCAGTGTTGATGTCAACAAAAAACTAATTAAAAAACCATTAATTTTACAATCTATACTTTCTAGTTTCTTTAAAAGTATTAGGCACATAAGTACAAAGCACTCTGAAGAAAATTAGGACTTCATTGTAAGATCATCAAACATAAAGAGGTTGCATCACCATTGACGGCTTACATTTACAGTTTCTTGAGGAACAACTCTATAAAGCTATTAATGCCGCACAGAATTAAGGTTCAGTGAACAATCACAACTTTCAATAAAAAGGTGAAACAACAATGGTTTCACCAAATTTTCCTTAAGGTACCATTTACATGTCACTATAAAAAGTAAAACAAGTAATTTGTGATTATCTTCTCCTCTAAGCTCAGAGGAAGGTTCCCATCATGTCATCCACTGTTGATATCACCCTTATAATGAGAACCTAAGTTTAACCACTCATGTATGTGTACGAGTACACATACAGAAACACTAAAATGGAATATATTTTTTAACTGATCTGAAGATAGCTATGGTATTCCTGTGAAGTGCTATGAAGTTAAGCTATCAAAAGTTAAGCCAAAATTTAAGACAATAAACTCAATCTTTTCAAGATATGGAGGATATTGCTCCCTCCCTGGAGGTGTTCAAGGCCAGGTTGGATGAGGCCTTGAGTAACCTCTACTAGTGGGAGGTGTCCCTGCTCATGGCAAGGGGTTGGAACTAGATGATCCTTGAGGTCCCTTCCAACCTTACCATTCTATGACTCTATGAAAAGTAATCACACTCAACAAACCCTAACTCAGTGTCCAATGACACCATAACTGAACTGTAAACGAAAAAAGAATGGAAAACAAAACAAAACAAAGTCTCTCCCAAAATGAAAAATTATTTGAAAGCTCATTTTGGTCTAGTTTTTAACATTTTAATTCAGCAGCTATGGACCTTGGAAAGCATTGATTCAACAGCCTTTGTACATCTTTATGCTTACTTCATTCTCCACGAGATTTTGTCTGCTGGAATTGCTGGAAACAATAGTATGTGGATGTTGAACTTCAATTCCATCTTCTACTTTTCTACAGAGATGCCCATACTCTTACTTAAAGGATAAGGTAGAATTATGCAATATTTCTAACTCAATTTGATACTGTATAGTTGAGTATACAAAATATACTAAGTCAATTATAATTTTAAACATCATTTCTGTAGAATCAAATATACAGGGACACCATGAGGTTACAAAATTGACTTTTCAATAAATATTCAAAATATTTACGACAAAAGTAAAAATTCATGTGCGAAAACTCATCCGTACAGCTGTACTATAAATATTAATACATTAAAAATGAAAAAGAAAAAAAACCTGTCTAGACAAGCTCTCCAAAACTAGCGAACCATTACTCTCACCCACCCCATAACTCATTTAATCCTGCATTATAATTCCTAGTAGCTCTTCTACATGTCTTTTGTGTGGAAACTAAATCAAAATCCAAGTTTTATCTTTGACTAGAAGAAATCTAGAAAACATTAAATTTTGAAATATGGTGTCTCAGGGAAAAGTACAGTTCAGCCAACATATGCTCCAATTTTCTCTTTGAGATAGTTTCTACATTATAATTATCTGTTTCATAAGGCAGCGCAATGGATGAGCAAAACAGGCAAATGAGGTGAATTACAGGAAATGTAGTTTTGCCAGAAAGCCCAGCTAACAACAGAAATCAAGGAAATTAGATGCTCAAATAACAACTTACTTTCTTCTCCCTTCAACTTTTAAAACCAGAAGCTGGTATTATCTAAGCATGACAAAAAGTAGGCATCTCAAATACAGTCCCATAAGATCTGTGAAAGCAGATACCCATGTAAAAGGGAGAGAGAGATGCGTAACTGCCTGGGCAGGAGGAAAATTCCCAGAAGCTGATGTATAATCAGACAACAGAAGACACCACATAACAAAGGTCAAACACAGGCAAAAATGCAGGAACAAGTTTTAAAGTAATCACAGCCAACAGCAGCACAGAAGACTGCAAGGAGCCACATCCCATCCACTGGCACCTCTTGGGGGCTCTGCAGCCCACCCCAACACACTCCACTCAGCAGACACTTAAAGTCCATGATGATTCGGGGTCACTGTTCTCAACATCAAAAGTCAATCTAACTGGACCATGTGCAGGTAGTGCTTAGCATAAGCTGACTGCTAGTTTTTAAGTGTTCATCCTATTTGTTGTGTTAGGTAAAAAGAGTCCCTCCAATCTAACAAAAGATTGGAAAGAAAAGCCTAGGTTCTTGGCCACAAATGTCAGTGAGATCTTTTACAGCCAGTTGAGAAAGGTCTCACAATCACCCCCTCTTGTTCTCCTGGGAGACTTCAACTTCTGGGATATCTGCTGGATATACAATACAGCAAGGAGAGAAGAGTCAGGGAGGTTCATGGAGTGTGTGTAGGATAACTTCCCGACAACTGGTGAGGAAGTCAACCAGGGAAGGGGCCTGCCTGGATCTGTTTCTTCTGAACAGGGAAGAAATTGTGGGGGGAAGTAAAGGTTGGAGACTGTGTGGGACTCAGTGATCATGAGATTTGAGTTCTCTATACTTGGGGAAATAAGGAGAGGGGTTAGTGAAACTGACACCTTGAATTTCCAAAGGGCAAACTTTGGCCTGTACAGGAGACTGATTGACAAAGTCCCTTGGGAGGTCACCCTGAAGGATTTAGGAGTCCAGGAAGGCTGGACATACTTCAAGAGGGAGGTCTTAAAGGCACGGAAGCAGGCAGTTCCTGTGTGCGAAAAAAATGAATTCTCAGGGATGGCATCTGGCCTGACTGAATAGGGATCTTTGGCTGGACCTCAAAAACAAAAGGAGAGTCTATGGCCTTTGGAAGAGGGGACAGGCTTCTCATGAGGACCACAAAGATGTAGTGAAGCTACACAGGAGGAAATGAGGAGAAGCAAAGAAGGACTAAGGAAAATCTCCATCCTTTATTGGATGCAGAGGGAAACAGTGACTAAGGATGAGGAGAAGGTTGAGGTGCTCAATGCCTATTTTACTTCCGTCTTTAGCACTGGAACCAGCAGTTCCCTGGACACTCAACCTCAGCAACTAGGAGTTAGGAAGGGGAATGAGAATAAATGAAGAAGTGGTCAGAGATCTGCTACACCACTTAGACCCACACAAGCCTATGAGGACAAATGGGCTACAGCCAAGGGTACTATAGGAGCTGGCAGATGTGCTTACCAAGCTGCTCTCGACTATTTACCTGAAGTCCTGGCTAACTGGGGAGGTGCCAACAGACTGGAGGGTAGCAAATGTGACACCTATCTACAAGAAAGGAAGAAAGGAGAACTGGGGAAACTATAGACCTGCCAGTCTGACCTCAGTACCAGAAAAGGTCATGGAGCAGGTCATCTCAAGCACCATTACACACCACTTGGAGAACACCCAGGGGATCAGGCCTGGTCAGCATGGGTTTACGAAAGGCAGGTCCTGTCTGATGAACCTGATCTCCTCCTATGGCAAGATGACCTGGCTATTGGACAAGGGAAAGGTTGTGGATATTGTCTATCTAGACTTTCAAAAAGCCTTTGACACTGTTCCCCACAGCATTCTCATGGACAAACGGGCTGCTCATGGCTTGGATGAGGCACAGTTCTGCTGGATAAAGCAGTGGCTGGACAAAAGGGCCCAAAGCGTGGTGGTCAGTGGAGGTAAATCCAGCTGGTGGTCAGTCACAAGTGATGTTCCTCAGGGCTCAGTGTTGGGACCAATTCTCTTTATCATCTTTATTGATGACCTTGATGAAGACATAAGAATATGCCACCAGTAACTGTGCAGATTACACCAAGTTAGGTGACAGTGTTGATCTTCATGAGGGTAGGGAGGCTCTACAGAAGGACTTGGATAGATTGGGTCAATGGGCCAATGTTAACTGCACGAGCTTCAACAAGGCCAAATGCAAGGTCCTGCACTTGGGTCACAACAACCCCAAGCAATGCTGCAGGTCTGGAAAGTGTGGTTGGAAAGCTGTCTAGCTGAAAGAGACCTGGGGGTTGTAATTGACGAGCAACTCAATATGAGCAAGCAGTGTGCCCAAGTGGCAAAGAAAGCAAATAGCATCCTGGCTTGTATTAGAAATGCTGTGTCCAGCAGGAGTAAGGAGGTGACTGTCCCCTTGTACTCAGTTCTGATGATGCCACACCACGACTACTGTGTTCAGATTTGGGTTCCTCATTACAAGAGGGATGTGGCGGTGCTGGAGCGAGTGCAGAAGAGGGCAACAAAGCTGCTGAAGGCCTTGGAGAATAAATTTTATGAATAGTTAGCTACTGGAGCAGCTGGGGCTGTTTAGTTTGAAAAAGAGAAGGGTAAGGGGAGTCCTCATTGCTGTCTATAGCTACCTGAAAGGATGTTGTGGAGAGGTTGGTACTGGTCTCTTCTCGCAGGTAATCAGTGACAGAACAAGAGGGAAAGGCCTCAAGCTGCAACTGAGTAGGTTTAGATTGGAAATTAGGAGACATTTTTTCACAAAAAGATAGGTCAGGCATTGGAATGGGCTGGCCAGGGAGGTAGTAGAACCACCAACTCCAGATGTGTTAAAAAGTTGTTCGGATGTGGTACTTGAGGATATGGTTTAGGGTGAACCTTGTAGAGCAGGGAAATCAGTTGGATTTCATGATCTTGAGGGTCTTTTCTGGGTTTCTGTGATTCTTTGTGAATTCAGCTTTCTTACCCTCCCACAAGACCCAAGTGCCACTGCGGATGTATCTTAAAGGAAAATCAGTCCATTACAAGAAACATCTCAAGAAACATTTTTCACTTCACACTGGAAACTGAGCTCCTCAAGCACAAAGACTAGTAGCAATTATCTGTGCCTATTTCAACCCTTATCTACAAACCCCACAAAATGCAAAGGAAAAGGATGCCTACAAAGGGAGGACAGAAACCCAAGAACATTTATCCTGATCAACAAATAACTACTGAACACTTCACACACCGATCTGGGCAGCTATTCTGCTTTTCCAACACTGTTAAACACTAAGAAACACAGAGCACTAAGAGAGGATTTTGCCCTTCTTGAAGGCCAGGTGAATATGGGTATAATGACAAGTTTTGCTAAAGACAACCCAGTGATCTCCCAAGTGCTTGGGGCAAAATGACACATTTCACCCAGAAGTTTCTGAAACTGCCCCAGTTAAACTCTCCAGATGTAATTTCTTTTGTAGCAATCAGACTTTACTTGTCATTTCATATCCTAATCAAAACAACACAGACAAAAATAATTTGCTTACTGACGACACATTTTTCTTAAAAACTGTCTTTTTAATGCTCTTCCTCTCCCACTTTCGTTGCATTGAAATAGCGACTGACATCAGAAAGCAGCTGTGCTGCATGCACCCCGCCACAGCACCACAACTGCAGGAGAGCCTTCCAGCCTCCCTCTGAAAAGCTGAAACCTAATTAGGATGCTTAAGATAGCAATATGGATACTGCAAATGATAACTAACCCAAACATATAAAGCTATTACAAACACAAAGGATAATTTTTTTTTTCTTTTTAATTTAAAAACATTCTGGTGTTCCCACATACTGCAGAGAAAACAATTGATGCCACTCAAAAAAATGCTTGTTTTTTTTCTGTTTTGCACCTGCACTCTTCTGCTGTGGAAGTTTGTTTCACATCAAGATATTGATTGCCAGCTCTCAAGGTTGGTTGAATTAGAGTAACAGTACTTCAGGAAAACGGACCACCAATATGCTGTGTGATTCCTCTGTGGACACGAGCAAGCAATAAAACTTTATTTTCACATTTTAAAGGAATTTTTACAGTCTTGTCTATACTCAGAGAGTCTGAAATTATGTGAAAAGCAGACTTAAACATACTCTTCCTTTTTTAACATTAAAGAAAATATGCATATAAATATTCACGAAGTTTTACCATTTTGTGGATAAACTTACTTCATTCCTTAACTTCCAGTTGGTTCAGTTCTAGTCTGGGTCACCTCCCTGGGCAGCCCATTCCAATACCAATCACTCTCTGTGTGAAGAACTTCCTCCTAATATCCAGTTTATACCTCCTCTGGCACAACTTGAGACTGTGTCTCCTTGTTCTGTTGCTGGTTGCCTGAGAGAAGAGACCAAGTCCCACCTGGCTACAGCCTCCTTTCAGATAACTGTAGACAGTAATGAGGTCACCCCTGAGCCTCCTCTTTTCCAGACTAAACAACCCCAGCTCCCTTAGCCTCATAGGGTTTGTGCTCCAGGTCCTTCACCAGCTTTGTTGCCCTTTTCTGGACACATTCCAGTACCTCAACATTTCTCTTGAATTGAGGGGCCCAGAAATGGACACAGTACTCAAGCTGTAGGCTGACCAGTGCTGAGTACAGGGGAAGAAAAACCTCCCTTGTCCTACTGGCCACACTGTTCCTCATACAGGCCAGGATGCCAATGGCTCTCCTGGCCACCTGGGTACACTTCTGGCTCATGTTCAGCTACTATCTACCAGTACCCTCAGGTCCCATTCTGCCTGGCTGCTCTCCAGCCACTCTGTCCCCAGCCTGTAGCACTGCTTGAGGTTGCTGTGGCCAAAGTGTAGACCCCTGCACTTAACCTTGTTAAATCTCATCCCACTGGCCTCTGCCCACCCATCCAGTCTGTCAAGGTCCCTCTGCAGAGCCCTTCTACCTTCCAACAGTTCGACACCTGCTCTTAACTTGGTTTCACCTGCAAACTTACTGATGATGGAGTCAATCCCCTGGTCCAGATCATCAATAAAGATATAGAACAGGATCGGGCCCAAAAGGATTGCCTCTTTTCCGTGGAGATCAAGATTCTGTTAAATTAAGATTTTTTTAGTATATCACTTCAAGACACTGCAAGGAAAATGCACAGAGAAATACATGATTTCAATAAACAAACATCTTCTCAATAATTAGAAATCAGTATTTCTATGTCAGTCCTATTATAGGACATGGAAGTGTTGGAGTGGGTCCAGAGGAGGGCGACGAGGATGATCAGAGGGTTGGAGTAGCTCTCCTATGAGGACAGGCTGAGAGAGTTGGGGTTCTTCAGCCTGGAGAAGAGAAGGCTTCCAGGAGACCTGATAGTAGCCTTCCAGTATCTGAAGGGGGCCTACAGGAAGGCTGGGGAGGGATTATATACAAGGTCTTGCAACTACAGGAGAAGGGGCAAAGGGTTTAAACTGGCAGAGGGGAGATTTAGACTAGATGTTAGGAGGAAGTTCTTTACAGCGAGGGTGGTGAGGTGCTGGAACAGGCTGCCCAGGGAGGTTGTGGATGCTCCCTCCCTGGAGGTGTTCAAGGCCAGACTGGATGAGGCCTTGAGTAACCTGTACTAGTGTGAGGTGTCCCTGCCTACGGCAGGGGGTTGGAACTAGATAATCCTTGAGGTCCCTTCCAACCTTACCATTCTATGATTTTATGATTTTTCAAATGAATATTTATACAGTGTTTTCCTACTTAGCTTAATGCAATCCAACTGACTACTTAAAACTCTTTCTTCAAAGTGTGTTTTTAATCTTTTGCTCCTGAAAAATATTAATATTTTTAATGATCATCCTGTAATTGTTCTCTTCAAACAAACCTTGAACAAACAATAGAAGACTAAACCTGCCAACTCACTGACCACATGTCAAAGGATGTAACAATCCTGCATTTTTTACCTCTTTATGCTTTTCATCGTAATGGTACTATTCAGTAAAAATCCTTAGCAGTGAGCACAGGACAACTATATTTCAGAACACTAGTCAACAAATAACCTGAATGTCTTCTCACTTCTTTTATGTTCGGAAACATAACTTACAAGTCTGCCTTCAGTACTACTGAAAGTACTTCATGACAAACTGAATACACAGAAATTTCAATTGCCAAGCACATAAAAGATCAAACAGTCATGGAAACAAAAGGATAAAATATATTCAGAGTTTTTTATATACATATTATATCATCACAGGCTGCTCTGATGATGTCCATTCTCATTTTGCAGAATGGACAACTTCTAATAAAGCTTCGTTAAATTAAGTTTTACATATAGTCCTAACTTGATCTAATTACATAATAAACCAGAAGTCAAATCTGCCCAAGTAGAAGACTGTAATCGTACAGGCTCTAAAGGACTGACAACAGCTACATTCAATGCATGGGAGGAAGGCATCTAAACTGAGTTCCATCAATAACAAAAGGCAATAAAAATATCTGTAAATACTTCAAAAGAAACCAAACTTTGTTTCCTGAATGTTGAGCCTGTAAGTGCAGCTAAATTGCCTTTGCAAGCTAATGTCTCACCTTCATGAGGGTATTAAGAAATAGTCACTATAAAACTCATCATACTCTAAGTGGGAGAAACAGAAAAGTTGCAACTAGCAATACAACTTTGAAATGTTTAAGGAGCTGTTCACTTTGCCTAAACTTGTTATCTTGCTAAGTGGAACAGTTTTGATTCACTACTTATGAAATGCAGCTAGAAGGTGAATGGCTTGTTCAAACTTCTCACAGGAAGCATTCACTCCCACACTTTATGTTACATGTCAACGAGATGATTAAACTGGGGGGGGTGGGGGGAAAAAAAAACCAACAAAAAACCAAGCAACCCAAAATGCTTGGATTTTTAAAAAAAAAAAAAAAAAAAAAAAAAGCTGTATCACACATACACACATTTGATTGGGAGTGCCTCCAGGTTACTGAGTGAAGAATTCTGAGTTGTTGGTGGGTTTACCTGGAAAATTATAAGGGAAAAAACAGAACACAAAACAAAGCAATTTACCAAGTCTAAGACACTATTTAATGTTTACTTTGGATGAACTTTGTTCAGATTGTTATATTCTAATAAAATGCTTTGCCAAGTAGACCAGTTCCAGCTTCCTTATGTGACTGGTGAATGAGGCTACCAAGGGAGGTGTCTCACTACACCTGCTGTGTACCGAGGTTTACCTACCACAACCCTTTAACTTGCTCTGCTATTACCCTAATGTAAAAGACAGTAAGGTGCACAGAGCTACTAGTTCAGAAACTCCAGAACTCCTGCAAAGTGACAAAAATTACGAAGTCAAGTGTTCTCAGAGAAAAGGAAATCCATAGTGCTCTCATTAACTATAGGATACTGGATAAAATAAATATGGATTATTATCCAAGTAATTCTGAATGCTCTATTATAGATTAAGCCAATCAGTGGGAATGCAGCTGAAGATTTATTTAATTACACAATTTTCTTTCTCTTTTCATGGCTGAAGAAATTATATACAAATTCTAAAACAAATTAAAATACATGGCAACTGAGTATACTACTTCATCCGCACTTTTTAATTCTGATCACTTTTTAACCATCCCTCACTATCTGTGATAGAACTTAAAATCTTTGATTTACTCACACTGAATAAAACCTGCATGCGTAGCTTTTGTCTGCTCTGAGCCATTACTTGCACATCCAAAAGGAGGTCCTACAATTTTTTTTTATTTATTATTTTTTTAAATCTTAGCTGTTATTCAATGGAGAGTCTCATTCAGTGGGTGCTGTGTTCTTTCAGTTGCCCAGCAGCATGCTTTCCGTGACAGATGCTCTGGCTTCATTCTTAACATAGGTTCCAGATGATAATGCCATCTTCTTTTCTGGATAACTTTAGAGTTAAGGGATTTCTGAGCTGTTTAATGAATCTTGTCATCTGTTAGAAATTCATTCCATTTAATACATAGCATTTTTCTAAGGCTTTTTTTGTTTCACACATCTAGATGTTTGTAACTGTTCACAGAATAGCAGGATGTTAGGGGCTGGATGGGACCTCCAGAGATCAGAGAGTCCCCAACCCCTTTGCCACAGCAGGACTATATAATCTAGTGCAGGTTGCACAGGAATGGATCCACACAGGTCTCGGAAGTGTCCAGAGAAGGAGACTCCATGACCTCTCCAGGCAGTCCATTTCAATGGTCTATTACCCTTACAATAAAGAAGTTCTTCCTCATGTTGAGGTGGAACTTCCTGTGCTGCAGTTTACATTCATTGCCCCCTGTCCTATCACAGGACCCAAGTGAGAAGAGGCTGTCCCTTCCTTCATGGCACCCAGCCCTCATATATTTATATACATTTATTAGATCCTATCTCGGTCTTCTCCTCTCCAGACTAAAAAGCCTCAGATCTCTCAGCTTTTCTTCATAAGGCAGTGCTCCAGTCCCTTAATCATCCCTGAAGCCTCTGTAGCTCAGAACTGGATGCAATATTCTAGGTGGGGCCTTCACTAGGGCAGAGTAGAGGAAGAGATCCTCCCTTGATCTGCTGACACACTCTTCTTAATGCACCCCACAATACCGTTGGCCTTCTTGGCCACAAGGGCACAATGCTCTCCCATGGATAACTTGCTGTCCACCACAACTAAACTGTTGACTTGCCAGTTAGTAATGCAAAGTCCCTACTGAAATCCCCAGATGACAGGTACCTTACCACCAAAGTTCTTTAATATGAGGGTGGTGGAACACCAGAACACATTGCCTAGGGAGGCGGTGAAGGCCTCATTCCTGGAGACATTCAAGGTCAGGCTCGATGTGATTCTGAGGAACCTGATCTAGTTGGGGATGTCCCTGCTTACTCCAGGGAAATTCAACTAGATGACCTGTAGAGAGGTCCCTCCCCACCCAGTGCATTCTATGATCCTATGATTCAATTCTATACACAAATTTATTCCCTTCTTACATTTTTTTCCCTTCCAGAGTAGTATTTGAGCTGTGGTTCTCTAGGAAACAACTATTTTTGTCTACATTTTTCTAATTGCATAATAGTATTGTAAAAAAAAAAAAAAACCAGACCATAAGACGCTTCTTAGAAGTTACTGCAATTACTATGGAATTTTTCTTTCTTACAGAAACTTATGATTTAAGTAATTAAAACATTAACAGCCTCTGCAATGCAAGCTTTCAGTATTTTCTTTCCTGAAACCCTGCCCTCACATTAAGCTTTCTCTAGTGTTTCCTTCTTTGAAGCTACTGTCTCTAGAGATAGGCACATCATTTCTGCACCAAAACTGCTCCTATTTCTAGCATATCTAACTCATCTTCTAAATGTCTCCATTCTTTGTTTACCAGTCATATTCTACACTTGACAGGCCCACCAGCGGCATAGAATTATGCAATAGTAGTATTTACCACTGACTCTTTCCAACAAGATCAGACAGTAACTGTAGTCAAGGGAAAGGTTACTAGCATAACTAATGACAGACTTCTACACCAAGAATAACCAATACCAGTTACAGCATGAATTAAAAGGAAAATATCTGTAAAGCATTCCAATTCTTCTATTTTTTATCATTATATCAAACCAGGAATAGAATCTCTAACTACAGCAGAAGCGGAAACCATCACTGCATGTTTCTCCTTTCAGAAATGAAAGTGCTCTTCAGCACAGTGTGAGCTGAAGACTACCCATGGAGACTATCCACATAACAGACTCCAAGAAAGCTCTCCTGATCTTTATCGCTCTTATTACCTGGTCCATACCACCCCAGGTGCCACAGCAGTTCACACCATTCCACAGTTAAAAAAGGCAAATCAATGCAGTTAACACTAAAAAAAAAAAATTTTTAAAAAAATCCACTTCTTCTCTCACAATGAGAAAAATGCTACTTTTACATGCTTTTTGGAGTCATATTTTTCTGATTTTATAATGCTTTATGTACACTCTATAATACTTCATGTACAATAAATGCATTTGCATTTAAGATGATGCATTTTAAAACTTCTTCCTATATGGTATGTTCTAAATAGCTTTCAATGCATTTTTCATGCATTGTTTAAGCTGTAAGAGAGTAAATTTCTTTGTAGAGAGTAATTGTTAATATTTATTTTGAGGAAAGATTAAAATGTTAATGAACTAATTAATGTCTTGCTTTAGGTATTGAAAAATAAAATATGTACACTCTAAATGAAGAAATATAAACAGATTCTCAAGAGACTCCAAAGATGACAAGATATTTGGAACATTTTAAAATAAGTTGATAGGTCAAAAACAGATTATAAGTAAGCCATCCCTTTTATAAACTGTGCACCTTATCAGTATAAAACTTCCCTTTACACTCCAGATACATATACATTGACATCAACAGTCTACCAATTCCGGACAGCTTTCAGGGAATAAAGTGGATTCCAAAAAAGGAAAGACACTGAAGCTCTAAGTCAAGATCACAGTAACTACAAAAACACAAATCCCTATTGTGAAGCAATTTACCAGTGACAGTGATTTCACTGAATATAAAGATCTGCAATTTTTTATCCAGCAAAACTCAACCTTACTATAGAAATATTTTACTTTTGTAAAGAAAGACCACACATACTACAGATACCCAGACAATGATGTGTTTGCACTTGTGTTGCCTCTCAATAAACAGAGTTTCTGTCTCCCCCTTAGCTCACCAAGCTCTGGAGTGGCAACTTGTTGCCTCTTTTACAGAAAATTCAATTACAAAACAACAACAAAAATTCAGATTTTATGTTTTTATTAAGTATGTTCCTCACAAACACTTGGAATACCTATTAATAGTAGGGTTTTTTTGAACATGACCTTGTTTGAGTGGGTCAAGCTTTTATTATCAAAGGTAGTATTTATTGTTATTGACCTACACAATAGACCCACAGTAGATTACTTAAACCCTCACAACCAACAAGCTCAACATTTGTACTATTATCTACAAATGACTACAGTGAGAGGATGTCACACAAAAAGACTCAGGAAAAACCCTCACTCAGACTTAGATGCAAGTATTACACAGTTACTCTGTGCCACAAATTATGCACTATGTCTGTAACTGTTTACCTAACTGTCTTTGTACACTAAATAGTATCTACAGCTATATTCTTGGAGAGGGTAAATAGGAACACGAGGTGGTAGAAAGTATCCCTCAAAAATTGCTGTCTTTGTCTGGAGGGGTTAGGGAGTTTTGTGGTTGGTTGTGGGGAAGAGAAGGTGGGATGGGTCTGTTTTTTTTTAATTGGAAAAGAGAGGTAGCATAATGGCCATGGCAAATGGGAAACTACAAGGTGCTTGCATGTGCCTGGAAAATACAGACTCATTCACCATGAAATTTATCTGTTTGGTTTGCAATCACCATGGTTGCCCACATTGATGAATATAACAGCAATTCCCTGTCTCCTCTGGAGCAAGGATGGTTTGATAAACTTAGGGAAAAGTTCATCAGCTCTACAAAAGTCTCTTTGTGCCAACAGCAGTTCCACATAAAATCATGTACGCACTGTATAAATTAAATGTGGAAGATCTTGGCTGTGATTGCAAATCATCCAAAGAGATCCCAAATACAAATGTTTACAAGAAAAAATAGTTTCAAATATTCATTATGCAAGTCAAAATCATAAAAAGCTTGATCCTTCTCCAAATTTTGGTATATAACCAAACAAATCCAGAAGTAGGCTTCTAAACAATGAATTGACTTGGATGGGCACATGATTTGTTGGCTGAAAAAAAAGCTAAAAGGTCAAGTCTAAAGAGTTGTGGCAAATGGAGTTAAATCCAGTTGGTGACCAGCTACAAGTGGTGTTCTCCACCTTCACTACTGGGGCCAGTTCTGTTTAATATCTTGATCATGGATTTAACATCTTTATCATGTGTGGCCATGTCAATCTGTTGGAAGACAGGGAGGTTCTGCAGAGAGATCTGGACAGACCGAGGCCAACAGTATGAAATTCAACAAAGTCATGTGTAGAATGCTGCAATTAGGTCACAATAACCTCATGTAACATTTCAGGTTTGTGGAAAAGTGGCTGGAGAGCTGCCTGGTAGAAGAGTACCTGGGGGTGCTGACTGACAGCTCACTGAATACAAGCTAGCAGTGTGCTCAGGTGGACAAGAAGGTCCTGCCTTATGTCAAGAACAGTGTGGTTTAGGGATGTGATCATCCCCCTCTACTCAGCATTGGTGATGCCATACCTCCAGTACTGTGTTCAGTTTTGGACCCCTCACTACAAGCAGACTGAGATGCTGGAGTTTGTCCAAAGAAGAGCAACTAAGTTGGTGATGGGCTCTGAAGAGTCTTGAGGAACAGTTGAGGGAACTGGAGTTGTTCAGTTTTCAGAAGGGGAGACCTCATCACCTTTTAAAAGTACCCCAAAGGGGTACCCCAAAGCAAGCTGCTGGTTGGTCTCTTCTCACGTGCAACAAATGACGTAACAAGAGGCAATGGCCCTAAGTTGAGCCAGTGGAAGTTCACATTGGATATTAGGGAAAATTTCTACTTAGAAAGGGTCATCAAGCACTGAAACAGGCTGCCCTAGGAAGTGGTGGAGTCACCATCCCTGGAGGTATTTAAAAGAGATGTGAATGTGGTTCACAGGGACATGGTTTAGTGGTAGTGGTTGAGTAGCACTGATGGGATTGAAAGCTGTGGGTGACTGGTTGGACAAAATGATCTCAGAAGCCCCTCCCAAAGTTTTATGAGTCTATCAATTTCAGCCAAAATCTACTTTTATAGCAATTCTAGCAAATTAGCAGAAATTCCACTGCAGAATCTACAGATAACTCAAGAGGTTTAAGTTATCAAATTATCTCCAGTTTCACTGATTGTCCACCAACACAGTGTGTATATTCTGAACTTTGAGAATCGTAATTTTAATTCTGAGTAATACCCATAAGCTAACAACTCACTAGCCTCAGAGGAGTATCTCTCTGTCTGAAGTTCTGGATGTCAGCTGCTTTGGTTCATTTTTCAGTTGGGTTTTTTGCTTGCTTAAAATACTTTTTTTAAACAACTTTCAAACTCCAAACCCAAGACGATTACAAAGTTACTCTATTGTCTGGATTAAGGAACCACTTCATGTTTCAGACATTAGCCAAGTCACTATTTTGTTTAAAATTAGTTGTTTAAAAACTGTTAACACACAGGAATAGCAACTAGCTAACCCCTTGATGGTATTTTTTCAGTCAATCATATTTAGGACTAGCAGAGAGGATAAATCAGTGGCTTTTTTCTAAGCATGAACTTCAATAAAAATGACCTTGAAAAACAAACTAGTTGTGCTGCAATGTGGAAATAGTGACAACCAAAATTTTAGGTGCAGTTCCATAACTATTTTTTTTCTTTCATAGGTGGGGGCTGCTATTAGGAGGGAGCTGTCCTGTCCCTCAGCACTGCTGCTTACATATTCCCTTGTGTGCCAGCATTACTGTTTGTGTAGTTATACAGTGAGTCAGGTCAAGGAAATGATCCATCTGAAAGTTAGCTAGGAAAATAAAAATAGATTCATTTTCAGCCATATAAGTTTTCTGATATGATTCATCATGTCACCGTGATAAACACAAGTGCCAACACAACTAAGCAAGAAGAGGACATGACACTTCCCCCATTTCAGCAACAGCTTCTACTTAAAAGAATTTTCAAGTAACTGTGGAACTGCATCTACTGGGGGCAAGTTCACAAGCTCCTCATTAAAATACAGCAGTTGTTGCTGTTTCTCAAGATAAGAATAAACTTGTTCAGAAAAGTTTCCGCTATATTAGTCAGTGCCCATAGACTGGCATATTATGAAAGCCAGCACAGTCCAAAACAAAGTGAGTGAATGCTAGCTTTAAAATGAAGCAATCAATGCTGTATGAAATCACACTATTTTGTAAGTATTTTCACATATGTAAAAGCCATACCGCTAATCCATCTGCACGCTTTCATCAGGTCAAAAGAATGTAAGAACAGGTAGAGATGTTGTCATGTTCCTATGGATTACTCTCCCAGAGATAACTGTTCTGGGGTTTCCTGTAACCCCTTTGGTAGCAAGAAACCTAACCTTAAGAACTGATACAGGACAACTGTCTTTTTGCTTTCTGCTAACAACTCCTCCCTAACAGATTTCCCCTCTTCCTCTGCAACAAGTCAGAAGGATAAAACAAAACCCTGAAACTCCAGTGCTGCTTCATCAGGCTGCACTTCAACTACTAATAGATACATTTGATTTGCTATATAAACAATAATATTTTAATAAGCATGAACACTGAAATTTAATGCACCCAGAAGTTTCACAAGAATGGACAAACTCACAGTCAGAAGTCTCTAAGGTGAAGTATGGACTAGATGAACTTACGAAGTCCCTTACGACTCAAACCATTCTATGATTCTGTCCCCATTTTATCTGAGGGATAATGGAGACCTACTCTGAGATAGGAAAACCTACCAGCATGAGTCTAGGACGGTGCTATCAGAACTGAGCAACACTGTTTCACCTGTGATTTAGGAAAGATCAAACTGCTCTAAATAAATTGGACACTGAATATGTTCCAGGTACTACCATCATTTTCTTCCCATGTTTTAG